>CM076572.1:1322835821-1323006928 GCA_034641835.2 Pinus albicaulis
ATAAAATATAGAGAGAAAGACGTTGTTTCGATACATTCAGCTTTTGATATAGAGTGAATAGAGAAAAATATTTGTTTCAATGACTTACAGTTACATAGCACCATTGTGGTTCCTCAATAATAAGTGTGTTTACATTTTCCTTAGAATGGATTTGCTCCCCCAGCAAAGTAATTTACTTCAGTTGCAAAGCATTAGTATGATTACTCAACAATATGTGCATTGTCATTTGTTCTAGTATAAATTTGCTACTCAAATTTGAATAAAATTGATTTAGTTACATACCACTTGTATGGTTCCTGGCAACATATATGTTGTCATTTGCTCAAGGATAGGTTTTCCACTCCGAATAAGTAAAGTAACATGAAATTTGAATTGGATATTAAGGTTTGAATAAATATTTTTAGAGATTTTTCAATAGATAATTTGTGCCTTAGTTTGGACCTAAATTGAATGTATCAATGATCTCTCCTCCCTAATACATTCAATTTTCACTCAATTGCAAGATAAGCCTTCTTGTGAAGGTCATGATGGTTTTGTTATGAAGACAGTGGGAAGGTCAGGTCATGATGGTGGTGTTATGAAGTTAGTGGAAATAATGGCTAGCTATGAAGTTGTGGAATTGTCAAAGAAAATAAATGAAATAGATGTGGAAGTATGAGAGTGGTGTTGGTAGTGTTGTGAAAATAGTGGAGATTATGACTAGAGATTCAAAAATTTGATTCACATCAAATATAATTGGTTATAATTTGGATGCATCCAAAAACTTATGCTAAACTAGTGAAGTTCATGAAGGTGGTGCTATGAAGGTCGTGGAAATGGTGGTTGGCTACGAAGAAGTGAAAATTATGGTTGCACAGCTGTCAAGGCAAAGTAATGGAGGCTAAAGTGTGAACGTGGTGTTGGGGTGCTGTGAAAATTGTATATACTATGGCTGAAAATAAATACTTTAATTAACTTTAAATATAATTTGTTTTTTTTCTAAAGAACGGGTATGATAGTTTTATTAAAAAAGAAAGCCAGGATCAGTGCTAGAACTATTACATTTTTTCAAAATTATCAATATTTCTTGTAGGATTGAGATTGAGCATAGAGGCTCAATCTAATCCCTCAAGCGATTACCTCATAATACAAAAATTTCATTCTGGTAATTTTTTTCCAAAAATACCCCTAAGGTTCAAATGCATTTACATTCCATTTTTCACTACTTTTTTATTAAATTATAACTCGCTTTTGGTATTTCTAGATGAAATATTTTTTTGGTTTTTCCCCACAAGAATCCAACCAACAATGTTTCACTAAATCCAATGGATTACCCTTCGATGAGTGAGTGTTGTTGTCTTCAGGTTCTTCTACATTTGTCTGGTTTTCCTAAGATTCGCTTTTCAAGCGTTATTCCATTGGGATTCAGAGGTGGATGATACCTATAAGTTAAAATCTAGATAATTCCAATGAAACATATGTAAGTGTTTAGATTCTCACAATATTATGCCATATCATATGAAGGATTGGTTTGATTATAGCCATGGTTATTGGAAATTCCTTATGTTATTCATCAACATTGCTTAGTCAATAATTGGTTGCATGTTCATTTATATCAGAGGCGGACTCAGAGCTTATTCTCAGTAGAACTTGGGTCATAGGGAATGGCCTGATATGGCTTCAACGGTGGCACCATTCTTTCTGTCCAAGGACAAAACCGAAACTTCTTAAGCACTTTTGAGTTATGCTCCCAGGGTCCCCCTCAAAATTTGATTAAAATACATTCCTATGAAGGTAGCAAAAATTTTGGGTAGGCTAATTTTCTTGTAGAACGCCTCATTATTTTCTGCGGATAAGAGATCGGCACCAATCCCAATGGAAATGGACACCTTAGAGGGATTACTAGAAATGCCAAAATTTTCATTGGGGGACAAAGTTATCTTACAACCCCTGGACTATTGGAAAGCTCCCTTTAGGTGTTTAAATTGCAGGGGAGTCGTCCATTTAATAAACACCTATACCTATGCAACCCCTTTGCGTCAGAGATTTGGTATAAGAAAACCTTGGATAGGCCAGGCCTCTAACACAATAGGGGTTTCAAAAACATGAATTACCACAAAGGCCCCCTATGGAAATTTATCATAAACATCTTAGTAAGGAAGCTCTAAAAATCCCAATCTAGAAACCCTCAGAATAAAAAAAATAAGATTAGAGTAGGTTTCCTTACACTAGCTACAAAATAAATATTTTCGGTAGAGGACTGGCCTTTTGATGGAACTATGGTCGAAGGGGACATTGCAACATTAGCTATAAAAAACAACGCCGATTAGGAATCTGAAGCTATTATGAATCATGGTACCACCCTATCATCAAATCCTTTAGTCGACAATGAGGAAGTGTCTTGTAAGTCTATTTCTAATCTAGATATGCTTATACAAGAACTATCAGCTGAAGATGATTTACTAATTGAAAGAATTGAAATGAATGCACTTAATTGTTACTCCAGTTTTCATCCTTGCCTAATTTACACAATACAAAATCTACTCTGAATGTTGACTCACTGCACAACTCTGGACCAAACATAACCAAAACTAATACCCCTGAATCCTACCATAACCCAGTCTTAAAACATAAAGGACAACCTGTAGGCTGTGACAACACTCTATAAATCCTCCCCAAACTCTTTGGGTTGGGTGACCCCCACACATTATATTGCTGACATGCCAGTCCCTTCCTTACCTACTCCCTTGACCTTGTACAAGGACCTTAAAGCTTTCACCAATTCCTTCATTCTTAGTGAACTCCATCCCTGTAGACAACATCTCGACTGAACCCTTTGTCTCTTTGTAAAATGTCACCATAAGGAAGAAGAAACAAGATAAAAAATTTCTTGCTAGAGAAGGAAATTCTCCTGAACCGATCTTGAGTGGATTAAGTCTTTCGTCGCCTACTAAACCAAGCACTACTTCATGGACCCTTAGAGCACATATGCCCACAACATCTCACTCATAATTATTATCTTATCTCTGAACATTCACGGGGTAGGGGGTCCCTATAAATTTGTCTCCCTCAAGAGACTATTTGATCTACACCATCCCTTTGTTATCCTGCTGTAAGAGACAATAGTGTCCAATGAAAATTCTAGAGTGTCCTTCAAAAAGTTATGTCCAGATTTGCACTCATGCTATAGACTCAAATGGTCTGTCCTAAGGGCTCTTATTTTGATGGGTTCCTAGGAAAGCCTTCTTCATAGCATTCTCATCCACTGTTGGCATCATCCTTAAAGTTTTCTTCATAGGCCTCTTCTTTCCCATCACCCTGGTGAATTATTATGGGCCATACAGTGACAGAGAATCATTTTTGGACTAGGTCCAAGCAAGTGGTATTCTTGCGGATCATTGTCTTCTCATGGTAGGCGACCTAAAATTTACTATTGCAGATGGAGAATCATGGGGTTCAAAAACTTTCTCAGATCCATTAATCCTTTACTTCTCGGCTATGTTGCAAGATCATTCCCTTCGTAACTTATACCCATTCCCTTTAGCCCTTACTTGGAGAAATGGTAGAACTGGTGTGGATGGTATCACAAAGAGGCTTGACCAATTTTTGATAGAAGATGAGATAGCCGATCGTATGGGAAGACTAAGATCTTGGATTTCCCAAGATAAATTATCAGAGCAATTCCCTATTTTCCAAGAGTTGGATTTTGACTGTAAAGAAGACAAATGCCCCTTCAAATTCAACCATTCTTGGCTATGTTAGTGTAATATCCCAAAATGGGAATGCACAGTAGTGCCTACTGAAATAACACACTTCTGGGAAATATATGCACAGAAATGAGTTTGCAGCCCTTGGATCCCTTAGATTAGCAGATCTGGAGTCTAGATCCAAAAGGGGAGAAAAAACAAATCAAACTAGGTGTACTAAACATATCTCCCACCACCTAGTCTAGCTGAAAAACACCCTACAAGAGGGGCTGCAGCTATGCACAACAAAATGCTTCAAAAATAACGCAGTCTTGGAAAGCATGAGCAGGAGGCCATCCAATAAGATCAACTTTGGAATACACAGCAGCAAATCAGATTTATAATGATTCTCTTACATTATATAGTAGAATACAGAAGACAAGAGAGAAGGAAATCTTTAGAAAAGAAGGCTGCAACATATGTATAAATTGAAAAATGGCTTAACAACATTATTTTATGGAGCTGCAGCAGCTGAATGTTACATTTCAGATCTAGAGTAGATATGTGTACAAAATATCAGATCCATTCCAGATCTGTACAGTAGAAAGGTTCTATTACAAGATTCCCTTGGGGTTTTGATCAAATCATTTAATACAAAGAGTAGATCTGAGTTTTAAGTAGCAGATCTGCAATATTATTCAGAAATTTATGAAGATGACTTTACATTAAAATAGATGAGATATATATAGAACATGAATCATAAAGTTCATCCATGGATCACCAAAGTGAAAGGCAAAGCCCAGCATTAGAGACCTCTCATCAAAAATGGGATCAAAACACCCTGCAAAACCTCCACTAAAAATAACGCAGTCCCTCAAGGGAAATTGTGTTGTATCTTGAATAACTGGGTTGGCCTGATTCCAAGATACAAATCTGAAGCTCAAACAACTAATGCACTCTTCCAGGAGGTTAAAATACACACTCACTGAGAAGAGGCACCAGTACAAGCTAGATCTGAACAGATCTAGTGTTCCACTTGTTGCAGCCTACAAAAGCAACCAAACCCTCACTGAATTTGCATTGCAATTGGAAGTAGAGCTTGGCCAAATTCTTGATAGTGGATGAAATCAATAAGACTCCTCCAAGAATCCTCAATGGAAGAGGTGAAATCCCTACATAGGAACTCCAAGTGCTAAGCAGCACTATTCTCCACTGAACATCAGAGAATGGTATTTATCTAAACAGACAAGATACTCAGAATATAGACAATCAACAACCCCCTCTTGCTGCCTTCCCCTTCCTTTTATAAGATGAAATCCCTTGCAAACCCTAAACCACCTTAATGATTTAGCTCTTTTCACATGAGGGGCCTCCTTCTAGAACTGCGTTGTCCCTTCATGAGGTACATTGTATCTAGACAGCGTTGTAGATTTGGTCAAGGTTGACCCAGTGTCATAGCTCAAACCCCTTTCACACCTGCAAGTGATTTGTTTACATGGCCCAGATTTATCCTTGTTCATATGGGTATTGATTTATTCACTCTTTTGGGAGTTTTACATGTCCTCATTTATTCATTTATTCATGAAACAGAAAATGAGACAAAATTGCATATTCCTCTTAGCTTAGGCTAAGTAGGAATATTACAGTTAGGTCCCTATATTACTAGTATAGTCCCTTATTGTTGTTATTGTAACCCCCTTATTGTTATTATTGTACCCCTGTAACCCCCATATTGTTATTATTTTGCCCTTAAATTATTATTGTTAGGTCATCTAGGATCATATCAGGCCCCATGGACTCTATATGTTAATCAGAATTTTATATCATCCAAGAATTTTTCATTTATGTAATGTATTGGAGGTTTCCCCCTCGAAGTGGCTCATTTCTAAGGCGTTGATATCTCTTTTCTTCTCTTTTTGGAGCTGGTTACACAACATTTGGTATCAGAGTTTTGGATTCTAGGGTTTCATCGCCCAAACAAAATATCGCGGGCATTGCTTATAACTTGTTTTCAATGCATAGTTTAGAGCCGAATATTAGATAAAATCAAATCCCGAGGAAATCATCTTCAAGTAAGATTTCAGAGTTGTTTATAGTACTTGAGATATTATCTAAGGGAAGTAGGTATTTTTTGCAGTTCCTAAATTTACTTGCAAGAAATAATGCGAATTTTTTTCTTATAACATTTTTTCTACGGTTGTCCGGTTGGAATTTTAGAGCTCTCGAAGATGAAATCTCTATGAAAATCATCACAAAATTTTATAGCTTGGTTCACAATAATTTTGGAGCATTACACCAAGGGAAGCAATCTTTTTCAAAGCCTGAATTTCTCATCTCAAAGAGGTGATTGTGGGAAAAGCTTCATAACTCTCTCTCTAAGCATCGGACTGGAATTCTATAAAAATTGACTAGAAGTACATGGACTGTAGTTTCCTGTATATAAATTTCAGAGCCAAAGGAGAAAATAGTGACACGTGGCAAGTCGTACAAGTTCGCTCTACTGAACTAGTCCATAATTAGGCCATTGTGGGAGATTGGACACAACTTTTCCTTGAAGAATCCAAATCAAGTTAGACTTGTGGCATTTGAAAGAAGCTTCAGAGGACTACTACAGGGCCAAATTTTAGATATTTAGGATCTGCAAGTATACAAATAAGTCAATTTCAATATCAAGCTCCTCAAAAGCAAGTAAAAGGTGTGTATTTTTTTTTTCCGAATTGCATAAGTCTTGTTTGAAGAATCAAGTTGAATTGATTCCAAGGGCATATTTTAGAATAGATGTCAGTATTGGATTCTCAAATGGCCCCTAAAAATAAATCAACACCCATTAAGCCTTTATAAGGCTCTACTATGACTCATGAAGATGAAGAATGGCAACATGACATATCAAAATTACAAGAGCAAGTGCAACAAATTTCGCTCTCGCAAAGAGCAACAAAAAATGACATGGAAGTTTTGAAGAAAGGCGTGGATGGTTTGAAGAATGGCATGGAAGCTAAGATGGATGGCATGGAAGTTGGCATGGAATCTAATATGGATGACATGGAAGCTAAGATGGAAAACATGAAGAATGATAATCAAACATACATGAAAGGTTTGACAAAGTTGATACAAGAAATTTTTCCTAATGGTGAAAAGATAGTAGAGGAAACTCATGATGAGAATAAAATAAATGTTAATCATGATTTCACAAACTCTAATGTTGGAGGGAAGAACCACCATATTCCAAAAATGGATATGAGGAAGTTTGATGGAAAGGCTCCTGTAACATGGATACTACAGATGGAGCAATATTTTGATCTCAATAATGTGCAAAACACACAAAAGGTACGCATTGCAACTTTACATTTAGAACAAAATACATTTGTATGGTATCGATGGCTTTTCTCTCATAAAACAATTGTCACTTGGTCTTTTTTTACGTAGGAAATGATAGCACATTATGAGGATACAAAGAGAAACACCCTCTTTAGCCAATTGATAAATCTCAAACAAAAGTGTTCAGTGGGGGAGCACACTGAGGACTTCCAAAGATTGAATATAAGGGTAACTGATATTTCAGAGGAACACGGGATTGATCTCTTCATAGGTACTTTAAAGGATAACATCCAACATGAAGTTCGCATTTTGGAACCTGATTCATTGGAAAAGGCATTCAAGTTGGCAAGAAATATTGAATGTAAAATTATGGTGACAAGGAAGCCTACCACTCACTTCTATAAAGATGGAAGTATTGCTACTCCTAGATTTCCACAACCCACAATGTTGACACCACAACAATTGGAAGAAAAAAGAGCAAAATGGCTTTGCTACAGTTGTGATAGCAAATACACTAAAGGTCATAAGTTTGTTGAGAAGAAATTATTTTACATAGATTGTGAAGAGGAAGAAGAAAATGAACAAAAAGAGGATATACACCAGGAACCAGCCCTAGAAGAGGAAGAAATGATTCTGACCATATCATGTAATGCATTGGCAGGAATTACCACTCCTCAAACTCTCAAGATATAAGGACATATCAAGAAGAAAAAGGTAATAGTTTTGATTGATTCAAGTAGCACCCATAATTTTATTCATTGTAGGGTAGCCAAGGAATTGAATTGTTTCCTATACCTGGCACTCGAATGTCAAGTGATGGTTGCAAATGGAGGAATTGTAAATTTCTCTGGAAAATGCCATAATATCAAGCTAACCATGGGGGAATATGTATTGAATAGTCCAATGCTTTACATTCCTATGGGAGGTGCTCATGTTGTACTAGGAGTACAATGGTTACAATCTTTGGGGATGGTAGCTTTTAATTTTCAAGAAATTTTCTTGAAATTTTTTTCAGAAGGAAAGGAAGTCTAATTACGGGGTATTGCAGGGAAGATGGAAAGATAATAAGCTCTAATGTCATGAAAAAGCTTCTAAAGAAAGAACAAAGAGGCATAATTGCACAATTATGCTCACTAGAAGTTCCAACATCAAAATCATCTATTTCTATAGATCTCCAAAAAGCCTTGGAAAATCATTCCAAGGTGTTTGAAACTCCCAAAGGGATCCGACCTATTCGTGATCATGATCATGCTATTCATTTGATTCCAGGAAGTGTTCCTCCAAACATCAGGCCTTATAGATATCCTTATGTCCAAAAGTGTGAAATTGAACGTATGATTGCAGAAATGTTAGAGGCGGGTATAATTAAACCTAGTCAAAGTTCTTTCTCTGCTCCTGTAGTATTGGTACACAAGAAGGATGGATCATGGCACATGTGTCCGGATTATAGGGAGCTCAATAAGCTCACCATTAAAGATAAATTTCCCATTCCTGTGATTGATGAATTACATGGAGCAATTTGATTGACCTGTTGGATCTTCAGCCTGTAGGCTTAATCAAATTAGAATGAAGACTCGAAGATATTCCGAAAACAACATTTCGAACTCATGAGGGTCATTATGAATTTTTGGTCATGCCTTTTGGCCTTACCAATGCACCTTATACATTTCAAAGGTTGATGAATTCCATTTTCAAACCCTTCCTTAGAAAGATTGTGCTAGTATTTTTTGATGATAAACTAATCTACAACAGGTCTTGGAAGGATCATGTTCAACATGTTGACAGGGTGCTCAAACTATTGCAGGAGAAACAATTATATGCAAAAACATCCAAATGTTTCTTTGGATTACAAGAGGTGGAATATCTGGGTCATATTGTATCTCACGAGGGTGTTAAAGTAGACCCTAACAAAATTCAGTTTACAAGGAATGGAAATTACCCACAACCATAAATTAGTCATGGTGATTTCTCAGCACTGTGGCATTATCACAATTTTGTTAATAATTATGGAAGAATAGCAGCACCTCTAACAACATTATTGAAGAAAGATGCATTTTCATGGACTTCTGAAGCAACTAAGGCCTTTGAACATCTTAAAGAGGCAATGTGTCTAACACCGGTCTTAGCTATGCCAGACTTCACAAAAACCTTTATTGTGGAATGTGATGCCTGAGGAAATGGAATTGGTGTTGTTTTAATGCAAGAAGGAAGACCCATTGCTTTTTAAAGTCATTTGATCAAAGAAAAATATTTACAGAAACCTATTTATGAGAAGGAAATGTTAGCAATACTACATGCACTAAAGAAATGGCGAACTTACCTAATGGGAAGACACTTCAAGGTAAAAACTGATCATGATAGTCTTAAACACTTTTTGGAACAAAGAATATCTTCAAAAGAGCAGCAAAAATGGGTGACAAAGATGTTGGGTTATGACTTTGAAATAATCTACAAAAAAGGGAAGCTAAATTTTGTTGCAGATGCACTCTCAAGAAAGAATGAAGAGGTGGAAGCATTGATTTGTGCCATTTATATTATCCAACCAGATTGGATAACCGAAGAAAGAAATGAATGGAAGAAGGACGAAGAAGTGTGGACACTCATTCAAAAGTTGCAGCAAGACCCTAGTAAATCTGATACATTTAGTTGGAAAAATGATTCCTTATGGTACAAATATCTCTTATATATTTCTAAGAATTCCCATCTAAAACAAAATATTCTTTTGGAATTGCACACCTCTCCTTTAGGAGGACACTCAGGATTTTTCAAAAATTACCACAGGGCCTTAAATCTGATATTCAAAAGTTTGTGGCGGAATTTTTTGTTTGCCAGCAGAATAAAGTTGAGACAATTAAGACCCCGGGTCTTTTACAACCTTTATACATTTCAAGTCAACATTGGGAGGAGATTTCAATGGATTTTATCACGGGTTCACCTAAGTCCGAAGGAAAGAGTGTCATCATGGTGGTAGTTGATAGAATTACCAAGTATGCACACTTTTGTGCATTATCTCATCCATTTAAAGCAAGTACAGTTGCTACTACATTTATGGACACAATTGAAAAGCTACATGGGAACCCAACGGTTATTGTGAGCGACAGAGATCCCATTTTTACTGGAAATTTTTGGACGGAGTTATTTTGTTGTTTGGGTACTCAATTAGCTCATAGCTCATCTTATCATCCTGAATCTAATGGTCAAACTGAGATAGTAAATAAATGTTTGGAAGGATATCTTCGTTGTTTTGTATCTGATAAACAAACACAATGGGTCAAGTGGTTACCTCTTGCTGAATGGTGGTATAACACTTCCTTCCATACTGCAGCAAAAATGACCCCATTTACGGCACTTTATGGATATCATCCACCATCCATCACATCATCTTTAAGGGAAAATTCGAAGGTTCAAGCAGTGGAAGATCACATCGAGCATCAGCAAGAAGTTCTCCAACTCTTAAAAGATAACCTGAATTTGGCACAAAATCGAATGAAACAACAGGCAGATCAACATCGCAGCGAGAGAAGTTTTGATGTAGGAGATTGGGTATTTTTACGGTTACAACCATACAAACAAATGTCCCTCAAGCAAGCTAAGAAGGATAATAAATTATCACCAAAGTACTATGGTCCTTACAAGGTGTTGCAAAATATTGGTATTATGGCATACAAATTGGAGCTTCCTGCTTCTTCACGAGTGCATCCAGTTTTCCATGTTTCATGCTTAAAGAAGGTTATAGGTGAAAATCTTCCAGTTCAAACAATATTGCCAGAACTTGATGAGGAAGGAAAAATCATATTGGAACCTGAAGCAGTCACGGAAACAAGAACTCGACGGCTACGGAATCGATCAATTTCAGAGTATCTCATCAAGTGGAAGAACTTACCCACTGAAGATTCTACATGGGAGGATGAGAATTTTATACAGAAGCACCCAGAGCTACTCAAGTGTTGAGGACAACACTTTTTTGAAGGAGAGGGGCATGTTAGGTCCCTATATTACTAGTATAGTACCTTATTGTTGTTATTGTAACCCCCTTATTGTTATTATTGTACCCCCATATTGACTCCTATATATAGAAAGGAGGTTTTGTAATTTATATCATCCAAGAATTGTTCATTCATGTAATGTATTGGAGGTTGCCCCCTCGAAGTGGCTTATTTATAAGGTGTTTATATCTCTTTTCTTCTATTTTTGGAGTTGGTTTCACAATAGGCTAGATGAGGAATATTTTAGGAAACAGGTGAGAGACATCTGACATAACATCATGATTGACAATAGCACTTATGTTATGATTTCCTTGACCAGAAAACTTTCAGAGCTTAGGAAGGTTGTAATAATTTGGGAAGAAAATAGGAAATTGGAGCTGCAAGAAGAGTTGTTGGCTATTGAAGCAGAATATGAGCACACCTCTCAGATATTACCTATCTCATACTTTCCAGTAGAGCTACCGTAGAGGTTGAGCTTGCTATAAACCAGGAAAAATCAGATACTAAAAATGGAGCGAGAAACTTAGTGATTGAAAAGTAGGGTGACTTGGATTAAGAAGGGAGATGCCAATGTTGTTGTAATTCTACAAGAATCCTAAGGGTCCTGTGTAGTTAGGAAGTTAGTAGTTAGTGATAACTAATTTCTGAACTAATTTGTGAAGTATAAATGTAATCCAATTCAATGAATGAGACACATAAATCACATGGTTATTATTTAACAATGGTATCATAGCAAGGATGGGAGGTGTTGTGGGAGATTCTTACTGCATGTGGCAGCAACAAACTCTCCAAAACTTCTGTCCACACCCCTGCACGAATTGTAGCAGAAAAACCCTTTGCAGCATTGGAGATTGGAGGCTAACGGAGGCATCAGATCTGTTCTGAAGTTTCTTTGTACAACAGCGTTCTTTCGGGTGGTCGGCGAAGTCTTGCTGACGGTATTTGTTGTGACAACGGCAGTGACACTCTTTTGCAACAGATTCAAACCTAGTGCAGCAACATCGGCTTTGAATCAGTAAGTTTAAAAGAATAAATTCAATATTTTCTTAGGAAATTTGTGGCTGAAAGTTGAAACGGAGTTTTTTCTTTATCAAAGAAAAACCTCTGCAAGTTAAAAACAAAGTTTTTTTTAGAAAAGTGTGCGCCCGCTCTGTTAGTGAAAAACATATTTTTTTTAAATCTCTGCCGGTGATTGCAGAACTTTTTTGTGGTTGAATCAGGATTTTTTTTTTAAGTTCAAATCAGGTTTTTAAGATGAATTCCTTGGTATCTTTAATTGGGGTTGTCCTTTCCGGAAAGGAAAATTACCAGGAGTGGTTTAGGAAAGTTAAAAATACTCTTATCTTTAATGATTTATGGGATGGAGTCTGTGAAGGAGAAGGAGAGAATGCACCGGTGCAACCTGATGATTAGAAACAACTCGCAATCTGGAAAATTAAGGAATATAAGAACGCCTTTTTCTTAATATCCACTTCAGTCCCAGAAGAGGTAAGCAAATACATTACTCAGATTAAAACAACTCAGAGTAAAATAGATTATGATGCCATAGAAAAACTAAAAGAGTTATATGATTCACATTCTGAATTGGAGATAATTCAGTTATTGTTAATGTTACACCTTTTTTTGGTCATCTAACTTATTATTTTTAGATGAACCTAAGTACACAATGTAAGACCAATTTTACCCTAAGTAAAATTGCTTTCACCATATAAAATAACTTATTTGTTTATATTTCCTGGTCATATTTAACCCAAAACAAGGAACTTAATTAAATAAATCCTTATTTATATAATTATTTCCTAAGAATAAGTTATTTCAATCATTATTTAAATAATATTCTTAGTTAAATTTGACTAAATCATCCATAAATAATTAAATAAACCATTATTTATTTAATTATATTCCCATCATTTCCCCAAAATGATAAATAAATCATTTATTTATTTATTATTTATAAATAAAGGAATTGACCCAAATCAAGAATCCTTTTCCCTCCAACAAATATAGTAAAATATTCTTAAAGGGTGCTTCTAGAATTCGATTAATAATATTTTATTCATGCACCGAGTTCTAGGCCACCCCAATATTTTTTTATAAATAGGAGGGTTTTTCCCATTCATTAGGCACCTTCATTGCATTAGATCACACTAGATCTATTCTTGGTCACCATTTTCCATTTTTTCTTTGTGAGCTCCCATTGAGTTCTATGTTTGTCAGGGTTTTCTACCACAATAAGAGAGAGGAATTTTAGATCTTAAACGCTGAGGACTTTCAAGAACCCATCCCATTGAGGAGAACCGGAAAACACCTTTCTTGTTTTCCTCTCAGGTGCCCCATTCTTTAATATAATACAAATCATTATTTTAAACACTTTGTTTTTGTCTTGTCTATTGGATGCATGGAGTCATATTATATTTTATCTGCTTAATGTCTTTTTGTGCTTAGATCTGAATTTGTTCAGCAAACTTAAAGATATTTTGCAGCCATAATTGATGTTAGGGCTATTTGTTATGCATAGCTAAAGTGATCTTTTACGACGAAAGATTCATACTAACAATTGGCGACTCCACACGGGTTTTATTTTACGACCGCTGTCGTTTTATCTATTCCTGCATATCCAGTTGTTTCAGACCCTAGGGTTTCTCTTCAGTTTCTTGTTTTTCCTATTTTTATGGTTCTTTTCACCTCTAAAACCCTTAAACAATCAAATTTCTAACTTCCGTGCATTTTTGGCCTTATTGCGCAGGTCACAGACATCAGCCGCAGCTGAGACGACAAATTTTTCTGAAATCTGTCATCGAAAGAGCCGGATCTGCAGGTCACACTTATCGGCCCAAAAAGTGCGACCTGAGCTTCAGGACGCACTTTTCTGCCCCAAACCTACGACCTGGACTGAAAACAGGTCAGAACATGTGACCTGCATTTTTTCTGCAAATTTTTCCGCACTTTTTCTGGGTTTGTCTTAAGCTTCTGCCAGGGTTTTCCAGCCTCCGTCTCTGCCCATTTAGACCTGTTTCTGATTTTATTCACTCAACTAAGAGGGAATATTTCCCCTTAGGGCTTTATTACCCTCCACTTTTTGTGGGAGAGTCTTTGTTGTTTCAGAAGTCTGAATTTTCATAGTTTCAGCCTTATTTTTCTCAGATCTGATACCTCCTTTTCAGATCCCTTTAGATCAGCTCTTCTCCCTCTCAAAACACCTCATATCGTTTTCTTTGGGTTCATTTCCATGCCCACCGCCTTGTCTCTTCTATTTTTAGCTGATCTCCTCCTTTTTAGCAGCAACCTTGCCTCTACCTATTTTTTGTTCTCTGCACCACTTTTCAGCAGATTTCTCCTTTAGATCCCAGTCCCTCCTGACATTAGATCTATTGGCCTCATTTTTGCGTGCTTGGCTTAGTTTTTCCCTCTTATAGCCTAGTTTTGAGAAACCCGCCTTCTTGGGTTAAATTGATGCATTAGTAGCTGTTAATTTTCTGTTCTTTTCGTTTTATTTCTTGCAGATTTATTTTCAGTTACACAACACACTTTTTATTTTACTCTCAAAACGTCTAGGTTTAAACAATTAAAATTAACACACGCCACACAATGACCCTAAGTGAAGAAGAGCCTGGTTAACATCACCTGGCAAAGACTTTAAAATCAATTGTCACTGCACGTCTCCGCCCTTGACCTCACTTGATTTTATCCCTCCCTGCCCTTATCGGCTTTTCTTCTTCCTGTCATCATTGTGCCCCAAAGGCGCTTCTCCTGGAGACTTCTTGGCCTTCACCCTTTGTTTCCGCTCGGTCGACTTCCTCCTTCTCGTCATCCTCGAGTAAGTCCTCCCCTGAGTCTACACTCCGACTCTTCTTCTGATTTTTCGAGTTCTCCCACTACTTCTGGTTCTCCCTCTTTTACCTTCAACATGTCTATTTCAAGACCTAGCCCAAACCCAGTTCTACCGCTAGGTCCATTTCCAGTGGAACCACTACGGGACCTACCTCGACTACCCCATTACTCCCTTATATGGCCGGCCTCAGTCTCCCCGATTTTAATCAGCTGATTAATGATCCTATTCGCCACGATGTTAGTTGGCCTGCTATGCCAACCAAGCTCCCCTCCAACATTCCCAAGTTTGAAGGCCTTGCTAGTGAAGATCCCTCTAACCATATCCGATCTTTCCACATGTGGTGTTCCTCCAATTCCATCACCGATGACTCCATCCATCTTCGTTTGTTCCAATGCACGCTTACCGGCGAAGCTTCCAAATGGTATGTTGATCAAGCCACCTCTTCCCATACCACCTTTGCGACCATTTCCCAAGCCTTTTTATCCTATTTCCAGCTCCCTCTCCGATACGACACTAGCACTGAACTCTTAACTTCTTTCCATCAATCATCTTCGACCTGCCTTTCTGCTCATGTCTAGGAATGGCGGCGAAGACGGAGCTTGTGTCACTCTCCCCCCTTTGAAGATCGGGTTTACATGGACTGGTTCCTTCGCTCTCTCTTACCTCCCATTGGCAAAGATGTCGCATCCCATTTTCCCCAAACCGAAGAAGCTGCCCTCCAAATAGCCTTGAAATATGACCTTATTTATGCTCAATCTGGTTATGTTTATACCATCCTTCCTGACCTGCCCAAGCCCGGCAGCGCTGACGCCTTGGGGGCATCGCATTTTGTCGATGGTATCATTGGAGCTCTTTCGCATACCTCTGCTCAACCTCTTATGGGCCATGGTTTCCATTCAGGAGGGGCCAACACCTCAAGCACTTTCACCCCTCTAAGTAGCATGTATCCTGGATATGGCATGCCTCCTCCTTTTACCCCTACTCCTGCTTACCTCAATGTTGCCCATCTTAACCTTTATACTTACCCACAGCCTAGTGTCCCAGCTCCTCCAGCATTTGGACCTCCCACTCCCTTGCCTTCCCCACCCTTGCAACCTCACTTACTACCCCCTCCAAGGCAAGTATTTACGCAACAGGGGGCAAATAATCTTCTTCCTTCTCCAAGAAAGAGAAAAGGCAGTCAATCCGCTTCTGGTAACCATGGATTCCATCCTTCAAGTATTGATTCTACCATCGCCAACCAGCCACAGGGTTCTCAGCCCAAGCCGGATAGGCCGCTTCACACCAATAAGCCTTGTTCGTGTTGCGGTGTTTATGGTCATTACACTCACGATTTTCCCTTGTTACCACAAATGCGGCAGATGTGGGAGTCTCAAGCCACCGTGCGGGGACAACACTCCTCCCCTACTGTCCCTCCCAGTCCATCTTCTTCTCAACCCGCTGTGTTTACCGACCCTTTCCCTCAACAAGGATTCGTGGCTACTCAACCGCCTCATGCCCTGGTAAACACTCAACCTTCCCCTTCTGGTTCCTCTGATTACCAGATTCTCATGATGGCCTCTGACCCACCTCTCACCATCGACCTCAGCCTTCAAAATCGGTCCCGTTCATATTCCACACCTCCCGTTCCGTCCATCTTCGAGTCTCCATCTTCAGGTCCTACAGAGCCTCTATCGACACCCAATGGTCCCTTGCAACTCCCTCCGCCCAAAGCCGAGGTTCATCCCAAGACTCCTAAGGGACCATTACACCGAAATTCTACCTCTGGTTGGGCTGCCCATTCATATAGCATAGTAGATGATCTGGCACACTGTTCTGCTGCCATTTCAACAATGGAACTCCTCCAGTCGTGTCCTTCCCAAAATAAGGCTCTACTATCTGTCGTGGGTGCTATAGATCCTGCCAATGAAAAATTGATTGTTTTCGATGCCCATCAATCAGACCATCCCCCCTACCTGCTTCGGTTTCTTTCCAAATCCCAATCAAAATCCGAAATGCCAATGTTGCTCAGTGTATTATTGATGAGGGGGCATCTACCTGTGTAATGTCCGCTTTGGTTTGGAAACAACTCGGATCCCCTGAGCTGGCCCCTTCCACAATCACCCTTCGTGTGTGGGATGGCCATGCCTCCCAGCCCATTGGCCTATTCCGTAACTATCCTATCACCCTTGCGGGCAAGACTGTTTGTGTCGACGTTGAAGTTATCGACGCCCCTCTTGACTATAACATTCTTTTGGGGCGTTGTTACACCTATGCCATGTCTTTCGTCCCATCCGTAGTCCACCGCAAGATGTTTTTTCCTCATAATGGAAAGATTGTCACCATCGACTAGTTAACATATCATGAACCCAAATCTCAGACCTCCCCTAAGTCCACCATTTCTATTGTCACCAATAAGAAAACTGTTGATTCTTTGACCAGTGTTTCCCCTGGAGTCTACAAAGACTCATCCTTGCTTGGCACCTTCCCCAGTCCCTCCCCTCCTCCTATCTCCAATCCTAGCTTGGAGAATGTTTGCATGATGCAATCATCTTGGGCTGACCTTATGGAGCCCACTTTGGCTAGTCAGCAACCTCAACCTCAACCAGCTCCTAGCCCTTCGCCCCCGCTAGCCCACCTTCTTCCTTCTGAACCTTCTTCTACCCACAGTCCCCCCATGTCTCATTATCCTCCTGGGTCGATTCCACCTGATATCAACCCCCTTGGCACCATTCCTCCTGGCCATTTCCATGCTGGTCAGATACCTTTCCTTGCTCCCCCTCCCGAAGCTTATTCGGTCCCTATTTTGGCCACCCTATCTCTCCTTAACCTGACCCTGGGTATACCCGTCTGGTATCTTGACCCTCCAGCCACTACCCTACCAGCCAACCCAAACCATATATTACTTTAACCCCAGTTCAACCAATCCCCATGACTTCTCCCGTTGCAACAGTACCTCAGTCACCTCAACAGGAACCACCTCTTGTTGCGACTGCTTCGGGTAAGCATGGCAACACTCGCAGGGGGCATCAAAGGACAAGGCTACCCCGACAAACCCTGTCCCTCCTCGGCCTCCAACGCATACCATCCAGTGTGCTTTGTGTGATGTTGTCGGTCAAGCCACCCATACTTGTCCCGAGCTACCCCACATCAAACCCCTGGTTAAAGTCACGTTCCTGGAGTCTACGGTCCCTAAATCCTCTGTTTCTTCCTCGTCCGCAGCCAAGAACCCAAAGCCTCTTCACACCAACAAACCCTATGCTTTGT
The DNA here is from genome assembly GCA_034641835.2 of Pinus albicaulis. Lineage (NCBI taxonomy): Eukaryota > Viridiplantae > Streptophyta > Pinopsida > Pinales > Pinaceae > Pinus > Pinus albicaulis. The sequence continues at coordinate 1,322,853,869 of CM076572.1, forward strand.
GTGGTGTCCATGGCCATTATTCTCACCATTTTCCTCACCTCACGCATTACCGAGCCTCTTTAGAGGTCATTCGCGAGTACGAGAAGGAACAAAACCCATCCGCCTCTCCTATCCTCGCGCAATATGCATCAGGCCAACTCGAGGATCCACCTGCTACCATTGACATTCCTCCTCCTAATGTTGAGATGTCGGAACCTGCTGCCCCCCTCCTATACCTATCATCATCCGTCCGACCCTCGGAGTACATTCCCTCTGAATCCACTCCATCTGTTTTGCTGGATTCCCCTTCAGCAACATTATCGGGCTCTACATCCTTCGATCATATTTTTACTTGTTCTTCTGTCATCCCGCAAGACGGTCCATATGTGAGCCTTTCTTCCCATGCTGATGATTTAGGTAGCTTTGCGGCCTCATGTGGTTTCCCTGACCTTTTCCCTCCCACCCATAACCATGATGATACCATCCGTATCTATGATATTCTTCGCAGCCTGAGCTCCAACCCCCATACATCACCCTCTAGTCGGTCTGCGAGTCATAGCCACTCTTTCCAGCCTACTACCTCCTGTAGTTATCCTGTGTTGTCTACCCTTCACTCACGCTGTCATCTTTGTTCTTACTCCTCCCATGTCTTGTCTTGTGACACTATTTTGCAGGACCTTCCGTCCACACAATTTATTGGCTATGCCGATGGGACAAGTCACTATTTCTGGAATCTAGCCTCGGCAGCTTGGGCCATTTTTAACCCTTGTGACGATCCGCATGTGACCCTCTCTTCTTGTGATCATGAGTCAGGAAGCTTCGCCACGTCAGGCAGTCTTTCTTCCACCAGTCACCCCATCTCCTATCATGATGATGAAATTATGGAAGAAATCACCACCCCTGACTTTATCTATTCCCCCTTACATCAAACCCATGCGTTCACACCACATACACCTTGTGGCCATTACATTGAAACCCAATGTTTGAGTAAGGGGGCACCCATATTTAAGAGACCAAGAGAAGCAATTCTCTACAACTCTCCTAGTATATCTGGTCGTGCCGACTTTAGTACCATTATTCTTCCACATTTAGAAGAACCTCTAAAGTCCCATATCACTTTAGATCACTCTCGGGATGATACCCCTTATCGTTCCTTTATCTTACATCAGCAACCCAGTCTTTTCGACCTTGTTGTTGACCAACCTATATGTTTTATAAGAGAGCATCAGTTCATTATCTCCAAATCCTCTGTTTGGGATAGTGGCACCAGGTATGCCAACCCAGAAACTTAAATTCCATTTGATTCATATATGCAGTACTAACCGAGATTGGTAATCCTCCATTTCCTTTCTCAAACTGCATAACCATAACAATAACAAATGGCGCACCATATCCTTAAAATGTGTTTAAATTCCCCTTTTTCTACATACATTTTGGCATGACCACAACATGATTGGGGGCACCTATGCCCCTCAACCATAAATATCCCAGATCTCAGCCAAAAACAGCACTGAAACCCCCTTTCTCTGCCAGGTCGCACTTTTCAGGTCATTTCCTAGGACAGGTCGCAGTTTTCTACCCAGTACTTGCTACCCAAGTCGTAGAACAGACCCCAAAAAGTGCGACCTAGCCTGTTCATGAGCTCTGGGTACCTTTTAGTTTTTAGTACCTTGATACTCCACCAAGACACATTTTTTCCATGAAGGGTCTATTCACCTCTTCTTAAAATCGAATTTGTTCACTTACGACACTTGTACTTAGGGCACCACTTTGCCTACTTACTCGTCTTCCTTCGTGTTGATTTTCGTCATGAGCTACCCAATTGTACTCATGCTTTTATGGTCCCCCATTGGACCCATACTACGAGGCAGCACCCTTGAGTCGCCCTTGTTTATAGCATCCGAGTCAAGTCATCATCACATCCGTAGAGTCTATTCCGAGCCCCTTTGTACCCCACTATACTCCTCCATCCTTTCTTCCTTGATCCCTCTCTCATGTTGCACATTATGGCCTTCAGTACTCTTGTCCCCTATCCCTCATGATATTGTGTCCATTGTTGCCAAGCCATTCATGCCCTTTATGCTCCAACAAGGGAAGTCGTCCAACCCCTCCTCCGTATCCCGCATTCCATCATCATTATCAGTATCTACTTGTTCGTCATTCTACTATTTTCCCTCGTGCCTTACTTGGGGTTCCCTTATTGCCTCACCGGTAGCGGACCTAATTCTGTCGACATCAGCTCATTTACTCCAGAAGCCAGGTCTAGGGGGAAGTGTACTTTGGTTCGAGCTCTTCTCAGCCTAATCGTGATCTATACACTTGATGGTCCAGTGATGCAGCAGCAGCTATTGGTGATTCCTGGGCGTGTGTGAGATGTCTCAACCCTCATGAGAGGGTGGCCCTGCAGGTAGCCCCCCACATGCCCGAATGACTTCTTCATTTCCGACCTTTATGCAGCTCCTCTCATTTGATGATATCGGCCTCAACCGCTTGCAACGCCTCTTCGATTTGCATATATCAGTCAGATTTTGTGAGCCCTTCCCCATGTGTAAGGGGAATTTGGGTATATTTATATCTCATGTACTAAAATCTTCTTATATAAGTCTTGAAGGTTATTCTAGGCATCACATGTATGAGGGATTCATCATTTTTATTTGGCTCATATTTAGGCCAGCACATGTTTCATTCTTGCGTTCCGCGGTTTTTCGGGCGCCTTATTCTTTGTACTATTGTCTCGGCGAGCATAGGTATGCCTCCCCCGCCACCTTTCACACTGGTACTACTCCATCACCTAGAGACTTGTTGCACCTGTAAGTCTCGTCTCCTCCGGGTCTAGTCCTTTAGCACATTAAGACTACCTTACATTCCTCTCTCTCACTTCCCTCTTGATGCCTAGTGATTGAGTTCTTACAACGTACTTCGGTCCTATGATTTGCTCCTAACACTCGTACGTTGGGGGGCAATCTGTTACACCTTTTTTTGGTCATCTAACCTATTATTATTAGATGAACCTAAGCAGGGAAAATTTTAAGGATGGGAAATTATTTTAAAGTTTAAAACATTAGCGAAATTATTTTATTGACATTTGTAAAATTATTCAAATTTATAATGTTTTTCTATATACTATATATATAATGTTGGAAATTTTTAATTTAAAATAATTTTATATTATAAAATTTGGGCGAATCATTTTTATAAAAAAATGGAAATTGGCGAATCTTTTTTTTGGAAAAAACATGGAAAATTAGCCCACCTGCGAATATTAGCCCTTAAAATTTTCCATGAACCTAAGTACACAATGTAAGAACAATTTTACCCTAAGTAAAATTGCTTTCACCATATAAAATAACTTATTTGTTTATATTTTCTGGTCATATTTAACTCAAAATAAGGAACTTAATTAAATAGATCCTTATTTATTTAATTATTTCCTAAGAATAAGTTATTTAAATCATTATTTAAATAATATTCTTAGTTAAATTTGACTAAATCATCCATAAATAATTAAATAAACCATTATTTATTTAATTATATTCCCATCATTTTCCTAAAATGATAAATAAACCATTTATTTATTTATTATTTATAAATAAAGGAATTGACCCAAGTCAAGAATCCTTTTCCCTCCAACAAATATAATAAAATATTCCTAAAGGGTGCTTCTAGAATTCGATTAATAATATTTTATTCATGCACCGAGTTCTAGACCACCCCTATATTTTATTATAAATAGGAGGGTTTTCCCCATTCATTAGTCACCTCCATTGCATTAGATCACACTAGATCTATTCTTGGTCACCATTTTACATTTTTTCTTTGTGAGCTCCCATTGAGTTCTATGTTTGTTAGGGTTTTTCTACCACAATAAGAGAGAGGAATTTTAGATCTGAAACGCTGAGGACTTTCAAGAACCCATCCCATTGAGGAGAACCGGAAAACACCTTTCTTGTTTTCCTCTCAGGTGCCCCATTCTTTAATATAATACAAATCATTCTTTTAAACACTTTGTTCTTGTCTTGTCTATTGGATGCATGGAGCCATATTATATTTTATCTGCTTAATGTATTTTTGTGCTTGGATCTGAATTTGTGCAGCAGACTTAAAGATATTTTGCAGCCATAATCGATGTTATGGCTATTTGTTATGCGTAGCTAAAGTGATATTTTACGACGAAAGATTCATACTAACAGTTAAAGTTATTTAATCTAGAAATGAACGATAATGATCCTCTAAAACTTGCCTCTAAAATTAAAGCCATCAATCATGAAATTGAATGTACTGGAGTTAAAGTTGATTTGCCTCTTACTGTCTTTATAAAAGCTCTTTACCCTAGTTATTCACACTACTTGGAATCTCTCCAAGCTAGTGGACAATTAAAAGATATAGATTTTGACAAATTAGAAGGGAAAATTGCAGAAAGAGAGAAGTCTTTTGGCAAGAAAGAAGCATCACATAGTTCTAATATCGAAACCCTATGTCTTGCTCAAAAATACCAAAAACCTCAGGAGGAATATTTTATAAATACTAGAGGAGGTCGAGGTAGGAAGAATTATAGAGGCAGGGGGGTCAAAAATATTTAGGGAGACAGACAGTAGAATGAAAAACAAAGAAATTTTTCTGATAAACTAGCTATAAAATGTTTTATATGTGGTAAAATTGGCCATACTGCTGCAAATTGCAGAATTCTCCGGGATAAAATTAATGAAAAAAGAGAACAATTGCTTGACAAGAAAGATCATATAATTCCAGACAAAGGACGGTCTTCTGAGAATGCACATTATGTTATCGCACATTGTAATTTCCACATGGAAGATGTTTTTAGTACTTCTTTTTCTTCATGATATGACAGTTGGGTTCTAGACACAGGTGCCACGTGTCATATGACCTTTCGAAGAGATTTGTTTGATCAATTTAGTGATAATATTGACGGAGTAGTTTATTTTGCTAATAAGTCCCAAATCAAGGCATCAGGGATTGGTTCAATTCAGTTAAAAATTCTTGGACTTCCAAATTATATTTTGAATGATGTTCTTTGCATTCCACAGTTCCAAACAAATTTTTTATCTCTTATACAAATAAGACAACGGGGACATTCCATTCACATATTTGATGGTAAAGTAGAAATTAGAAGAGTAGCTGACAATAAAACTGTAATTTCTAGTGTGGAAGAAGATAAATTATTAAAGTTGTATGGTATGCTGTCTGTTGCAATGAACAGAAATTCTTTGATTCAGAAAAATTATACTTTGTCATTTTAGTTATTATGGCATGCACGCTTCATTCATGTTAATTATGAAAGTATTCAAATTATGAAACAATTGTTGGGTATGTGTTATATTCTTTCCACGACTAGCCCCATGCGTTGTACGTTGCATCGGGCACAGCAGGGGGGTCACAGGGGGGTGGCAGCCCCCCCTGTCAGGGTCTGGGGCAGTGCCCCGGCGAAATTTTTTTTGGTGTGCGGTCCCACTCATAGGCGGACCCACGCATGTTTTTTGCAAGAGTTTGCACATGGTTTTTGACCACTAGTATTTTGTAGATCTGGTCAAGGGAACTATGGTTATGTTCTAATCCAGGGTTAATGGATTGGGGTTTATGTATGCTTCAGCTTGTATATATATGTGTTGTAACACTAAAAGGAATATAATGAAAAATCAAGATGGTCGTCCCGATTTGGGATCCAGGGGAAAATCTCTGTGTTTATCTGTTTTATGTTTTATGCTCTCGCTATTGTTTATTTTATGTTATAAGATTTGTGTGTAGATAATTTATGTTCAGGGTTAAAACCTACATTTGGTATCAAAGCTATTTCGGCTTCAAGGGGACACCTTTGCTGCTGAGGGCTTTTTGCTCGGGCCTGAGGTAGACCCTATTCAGTGGGATATCTACGAGATCGATTCTTGCGGTGAAAGAAGATGGCGAGCGGCGGAAAGATAGAGATCGAGAAATTTAATGGTCATAGTTTTGAGTTGTGGAAGCTCAAGATGGAGGATCTGCTGGTGGATAAAGATCAGTGGATCGCGGTAGATCTAGGTACTAAACCAACGGAAATGTCAGATGAAGACTGGAAGAAACTGGATCGGAAGGCTAAGAGCACAATACGATTGTGTGTCTCAGATTCAGAATTTTTGAATGTATCTGGGGAAGCTACGACGAAGAATTTGTGGGAAAAACTTGGGACTTTGTACCAACCTAAGTCTCTGGTGAATAAGTTGTTCCTGTAGAAAAATTTGTATAACCTGAGGATGAAGGATGGAGACTCGGTGACAAAGCATCTGAACGCCTTCAATACTGTGGTAAGTCAACTGTCATCTATTGATATTAAAATCTCAGATGAAGATAAGTGCATCAGCTTGTTGTGTTCTCTACCAGACTCCTGGGACAGTCTGGTTATTGCAATAGGTAGCAATACAACTACCTTGAATTTTGATGACATTGTCTCAGCCTTGTTGTCAGAGGAAATGAGACGGAGAAATATGGAGGGCCAGAATAGAGATGCCTTATCTGTATGAGGAAGGTCCCAAAACATAAACAAGAATAAGGTTTCGAGTGGGAGATCTAAATCCAGAGGGAGATCTAAATCTTCTGGAAAGTTTGTAAAGGTATGCTGGAAATGCGAAAAGGAAGGGCACTACAAAAAGGAGTGCAGATCTAAAGCTCCTGAGAAAGGAAAGGGATCAGATGATGCTCCTTCTGCAGAGGCAAAAACCACCTTGGATGAAGGTGGGGATGTGTATTTGGCTTCTTCTTCAAGTACACATGTAGATCATGAGTCATGGTTGATTGACTCAGGTGCATCCTTTCACTTCACTCCCCATAGGGATTGGTTCTGCAAGTATGAGAAATATGATGGTGGTGATGTCTTCCTAGGGGATGATTGGAAGGCCAGAATCGTCAGACGTGGAAAGGTCAAGCTGAAGCTGCAAGGTGGAAGGATTAGAATACTTCCTGGTATTCTGCATATTCTTTCATTGGCCAGAAATCTGCTGATTTCCACAAAGATGCATGAGTGGGTGCAAAAACAAAAACTGAGAAAGATGCTCAAGTAAGATGGTTCGAGGAGCACTAGTACACGCGGGAGTTCGCATTGAATTGCATGCTTTCGCTGCGGCAGCACCTATTGATGGTGTAATAGTTCGTGACCTGAAAGTGGAGTGGAAAGCTCATTATGTCTCTGGAGAAAATACCATGCTATGGCATCAAAGGCTTGGGACATATTGAGAGAAGGGCCTCTTGATACTGCATAGAAATGGCATGGCAGAAGGGTATGGTAGAAGGTATGTCTAATTGCTCTCTAGATTTTGATTTCTGTGAACATTGTGTATATGGGAAGCAGAATCGGGTGAGTTTTCCTTCTGGTGCTAAGAGGGCAAACAAGATATTATATCTTGTGCACGGTGATGTGTTTGGACCTGTGTCAGTTCCATCACTGGGAAAGTCTGTGTACTATGTTTCATTCATAGATGACTTCTCAAGGAATACATGGATATCTTTCTTGAGGAATAAATCTGAAGTATTTGACAAATTTAAAGAATTTAAGGCTCTGGTGGAAAACCAGACAGAGAAGAAGATAAGGGCACTGAGGACAGATAATGGTGGGGAGTTCTGCAAGAAGGAATTTGAAGAGTTCTGTAAGAAGTGTGGTATAGCATGGCAGAATAATACTCCATACACACCTTAGCAAAACGGAGTTGTAGAAAGAATGAACAGAACACTGATGAGAAAGGCAAGAAGAATGCTTAGTGGTACCGGGTTAGGACAATAATTATGGGCAGAGGCAGTGGAGACTGCATGTTACTTAGTTAATAAATCACCTTCATCAGCGTTGGAGGATAAGACTCCACATGAGGTATGGACTGGATAGAAACCCTCTCTTTTACATCTAAGGGTATTTGGATGTGATGCATATGTACATGTTCCAAAGGAGAAAAGGACCAAGTTGGATAATAAATCTGAAAGGTGCATCTTTATTGGGGATAAGGATGGTTTAAAAGGTTACAAGCTTTGGAACTCGGAAACAAGGAAGGTTGTGTACAGCCGAGATGTGGTGTTTAGAGAGGTGAAAGATGTTGTTAAACATGAAATCATACCAAAGGAACCTGAGAAGATAGAGTTTTAGCTAAAGGAGGATGAATCAGACTCTACAGCAGAAGAAGATTCAGAAGAGGAAGAGCCACAAACTCCAGCTTTGAGAAGATCAGTTCGGGAAAGAAGGCAACCAGAAAGGTATAGTCCATCTGCTTTCTATTCAGGTTTTGCCTTAACTATAACTAATGATGAACCCATAACTGTGAGGGAGGCAGTAGATTCAGAGGATGGAAAACTCTGGAAGGAGGCCATGGTTGATGAAATGGCATCCTTGCACAAAAACGATGCATGGGATCTGGTGGAGTTGCCGGCTGGAAGGAAGCCCATTGGGAGCAAATGGGTGTTTAAGAGGAAGATGAATGTAGAAGGCAAGGTGGAGAAATACAAAGCTCGGTTGGTAGCGAAAGGTTATTCCCAAGTGCCGGGAATTGATTTTGGTGATATTTTTTCTCCTGTTGCCAAAGTTACTTCTATTAGATTACTTTTATCTGTTGCTGCTGCATTTGATTTTGAGATAGAATAGATGGATGTGAAGACAACATTTCTTCACGAGGATCTAGAAGAGGAGATCTACATGAAGCAACCTGAAGGCTTTATGGTGAAGGGTAAGAAAGAACTGGTATGCAGGTTGAAGAAGTCTCTGTATGGGTTAAAACAGTCACCGAGGATGTGGTATCAGAAATTTGATACCTATATACGGGGACTTGGCTTCACCAGAAGCAAGGAGAATCACTATTTTTATTTTAAATTAATTGGTGACCGTGTTATTTATTTGGTCTTGTATGTGGATGATATGTTGTTGATTGGAAATGACAAAGAAATTATCCAAGATTTGAAGACCCAACTATTCTCCAAATTCGACATGAAGGATCTTGGTGCTGCAATATTCAGGATAGTAAATCGATGAGTGTTCCTATTCTTGTAGGTGCAAAGTTGTCTGCTGAACAGTATCCCAAGACACAAGAAGAAGAGGAGGATATGTCCCGTGTTCCATATGCAAGTGCAGTGGGTAGCCTGATGTATGCAATGGTCTGTACTAGACCAGACATTACACATGCAGTGGGAGTATTGAGCAGGTTTATGTCAAACCCAGGGAAGGATCATTGGACAGTAGTGAAGTGGGTTTTTAGATATTTACGTGGCACTAGTGATTATGGATTGTGCTACCAGGGAAGACCAGGATTGGAAAGAATGTTGGAAATTCGTGGTTTTGTTGATGCAGACTGGGCTAGAGATCTAGACCAAAGAAGATCTACAAGTGGGTATGTGTTTAGCCTATTTGGAGGTGCAGTCAGTTGGATGAGTAAAACACAGTCTATAGTGGCGCTTTCAACTACAGAGGCAGAATACATAGCAGCCACTCATGCAAGCAAGGAAGAAGTTTGGTTGCAGACATTGTGTTCAAGTATGGGGTTAGTACAGCAAGCTATAAGGATAGACTATTATAGCCAAAGTGCAATTTTCTTGGCTAAGAACCCTGCTTATCATTCAAAGACAAAGCACATTGATGTTCAATATCACTTTGTTAGAGATATAGTTGAGGCTAAAAGGGTGTTGCTGGTAAAGGTGGACACTTTGAAGAATGTTGCAGATGCATTAATGAAGTCTGTGAGCACTCAAAAGTTCTCTTGGTGTAGAGAAACAATGGGTGTTTAAGAATTGGCCAAATGACTAAGCTCTCCTGTGGCCCCCTATGGAAAGAAAACAACAAGTGGGAGAATGTTGGGTATGTGTTATATTCTTTCCACGACTAGCCCCATGCGCTATACGTTGTGTCGGGCGCAGCAAGGGGGTCACATGGGGGGTGGTAGCCCCCCCTTTCGGGGTCCGGGGCAGCGCCCCAGAAAAAAAAAAAATGGTGTGCGGTCCCACTCATAGGCGGACCCACCCATGTTTTGTGCATGAGTTTGCACATGGTTTTTTGGGGTACGATGGTTTTCAACCCTTGGTATTTTGTAGATCCAGTTAAGGGAACTACGGTTATGTTCTAATCCAGGGTTAATGGATTGGGGTTTATGTATGCTTTGGCGTGTATATATATATGTGTTGTAACACTAAAAGGAATATAATGAAAAATCAAGCTGGTCGTCTCGATTTGGGATCCAGGGGAAAATCTTTGTGTTTATCTGTTTTATATTTTATGCTCTCGCTATTGTTTATTTTCTATTATAATATTCGTGTGTAGATAATTTTTGTTCGGGGTTAAAACCTACAAAAATAGGGGATTAAGGGACTTCCAACAGTTCCCAGAAAATTTACCCCATGTAATGCTTGTATATTGAGAAATCATCACAAACAGTGTTTTTAGAATTCTAAGTCTAGAGCTACAAGAAAATTAAGTCTCATACACTCTAACTTATGTCGTCCAATGCCTATGCCAACTGCAAATGGAAATAAATACATACTCACTTTTATTGATGATTATTCAAGGATGTGTTGGGTTTATCTGCTTAAAGAAAAATCACAATTTTTTGATGTGTTTAAGAAATTTCATCTCTTGATAACAAATGAAGCACAACTTACTATTGGTACTATAAGGACTAATAATGGAGGAGAATATACTTCACATGCTTTTGAAACATATTTGCAAGAGAATGGCATCAAACACTAGACCACAATACCATATAATCCACAACAAAATGGTGTTGTTGAAAGAATGAACCGAACATTGCTTAATATGGTAAGGTCAATGATGTTTTTTAAGAATGTAAAATTAATGTTTTGGGGAGAAGTCATGCTCTTTGCGACATACATTAGAAATCAATGCCCTTCCTCTTTCATTAACAACAGAACTCCATATGAAATGTGGTATAGTCGTCTTCCTACTATTAAACATTTCCGAATTTTCGGTTCTCAATGTCATGCTTTGATTCCCAAACATCAAAGGAATAAATTGAGTGAACGAAGCAGAAAATGCATATTTTTAGGGTATTCCATGACTTCTAAGGCATACTGATTATATGATGAAGCAAACAGAAAGTTTATTTTTTCAAGAGATGTATTATTTCTTGAAACTGATAAAGATTCTCTCACTGTTGATAGACAACTTAATCAGATAGAAAAGTTTGTGCCTAAAAATTTTTATTATGAATCTGATAATATACTTCCCCATCCTGAAGGGGGGATTCCTATATTAGATCAATCTGTGGAGTTTCCTTCTCTCAATGATGAGAAATTGGTTGATGATGATAATTTCGTTGTTGCTAATGAGGAATTAGTTAATGCAAGTGTTTCTATGGAAACAATGACAGAAATGGCAAGAACTGAGCCAGATGAATAAGATGAGCAACCTCCTAAACAAATTCCTACAAAACCTTTGCAAATTTCAACTCGTATTCGAATATTTCCAAAGTAATATGATGATTTTAAGGCTGGAAGTTCCTCAGGTAACTATTCTCATTGTGAATTTAATTTTTCTGTGGATTGTGAACCTACTTTCTTTGAAGAAGCTGTTAGTTATGAACAATGGAAAGATGCAATGCAAAAGGAATATGATGCTCTCATAAAAAATGGCACATGGACGCTGTTCGATCCTCCTACTGGCATCAAACGTATTGGTTGTAAATGGATTTATAAAACTAAGTTTAAAGCTGATGGTTCGCTAGACAAGTACAAAGCAAGACTTGTAGCGAAGGGATATGCACAGAAAGAGGGTATCGATTATACAGAGACTTTTTCTCCTACAGCTAAATGGGGCACTATTAGATCTTTGTTTTCTATTGCAGCTGAGAAAGAATGGAAAATTCATCATATGGATGTCAAAACTTCCATTTTAAATGGAGATTTGAAATAATATGTTTACATGTTTCAGCCAGAAGGTTTTTCTGTTAAAGGGAAAGAACAAAAGGTTTGCAAACTAAGGAAGTCTTTGTACAGCTTGAAACAAGCGCCATGAGTACGGTATGAGAAGCTAACTTAACATCTTCTTAATTTAAACTATAAACATTTTGACCTAGATGATGCAACTCTTTTCGTTAAGAAATTTGGAAGATCAGTTGTATATCTAGTTGTCTATGTTGATGATTTGATGATCATAGGAAACAATGATGAATACATATCATCTATAAAGAAGGAATTGAAAAAGGTTTTTGATATGACAAATTTAGTTTTACTTCATTATTATCTTGGAATTGAAGTTGATCAAAAACCACAACATATTTTCATCTCTTAGAAGAAATATGTTGATAAATTATTGAACAGATATAGTAGTATGGAATGTAATCATGTTGCTACTCCAATGGAGCAGAATTTGAAACTCACTTTCGAAGAAGGAAAGTCGTTTGAAGATCCAACAAAGTACAGGAAACTTGTTGGAAGCTTGTTTTATTTTTCTATTACTCGTCCTGGTATAACCTTTGCTGTCGGAATACTTTTCAGTTTTATGCATCATCCTTGTGAGGGGCATTGGGTAGCAGCAAAAAGAGTTTTGAAGTATTTAAAAGGAACTCAAACTTATGACATCAAATATTCCAAAGTTTTAGACTTCCACCTTGCTGGTTATTCAGATTCAAATTTTGATGGAGATAAATAAAATGGAGTCTCAACTTCTGGATATTCGATGAATCTTGGATCAGCATCCATCAGTTGGAGATCGTGCAAGCAATCTATTCCTTTTTATTCTATCACCGAAGCCGAAAATTTTGCAGCAGCTCAAGCCACTAAGGAAATCATTTGGCTTCGAAAAATACTTGAATATTTGCAGGAGAAACAAAGAGCTTCAACTCCTCTATTTTTCGACAACTCTTCTGCAATTCATTTGGCCAGGAATCTAAAGTTTCATGATCGAACCAAACATATCAACACCAAATATCATTTGATTGGACATCATGTAGAGGCCAAAACAATTCATTTGACACATTGTCCAACTTCTCAACAAATTGCAGATATTTTTACCAAAGCATTAGGGCATGAAAATTTTGAAAAATTTAGATCTTTACTTGGTATGTCAGATGTCCCTTTGATTAAGGGGGGAAATGTTGTAATTCTATTGGAATGCTAAGGGTCTTGTGCAGTTAGGTAGTTAGGAAGTTAGGAATTTAGTAGTTAGTGATAACTAATTTCTGAAGTATAAATGTAATCCAATTCAATGAATGAGACACATAAATCACATGGTTATTATTTAACACATGCAATTTGTTTTCATAAATACAGAAATCATAGAAGAATATCAACTCCATTTGGGAACTTGAAACTGAAGATGGGAAGAAGGTCTCAAACTCAAAATAGCTAATGGCAGCTTCATCATATTTCTCCAAGCTCTTTAGAGATCCGAGATCCTCTAATATTAGTACCCAGCTACACCTCATCCAATATTATCCTCACTTTTTCATTCAAGAGGAGTCTACCCAGATTGGTAGCCATGTCTCCTTAGAGGAAATTAAAGAGGTCCTAAAACACTTTGTAAAAGACAAAAGTACAAGACCAAATCGATGGACAGTCGAATGTTTCCTCTTCCTTTTTTAGCTTATTAGACCCGATCTCCAATTAATGGTGGAAGAGTCTAGAAATTATGGAAAAGATTTTGCGGCCATCGATGCCACATATATTTCTATTATCCCTAAGAATTCTAAACCCGAATCATTTCTTGACTACATACCCCTATCTTTGTGCAACATTGTTTGTAAAATTATCACAAAGGTGATCTCAAATATGATCAAGCTACATCTTGTAGAGAATATGTCACCAAATCAATTTGGGTTCTTAAATGATAGACAGAGCCATGATGCTATTGGTATTGCACAGGAGGCCTTAAATTCTATTAAAACCAAAAAACAGAAAGCTATGGTTCTCAAAATGGGCTTGAACAAAGCTTTCGACAAATTTAACTAGACATATCTTAGAACTATCCTCCACTAGATAGGACTAGGTCTGGAAGTCACCAACTAGATAATGGGTTGCATGACTTTGACAAATTTATCCATATTAATCAATGGTTCTGCCTCCAGAAAAATATCTATCAGTAGATGCCAAAGGCAAGGATGCCCACTGTCAGCTATCCTATTTCTATTGGTAATGGAAGGACTAAGTCACCTTCCCCTTTAAGAAAAATAGGATGGCAAAATAAAGGGCATAAAAATCTCACATAGCCAGTATATCACACATATTTTGTTCATGAATGATATCTTTCTACTGGGAATAGGAATTGTAGCAGAATGGTAGGCTTTTCATAAGCAATCAATAAATTTTGTAGTGCAACAGGAATCTAAATTAGCCTAAACAATCCTCCTTCCACCACTATTCAATCAATACAGACATTTAATCAGTTATTCATACCTTTCTACCCCTGTAGAATATTCCCATTGAAAGTGGTATAAAATACTTTGGTTACTTTCTAAAACCAAATGATTATCATATATGGGACTGGAAATAGCCGATTAGAGAGGTAGAACAGAAAATTAACCTGTGATGCTACAATTGGTTGTCATTAGGGGGCATAATGTGTTGGCAATATGATGTAATGTGTTGTCCTTTATGGCAACCTACTTGATGAAGTTGTCCTTGATGGAAACCTACTTGATGAGTTGCCTATGATAAGCAACCTATGTGTTAAAGATGTAAGAATGATGTATCTACAGATCAATTTAGATGTGACAGAGAAAAGAATTCGAGCAAGTGTCAGAGAAATGATAAATATAATATGTCACAATGTATACGCGGGTTTGTAAAGGTCAAGTCGCGTATGCACACGAATAAGTACGTCCCAAGTCGCATATGCCTTTTGCGCTCCAAAATTATAATACCAAGGGGCATTACCATGGTATTAGCCCACAGTATAGAGCGTTGTATTTTCTATTTGATACTGTCCAAGAATACCATTGCGTATATACGCAGGTTTTTCTATTTGAAAGCGTGTATATACGTGGGTCTAGTGAAGTAAAAGTGCGTATGGAATCTAGGGTTTTTCTGAAGTATGCTGAAGGAAATATCTGATCTGTTTTGTTGTATTACTGTTGACTGTCAATGATGTCTTCATACAGATCTGAACTGTTTGAATACTGATTATGCTACTATTTTATTATGATTAAAGATTAGTGGTTGGTTGGTTGATTGGTTGATGATTCAATGAATGAATTGAATGGGTTATAAGTTTCAGTTTGATGTATGTTCTTTGAGCTTAAATGTGTGGAGTGGGTCCAGTCTGAAAATATGATGAAAAGAGGCCTACAAGGTGTGTTGTGTGGAAGCTATTGGATCCAGTATGAAAATTGATGAAACGTGGTCCATGGTGGAGCTGAGGGTCGAAGCCTTCAGTGAGGGGGTTGTAGCTCCCTTCCAATGGTAGTTGGTAAACGAGATTAGGGGGTAGTAGCTCCCTTCCAGGAGTGGCTGGTAAACGAGATTAGGGGGTGGTAGCTCCCTTCCAGGAGCGGCTAGTAAAAGAGATCAGGGGGTTGGAGCCCCCTTCCAGTAGTAGCTGGAGAACGAGAGAAGGTTTCAGCCTTCTACAGGTGGGTGCCTGCATGTTAGTATGAGTCTGTGCCAGCACATGGTTGTAAGAAGTTTTCTTTATAATAGATATTGAAGACAGATACGACAGCAACAGTGGTTTTCTCCTTAATTAGGTTTCCACCTTAAATCCTGGTGTTCATGTGTGTTGCTTATGTGTGATTATTTATTCTGTTCTTACTGCACATGTTTACTGCTTACTAAACATCTGATGAATGAATGATGCAATGATCTAAGTATAGAATTATCTGCATAATAAGATCTCTGGACATACGCAAGTTTGCTTAAAGATATCCACGTATATACATGAGTTGGGTTGATTAAAGTCGCGTATATAATTATGTAAAGAAAAAGTAAAAGTTTTGAGTAAGCTCTAAATACTGATTCACCCCCCCCTCTTAGTATTTTTCTCAACAATTGGTATCAGAGCAGGTCCTTCAGAAGAAGCTTGATCGCTTAGAGGAGATCCGTCACAATGGGAAGTCATGAAGGAGTATTTTCTATAAGGCCACCACTATTCAATGGAAGAAAATATTTATTTTGGAAGATACGAAAAAGAGCGTATTTGAAAAATCTTGGATCAGACGTATGGGGAATCGTGGAAGGAGGTTATCAATATCCAGCAAGTGTTCCTACAGATGCAGCAGAAAGGAAGAAATATGAAATCAACGCCAAAGCTGTCAATGCTTTATTGGGAATTCTTTCAGAAACAAAATTTGTTAAAGTGATGCAGCTAAATTCAGGAAAGGAAAGATGGGAAAAAATCATTTAGAGCTATGAAGGTGATGCAGAGGTAAAAAGTGCCAAACTTCAAACTCTTAGAATGCAATATGAAAATTTCAAAATGCATGATGATGAAAGTATTGCAATTTTATTCCTAAGATTAGATGAGATTGTGAATTCTATGAGGAATATGGGTGAAGATATAAAAGACACAACTTTAGTAGAAAAGATATTGAGATCTCTAACTTCAAAGTTCGAGTCAAAAGTGTCAGCTATTGAAGAAAAACGGGATCTGCAAAATCTTACTGTTATTCAACTACATGGCATCCTAACTACTTTTGAAATGAGAAGAGGAGGTCTTTCACGAGTCAAAGAAGTTGCTTTTAAGGTTTGTGCAAAAGGAAAGGAAAAGGAAGTTCTCAAGGAATCAAGCTATATATCAGAAGAAGAAGAAGAAAATTTTGTGAGAAGACTTCAACCAGGTACTGGAAGATTCAGAGGTAAGCTTCCCTTCAAGTGTTTTGCTTGTGTTAGAGTTGTTCATTACGCTACTAAATGTCCTTATACAGAAAATCATGATAAAGGAAAGAAGTTTGAAATAGGAAGGACTTATTATATAAATGAAGATAATAATGGATTGTCAAATGAGGATGAAGAAGATTCTGACCAAGATCTGCAAGTGCTCATGGCATGTACCATGGATGATGATAATTTTCCAAAAGGAAGGGATCCGGTTATTGAAGAATTGCATAGAACAAGAAAGAAAGGATGTTTTCATGGATGTTGTTTCTATTGTAACTCATTTGGGCATAAGGCCACTGATTGGAAGTTAAGTATGATAAACAGATCTGAGAAATTAGAGAAGTTCCAACACACAATAATAAATTTCAAGCAAAGCTGGAAAAAGAAGAAACATCATTCAAAAACTTAGGGAATATTGACCCTACTGCAGTCATCCACTTCTAAAGCTTACTTCTCATAATGACTGCAGGAGTGATGTGAGATACATTAGAGGAGTCATTAATGTATCATCACAGGGGGAGTAATACATGGTGATTCCCATGGTTGGTTTGGTAATTCTGGTTGTGTTTATTCCTAACAGTGCATCTAATGTGACAACAGAAGACAGGAGAAGAATGTATAAATCCAGGAGGAGATGGAGTGGTGAAATTTTTAGTATTTCACTTTCTATACACAGGTTTCATGAACTAAAGCCGCGTATACACACGAGTTCCATTGGAGACAGTAGCGTATGTTTTTCTGATAAGAAAAACAATGAGACAGCTCAAGAACAAGAGCACAGTTTCAGGGGGAGCATTAGTCTTGCTGAGAGTAATGCATTGTTGGCATTATGATGGTTCTGAAATATGATCTCTCTCCTGAGGTCTTTTTGGTTTTGGTTATAAAAATTCGTATCTGTAATTTGATGAAAAGGTTATGTTGAGACCTATGATGTAAAATTTTCATATTCAGTCATGTAAGGACTTGTTTGTAAACCCACTTGATTGGGTAGTTGAGTCAAAATTTGTAAACCCACTTGGTTGGGTGCTTGAGTCAATTATGTAAATCCACTAGGTTGGATAATTGATGTAAGTATGAGTCATTGGTGATAGGAATGGTCATACTTGGTCATGTACTTCATTGAAAAATCTATCTAAAGATTCAGCATGAACTCAGGGGGAGCATGGTAAATTTAATACACTTCAGATCTACAGAACTCATCTCTCTACAAGGGAAGAGAAACCTTGTTTTGGTTTTGATCCGCCCTTTGCCCTTGATGTCAAAGGGGGAGAGTATCATGGTGTTTCTATAATGGTTATGTAAATTTTATTTATCTGTTATGGTGATCAAACACCATCATGGTTGCCATCAAGTCCAAAGGGGGAGATTGTTGGAAATATGATGTAATGTGTTGTCCTTGATGGCAACCTACTTGATGAAGTTGTCCTTGATAGAAACCTACTTGATGATTTGCCTATGATAAGAAACCTATGTGTTAAAGATGTAAGAATGATGTATCTACAAATCAGTTCAGATGTGACAGAGAAAATAATTCCAACAAGTGTCAGAGAAATGATAAATATAATATGTCACAATGTATACGTGGGTTCGTAAAGGTCAAGTCGCATATGCACGTGGATAAGTACGTCCCAAGTTGCGTATGCCTTTTGCACTCCAAAATTATAATAGCAAGGGGAATTACCATGGTATTAGCCCACAGTATTGAGCGTTGTATTGTCTATTTGATTCCATCCAAGAATACCATTGGAATTTGTGTGGTTTTGGCTCATGGTATTGATAAAGGCTAAAACTATATAAGGATAAGAAGATCATAGTGAAAGGGTGTGCATGTGCCTGGGAATTGAATGAATACTTCACTCTGAAGTATATCTGCATGGAATGGGTTACATTTTATTGATAGATATGAATTAATAATGCACCTATGAATAAAATGATGGATCAGGATCTCTAGACCTGAAATGACTATATATCTTCTAGATTTGTTTATGGAATGTTTAGATCTGAGATGTGGCGAATGTTTTCTGAAGTGAAGGGTAAGATCTGAGTTTTTTATCTGTTCTGAAGAGTTGCGCAACCCTACAATGTTTTCAGATCTATACGCAGGTTCGTGGCAGAGAAAGCACGTATATACACGGGTTGGTTTCAGCAAAAGTGTGTATGGAATATAAGGTCAGTCCTGAAATGTTTGCAGATTTATACACAGGTTTGTCTATTTGAAAGCGCGTATATACGCGGGTTCAGTGAAGTAAAAGCGTGTATGGAATCTAGGGTTTTGCTGAAGTATGCTGAAGGAAATCCCTGATCTGTTTTGTTGTATTACTGTTTTCTGTCAATGATGTCTTCATACATATCTGAGTTGTTTGAATATTGATTATGCTGCTAGTTTATTATGATTAAAGATCAGTGGTTGGTTGATGATTCAATGAATGAATTGAATGGGTTATAAGTTTCAGTTTGATGTATGTTCTTTGAGCTTAAATGTGTGGAGTGCGTCCAGTCTGAAAATCTGATGAAAAGAGACCTACAAGGTGTGTTGTGTGGAAGCTATTGGATCTAGTATGAAAATTGATGAAACGTGATCCATGGTGGAGCTGAGGGTCAAAGCCTTCAGTGAGGGGGTTGTAGCTCCCTTCCAGTGGTAGCTAGTAAATGATATCATGGGGTAGTAGCTCCCTTCGAAGAGTGGCTGGTAAATGAGATCAGGGGGTAGTAGCTCCCTTCCAAGAGAAGCTGGTAAACAAGATCAGGGGGTTGGAGCTCCCTTCCAGTAGTAGCTGAAGAGCGAGAGAAGGTTGCAGCCTTATGCAGGTGGGTTCCTGCGTGTTGGTATGAGTCTGCGCCAGTACATGGTTCTAAGAAGTTTTCTTTATAATAAATATTGAAGACAGAGACGACGGCAGCGGTGGTTTTCTCCCGAATTGGGTTTACAACTTAAATCCTGGTGTTCATGTGTGTTGCTTACGTTTGATGATTTATTCTATTCTTTCTGCACATTTTTACTACTTACTAAACATCTAATGAATGAATGATGCAATGATCTAAGTAAAGAATTATCTGAATAATAAGATCTCTGGAAATACGCAAGTTTTCTTAAGGATATCCATGTATATACGCGAGTTGGGTTAATTAAAGTCGCATATATAATTCTGTAAAGAAAAATTAAAAGTTTTGAGTAAGCTCTAAATACGGATTCACCCCCCCCTCTCAGTATTTTTCCCAACATAATGATTCTTGTCAAACCCCCCGGATGCGGGTGAATAGACGAGCTCTGCTGGCAAGACACATGGCCTCTCTACCGCACGCAGCTATCCTCTCCACGAGGCTGCACCTGCCCCAGGCGTGAGAGCCTTAAATTTTCCTTGTTGGTCCTCGACCTGGTGCATTCCTCAGCATTCAATTTCGCTTAATGCACATTCAATCTTGGCTCGTCCGAATTGCAGAGTGCCCTAGCTATTTATGGGCAATGGCGCAAACTCCAACCTGCATTTGTCCCGCGTCTCCCTTCGTCTTTCCCTTAGGGTTGCTCTACAAGCTCCTACTCTCTGCTCTGCTGGTTCTCGTTGTGCTTCCGCCCCTCACACCATTGTTGAGTCACCCTCTACTCATTCGTTTCACACTGTTGCTCAGCAATCCACTGCTCATCCATCACCCTATGTTGATCCACTTCCTCTGCATCCCCAGAATTCTACTGATACCATGCCTTTCCACCACCGAACACACTGTTGTAGGGGAGGAGGAAGAGGTTCACCTTCTCGCCCTCCAATTCCAGCCATGGCAAAGTTCACAGTGGCTTTCTCGGTGGGCATGGATGCGCCAGAGGTCTCTAACCCTCAACTCTTCTCAGCCCATATCTCAATTCGAATTCCGGAAGCTCTGCAAAGAAATTCTGGCTCTGGGTCTAGGGAAAGGCCGTGAAAATCCACTCTCTCTCGTTCTTCCTCCCCACTTCCTAGAAAAATGGTGGCTCTACCCATCAAATGCATGGAGGAAACCTCTAACAGTTGGGGCAGCAGCTCAGTCGAAGGCACCAGGCATTCAGAGAACGTAGAAGACACAGGTGCTCAGTCCACCTCCACTTCAGAGCTGGACCCTCAACTCTCCAAGAAGGAGGACGATCCCTCTGACTATGGGTGCTACATAGTGGAAGAACCGCCTCATTTGCAGCTCCAGGATGCAAAGGACTAGAACTTGTAGCACCATGGCTCCTCTTTCTCCATTTTTTTCTTGCTTTACTATAGTCTCTATGTTTACTTTTATTCTTCACGAAAAACTTAGATTCTTAGATCTTATGTTAAAGGCCGGTTTCCCCATTAGGGCCAACTATCTCTATGTTTTGTTGAATGATTTATGGGTTGGTTTCCCCCAAGGGGTAGCACCATTTTTGAATTATCTCTTTCCAACCGTGGTTGGCTAACTCATCAATCCTAGTTTAGAAGTTGGAATGTAGTTTTTTTGTACCATATAATAGAAATTAGTATTATGCAGAAAAAAAAATAAAATAAAATAAAATAAAATAAAATAAAATAAATAAATAAATGATTCTTGTCAAACCAGTGCTGGAAAATATCCCTGTCTATTGTTTATCTCTAGCCAATATTCCCTTTCCCACTTTCAATGGCATCAGGAAATTGGTGATCAGATTTTTGTGGATAGGTAAAACAACAAGGAAGGTATACATCTTGTCAACTTGCAATCTCTATCTATCCCCAAACATCTTGGAGAATGGGGATTTAAAAACCTTTCCTAGTTTGCAAAAGCCTTATCTCTAAAAAAATATGTGGAGAGCCTTGTTTGGTGGAGGAATATGGAGTCAGATTATATAAAGAAAATATTTAAAATATAAGCTTGTAGTAGACTGGATTAGAGGATATGCTAGAAAACCGGTCAAAGGTGCCTCTATTATATAGAAGGCACTCATTGCATCCTTTCCTTTTCTCTTTAAATGGCTTTCCTGGAAAATTAGGGATGGAAAACAAGTAGTCCTAGGCAACGACCCTTTCATCAGAGATGCCCATGACTACAAGTTCTCTCTTGAATTAATTAATTGTCTCAACTCCAAAGGACTGATATAACTTCAAAATATCAAATCAAGGGATTCTTCTATGTCGGCCATAAATTACTGGCTTACCTCAACAGATTTGGGTCTGGATAGTAATCTGGTAGAGGAATGGAAGAATTTTATAACAGATATAAATCCAAATGGAGTTAGACTATGCAGTTCTATGGACCAATTGATTTGGAGTTGGGATAGATCCTCTGGGGAGGTAAAATCTCAGCTAGCTTATGAAGCAATAGTACATTCAGAGGTGGAATCAAACCACAAATGGTGGAACATATATATATGAAAATGGTACATCCCAGCAAAATTAAAATTCTTCACATGACTTTCCCTTCACAATAAAATTTTGACCTGGGAGAACATTCAAAAAAGATTTTTTGTTGGACCAAAGAGTTGTAGCATGTGTAGTCAACAAGAAGAAATTGTAGATCATTTATTCACAAAATTCTATGCTGCATAGGAAATCAGGTTCACCGTTTCACAGACTCTGGGCATTAGCACAATTTTAAGATGGTCCTCTTTCAAGGAATCTCTTTCCTTCTGGGCATTAGCACAATTTTAGATGGTCCTCTTTCGAGGAATCTCTTTCCTTCTGGCCCCAAGAAATTAAAGCTCCTTGGTACTCTTCTCATCTTTGTGGCATGGGGCATTTGGCTACTTATGAATAGAATCATCTTCAAAGATGAAATATCTTGCCCCCTCACTCAATCTTCAAAGATTGTTGCACACTTTAGAGAACACATCCATGAGCAATTCAAAAAATACCCTATAAGACTTAATATTCCTGTGATATCTCTAGATGCTCCTATCTGTAATATTCCCTTTCTTGATCCAGTCAAAGTGGATAGAATCGATCCATGGTACTTACTGTGGTATTTTCCCATGGTATTAGCCCATGGTATTTGTTGTTGGTTTCCGAGAAAAATAATAAAATAAGGTCTCTAGAAAGTCCATCAAGCCTATAAAAGGGGAGAGAAGCTAGGCATTTAGAATCATTCTGGTTTTATCTATCTTATTGTGTTTGGGTTGAGAACTTGGCCTGGCTAGTTCAAACATTGATCCTGGGACGAAAACCCCATGGTGAATTTTTCTAGCGGATCCATCCAGGGTCCACGATTGTGCTTCAGTTTTTGTCTCTGTTTTAAGGAGAAACCAAGCATGCCATTTGCAGGAGCTCAAATTTATTTTATGGGCATGTATTCTATTTTCAGCTAATAATATAAATAAAAGGCTGCATTTCTAGATCATGTCTATGTTCATGGTTTTTACTGAATGTAATTTTATTGAGAGCACTAGAATGTGCTAGATCTGACTAAATTATTAAGGTTTGGGATCTTACAGTGGTATCAGAGATGTGCATCTTTCCAGCCTAAGGGTTTCATATAGGGAGCTTCAGTGGGATTTATTCTCACTCTAGTTGGCATCTCCATCTTTGGTGGTATTCGGTATCACCCTAGTTGGTCTTATTTTCCAGTGGATTAAAAGAGAAATTTTTTTTGTTGTAAAAAGAGTACAACTGGGAAAACATTACCTTTTCCAAATTATTGGGTCTAGGTTTGTTGGGGCGTATCTATCCATTCAGGGTTAAGAGGCCGAAACTTAAATCTTCAAGAAAATTTTAGCCTTCAGATTTGTCGAGATCTGATTTCATTAACATACTGCAAAAGACAAGAAGCATCACACCAATGTTTGAGAGGGCGCGCAAGTATTGGGGGCTGAGTTATAAATGAATCTCTCTCACAATCAAGTCATGTGAGGGATGCGTAGCAGAACGAGTGGAACTATTGGCCTGCGTTGGAATTCTAAGAGGCCAATCAACCAGAGTTTTCAAAGTTTTCAGAGAGTAGTGCTATAATTCCACCACATATTTGTTCGATATCTGATTTAGTTTGAGCATTGCAATTTCACCACATAGTTGTTCGAGATCTGATGACACCAAGGGGAATATCTCCCCAACATTGTGCCAGAGCATAGATATGGTGAAATAAAGCATCTATGGCTGTGTTGGAAGCGTAACGATTTGTTGAAGATACAAATGCAATTTCAGAGGCCAAACTAGACAATGGTATCAGTGATTTTCTCATCAGTGCGTTGATTTTCCTTAAAGGGGTTGCAGATCATACCACCATCATTCCATGTATTGAGCACAGAGGAGGATTATCTAACGTGAGACATTAGGGGATCATGATCCATCACTCCA
Source organism: Pinus albicaulis (assembly GCA_034641835.2). Lineage (NCBI taxonomy): Eukaryota > Viridiplantae > Streptophyta > Pinopsida > Pinales > Pinaceae > Pinus > Pinus albicaulis. The sequence continues at coordinate 1,322,877,886 of CM076572.1, forward strand.
GTCCACTAGTCGTTTGGCAACCTAGAGAGAGGGAGCATTCATGTCAGAAAGGCTGCGGGTTGTGGACTGTTGAGGAACCTGAGTGACAACCATTGGCCAGGAGAGAAGGAGTCGGAGCCGATCCCTGTATCGTTGCAGAGATCCTGAGCAGCAACTTATCAACCACTAGAACACATTGTTGGCTCGATTATGAGGGGCATCAGTGCGCAAAAGGGATCAGGACGCCCTCAGATCTAAGGATTGGCCGCAGTTCGAGGAGCTTCATCCAAACCCTGGTGGGGATTCAACATCGGAATTGATTTTTATTTTGGTGAAGAGCGGAGCGGGAGCAGATCTCGTTTGGGTGCACAAGATCGATCGAGGGAAGGGTTGAAAGCGGCCTTTGTGTGCAGAAATGGAGGGCATCTTCAAACAGTGCGGGTTTGCTTCGAGGAAGCCACAAGGAGAAGAAAATAACACTGCACCAAGGGCAGCGTTCACACCAGAGCCAAATTTGGTCAGTGCGTCGTCGAAGGGAGGGTTGCGTTCCACATAAACCAAAATATAGTCGAAGGAATGAGCTTGTTATCTGTAGCAAAATCATTTGAATTGAGCCTTCAAGCAAACGTCTTGGTGCGCAGAGGTCACATCGACTGTGTTGGGATCGATGAAAATATTTTCTGTGGGGAGCCGCCTCATAGTAAGACAAGTCAAAGCTGACGATAACATTCAGTAAGGAATTTATTTACACTAAATTATTAAGGGTGTGATCAGGGTCAAAATGCCTGCAAAGTCGTGAACCATCACAGTGGAGTGCATCACACTATAGAAATCCAATCATGGAATTGTGCTACAACAGAGGTAACTATTCATGAATTATTGTGGAATCGACCAGCAATGCACTAAGGGATCATCAAAATTTTATTGTCTTAAGGTTTGAAACACTGTAGTTTATTTTATTTATTTGAAGCGCTTTTGTAGTTTATTGATGGAAGCACTTGAGGGTTGTTATATAGGGAGCTATAAGGGTTTTTTTATGTTAAAAAAAAAAGGTTTTAATGAGAATCTTAAGAAGATGGATCATCTTGAAGAAATTTTGGAAAACAACAAGAAAATCCTTGATGAACTAGTGAGGATTTATGGTCCTTTAAACAACCATATCTCCATAGAACAAAATGATAGTCAAAGAAAGAGACCATTCTCAAAAAGGGTCCATGACATTTTGTGGCTAAAGAAACCAGGGGAGGTGAAGGAAAAACAAAGAAGAGGATCTAAACTCTTCGCACTTGGCTCTGAATTGCAAAAAACAAAATCAATCATAGACCTTCATAAGTTGGAGGGATTAGACACATGTCTGTCTAAGGTGGGACAACCAGAATGGTAGAAACTCAACTGGGCTCTCAAGCCATCCATGCTTGCATTAATACAACCCAAACTTTGGGAACATCCTGATGAAGAAGTTAAGCTCACAGTTGCTTCTTGTCTCAGTGGAATCATGGCTTTAACATCCTCACTATTGCCTTACAATAATGATATCATGGAGGAGCTATTGCAGTTTATAGTAGAAGCCCTTCAAGGGTTGAACAACATCATGTGTCCTACTTATCAAAAGCGATGCATAATTTTAAAACTCATGCCAGAATTCAGCTTTGGCACATTCATGCTGAATATGGAATGTGACGAGTTGATCTTTTAGTTGCTCCAAAAATTTTATACTAGTATTACATCAGCTCACTCAGACCATGTCAAAGCATGCATGCAAAATATTTTGTCTATGTTCTTAAAAGGAGATGCTGATATATGCAAGATACTAAGATCCAAATTGCTAACCATTTGGAGAAAGGAACCAAAGGTATCACCAGCTGCCTATGATCTAGTCGAGAAATTGATCAATAAAAACATAAAGTGGCTCAGAAATGTGTTGACTAGGAAGGAGTTGAGAAGTATTTAATGGGAAAGCAAGAACAAAATCTGCAGCAAGAATGAACTAAGGAGGAGAGGACTATGCTTTATCTGCAAGGGATCTTGGGCCATTAACCATTCCTGTCCAGGTGATAAGAAGAAGGAAACAAAAACATAACAAGAGGAGATTACTTCAAATCATGGAAAGTCTTTTGTAGTTGGATATATTGATCTTCAAGATGGTGAGCAACATCATGACATTATTCAGGGAGGCATGCAGGATGACAAGCATTTGGAATTGCATGAGGAAATTCTACCTAATGGCAATGATGAGGTAGACTCATATACAACTGATTTCATAGATCCCCAAGGGAATATCCATAAAGAATATGAAGAAGCAAGTATAGATAAAATTCCATCAATGCATCTATTTTCGACAGTTGAAAGGGATGAACATATTGTCTCCACAGATGGAGGAGACCAGGGAGATTTGAGTGAGGATCCAGCCATAGTGAACTGGCATGAAGAGTATGATCATGAGGAGCAACATGACAAACATAATGTGAAAAATGAACCATTCCTAGAGAGTTGGTCAAAGGCTCAAGTTGAATTTGTGGTCGTGGGGCATTCGGTGCAGTCAAATACACAGACATTCAGGAGGGCACTAGAATTTCCAGTGAAAGACTTTCAGGAAAGGATCATGCATTTCAAGACAGATCTTATGTTGTTGAAGCAAAGAGTCTAGACAGTCTGAGACACTGTCTTACAGGAGAACATAAAATTTGAGAAACTCATAGGGGTGTGTGTCAAATCATCGACCAAGTTGTCTAGTATTGAGGAACAAATCAAGTCCTTCATGAGGTCGCATGAGGAGTACAATTGGGAGTTCCATAGCAGCACTCTACAAGGATACATAGATAAGGCTTGCAACACCAACAACCCACCTTTATACATTGAGAAGAGTAGGGTAGAGTTATCCAAATACATCATGTTGGGTAACCAAGTAGAGCAGCATGAATCGAGCATCGAACAACATCAACATAGTAGATTTGCATATATTCATTTTTTCCCAAGTATGGATTGGCGAGAGATTATGAGTTGGTATTCTATTGATGGGTTGATTACTTGGAGGATACCCATAGCCAAGGGAAAATTATAGCTTGAACCACTTGGTTCAGACAATGATGGAAAGTTGAAATGGTACCATAACCCACAGGTCCTAGGATCTAGGTGGTATTGGGATCCAGGAGAATCCATTGAGGAAATGATTCGTCAGAGGATTGTTTGGGATCTAGGTATCGAAGGATTCATTCAAGACCATTCAACATGGAGGGCACATCATATTGTATGGGATCCTGATATCAATGCACAAATGCTTCTGTTGTGGATAGAAGTGGATTGCTTGAGGACAAGCAATCTTTGGGCAGGAGGATTTGTAATATTCTCTTTCTTGATCCAACCAAAGTGGATAGAATCGATCCATGGTACTTACCATGGTATTTTCCCATGGTATTGTCCCATGGTATTTGTTGTTGGTTCCTGATAAAAATAATAAAATAAGGTCTCTAGAAAGTCCATCAAGCCTATAAAAGGGGAGAGAAGCTAGGCATTTAGAATCATTTTGGTTTTATCTATCTTATTGTGTTTGGGTTGAGAACTTGGCCTGGCCAATTCTAACATTGATCCCGGGACGAAAACCCCGTGGTGAATTTGTCTGGTGGATCCATCCAGGGTCCACGATTGTGCTTCAGTGTTTGTTTATGTTTTAAGGAGCAGCCAAGCATGCCATCTGCAGGAGCTCAAATTTATTGTATGGGCATGTATTCTATTTTCAGCTAATAGTATAAATAAAAGGTTGCATTTCTAGATCCCGTCTATGTTCATGGTTTTTACTGAATGTAATTTTATTGAGAACACTAGAATATGCTAGATCTGACTAAATTATTAAGGTTTGGGATCTTACACTATCGGTTTCTTTGATGGAGCTGCACAAGGGAACCTGAGTGCAAGAGGGGGACTGATCAAACTATCAGAGAACATATCTGTCAACTATAGAATTGGTATCGAACTTGGAACAAACACCAAAGCAAAACCCATAGCAGCCTACACTCTCATGACAATCACAAAGCATAAAAACATCAAAAACATTTTGATCCTTGGAGACTCAAAATGTGTAATCGACTAGGGGCAAAAAATTTAGAAGTATTAAACTTGGCATCCTGAAAATACAGAATTGGAGAAATTAAAGGTTGCTTCCAGATATCAAGTTCCAACCTATCTACAGAGAATTTAACAAATGTGCTGACAGACTATCAAAAAGTGCATTATCGCTGGACCGTGGGCACATTTTAATTGAAGAGCTATTAGGCAATTAGATACTCCGCTCTTGCCACATATCCTTCGAACAATTGTACTACCTCTCATTTGTCCAACAAGAGTAGTGGCAGCGTCATCTATCAGTGGTGGCAACTTCAGCTATCAATTTTCTTCCAGAACAAGATAACCTGTCAACAGTCTAGAATAATTTCAGAAGTGCAGATTTCAGTCTTTTTTTATCAATGTCTCTTGAGATTTTGATATAATTATTCTCTTTTATGTAGCTCAGTCTATATAGTAAATAATTCTCTTTTAAGCAGGTCAGTCTATATAGTAAATGGTTCTCTCTTATGCAGGTCAGTTTATATAGTAAATGCATTTCACAGAGTCAGTATTCTAGAAGCATTGAACAACAGTTTATATAATTAGAAGCTCCTAGTCAAGTAGTAATGATATAGTTATATGCAAAATTTCCTTGCTGCCCTCATACCAGGGAGGAATTCCAGATTTCAAAAGTTAAAATATATTTTTTTGTATTCTTATGAAAAAAAATGAAAAAAAAAACCTTCGTGTTAGAGCTTTCATAGAAATTGGGGTGAATTGAGAAAGATTTAAACCATATTCATTCGTTGATCATATATTTGACGTGATAATACTGTGTACTAATTTTCCAAAACTGTAGTCCTCTTGCTGAGATCTTCCTCAACTGGTTGGGTATCATACCTACAAAACAACTCTTAAGTTTAGCTAGAAACAAACATGGACCAAACAACTCTAAGATTAACCTGGAGGAGTCTTGTTGAAGTCGTAATTTTAATCTAGATGTAAACTTCATAGAATTGACGTTCTTTTAGAAACTTGAACTTTGAGAGCTTGGATCTTGATTAGCATTTAGAAAGCAAAGTTTTATGTGCTTATATTACATATGGAAGCCTTTTTAACCAAAAAGAGGTTAAACTTCTTACGCTTAAAGAGTTGCATTGTTTCTTGTAAATCTCTCATGATTAGTGAAATAGTTATGATGCACATTGAACTTTGTGTGAATTCTATTTGTCCACGTGTTAAATCATGGGCTACTTTTGAGCATAATTATTAGAAACTTGTTATGACAGGGAAATATTCGTGGTTAGTTGTATTGACAAAGTGGTTTTTAGAATATATATATATATATATATATATATATATATATATATATATTTTTTTTATTTTTTTTTTTTTTTTAATTAAGATTTTTTTTTAAGGAATATAATCCATTTTATTTAAGAAATATAAATTATCTTGTTCTTTAGTAAGAATGAGAGCCTTGGTATTTTATCAAGACCACAATATATTCATTTAAGAGTTCAACATGTTACTTGTAAAAATCAAATCTTAGTGGGGAGCTTATCAACCATTTAACCTAATCATATAAATTAAACCTAATTAACTACCACGCATATAATTATATAGAATTGTTGCTATTAAAATATTAAAAATAACAGATTGTAAATATATCTTTTCATATAGATATAGTTATGGAAATACATGTTAAATGACTTGTTTATAATTTCAAAGATAGGCATGGCTTATTAGTGGGAATACATATGAAACTTGATTATAATGTCAAAGATAGGCATGGCTTATTAGTGGTAATGAGACCAAGTTGTAAATGAACACATTTAATTTTTTGTGAAGTACCTAACATCCGAAGATAAGATCAAACACAAAACATCTAAGAATATGATAAGAATTCTCCATACTTTATTAATATGAAAACTCTTAAGGTATGATAGCAACTTACAATGGATCCTTCTATGGAGAGAATTCACTCTTGTTCAATTTATGTTTCAAAAGGGCAACCTCATTAAGAACTAGGATTAATTACAATATTCTTCTACACAATTCATAAGAAGTTTTCAATCCTTAATTATAATTATTAATAGAACTATAATTATAACAAAATTCTAATTACATAGTGGAATTTCTTTAATGAGGTCTCATTACATTTATTCAATCCAAAACCATAATAGGCATAATTTGATAATATAGTTGACCTAGTCTGTTGAGAATGCAACAAGATGATGAGCTTAGTGAAAAGAAGTCGCCTTCACTAAGTGGGCCCGCAGGCTATTTTTCGCGCAAAGTCTATTTTTAGACATATGGATCATGTTCTATGAGTTGCAGGATGATATTTTTGGATGGTTGGTCAAGTCGGAAAAAATAGATGGACTTCTATTTTTAGACATACTGGGCGGAATCTATTTTTAGATTGCCAGTCTAAAAATAGATATGTCGAATATTATTAGCTCTTAATAATATTTGGACTCTAAACATTATCTTATCTTCTTGGAGAACTTCAATTAAGTGCATAGATGTGGCACATGCACCGACCGGAGACCCGTTCATTCTCGAGGGTTAAGTGGAGCTATTGCATGAGATTTTGCTAGAACTCATGTGGACAACAGTTTGGTGGAGTTGATTGAGTGGAAGTTAAGTGTCTTGTATTCATTAACTCGCTAAAACACATGAGTTAGTTGTACGAGCAGAACTATTGATACACTAGTGAGAGTGATGTGAATTAATTATTAATTAATTCACTAATTATTAACTCATAAATCAAATTAAAGAATACATCGCTAACTTTAAAGCATGGACAACACGTGAGACCAAAGGAGAGGTAGGTGAAAGAGCAAGTGACTAATGGGCTAGGACTATACTGGTGCATGAGTTTGCACCACACATTGATGGAGATGCCAATGAGGATTGCGCAGTGCATACTAGGTGGATTCGAACTCAGTCAGAGTCAATATTCATCAGGGATTTTGCAGTAGAGGCAGGCTAATAGGTGGCAGAGATTGGAGCATGTGTTTTGCTAGATCTGAGCTTGTTTAGTGTGTAGCAATTGGAGATTGTACCGAGAGCTTGTGAGGAGCTTGTACAATGATTGTTACATGATCTCTATCATTATAATATACAGATAGTTGGGGGTTTTCAGCTTTAAGCTTTCCCATAAATATTGTGTTTATATGTGTGATTGGTTATGGTTTTAATGTGCGCATGCGATTGTTTATATTTCCGCAATTAATGATCAATGGTAGAAGAGATTATGTATTATGCATGAAGCTCAAATAGTGTGTGATCAAGATAATCTCGGTGAATAATATAACAGTTATTCAAAATTTCTACATGGTATCAGAGCGATATTGATCATTGCATCAATTGCAAGACATTGAAGCGGTTGAGTTTTGTGCTGGTGGAATTCGAATTTGCAGCAGTGTTTTCTTGGTGTCGAAGTTGAGATGTCTTTCAACGGATTGCGATTGGAGTATGCCCTTGGGGGCAGCTCGAATTATATTGCATGGAAGGACAGGATGGATGTGGTGCTAGATGACAATGGGTTGAAGGAGTTCATAGATGCAAAAATTCCAAAGCCTACTTCTAGCGATGCTGCCGTAATTGAGGCTTGGCAAAAGAAGACAGCAAAGTGTCGAAGGATTCTGTTGGAGGGCGTGAAGGATCACATAGTGTCCAGCCTGCATGGTAAGGCTTCTCCATTCTTAATGTGGAAAGCCTTGACAAATTTATTCCAAAGCAAGAGCGACCATAGGAAGTTGGTGCTCAAGGATAAACTCAGAAACATAAAGATGGAGAAAGGCGACAGTATGCCCAAGTACCTCACGAAGTTCACCCAATGCAGGTATGAGATGGGAAGTGTGGGGGTGACTGTAGATGATGAGGACTTGGTGAGCTTGGCTCTCCTTGGGCTTCCGAAGAGTTGGCATTCCTATCAGGACTCTGTCAATGGTCGGGAGAAATTGCCAGGATGGGAGCGACTTTGGTCGGATCTTGTGCAAGAGGAGATAAGGCAGAGTACCAGGGACGAATCGTCATCAAAGAACCCCGATGAAGAGAATTGCGCTTTGGCTGCCAAAGCAAAGAAAGGGAAGAGCAAGAAAGCTTCTCATTCTAGTGCGAAAGGCAAGAAGAAGGACATGTCCAAGGTGAAGTGCTTTCACTGTCACCAACATGGACATTATGCCACAAATTGTCCGCAGAAGAAGAAAATAAGAAGGTCGCTGATCTCACTGGAGAGGCCTTAGCTTGCAAGCTTTGAACTAGATTTTTCGCTAATCGCATGCTTGGTCTCAAGTGTGATGGGTTCGTTGTGGTTTCTTGAGAGTCAAAGGTGCGTCTTTTCACATGACAGAGATCGAGATTTGTTTACTGATAGAGGTGAAAGATCTTCTGAGGCATAGAGATGGGCGATGATGGTAGATACAAGTTAAGCACGCACGGTACCATTTTGAGAGGGATCAAAAACTTTCATATTGAAGGAAGTGATGCATGTTCCAAGATTGAAGAAGAATCTTATCTCTGTGGCGATGTTAGAAGACAAGGATATGATGTTGTCTTTAGCGAGGGAAAGGCTTTCCTGCGTAGTAAGGGAACTGGTGAGACCCGGAGGATAGGGGTTCGAGTTAAGAACCTTTATCAATTGCAGGTAGATGGCTGCGTAGCAATGGCAGGCAAGGCAGAAGGAGTGGCGAGTCGGGATGATGGCAAGTTGTGGCACCGGAGATTGGGCCACCTTCACCATGTAGCTTTGAAGATACTGCAGTAGATTTCTACTGGGCTTCCTAAAGGCACTCTTGCGCAGTCAGATCAGTGCAAGGGGTGTACCTTGGAAAAATTTGTGAAAGACACCTTTCACGAGAAGGATAGTCGCGCCACGATGATCCTTGAGAGAATTCACACAGACGTGTGTTGGACCTTTCTCAGTAACTTCGACAGAAAAGCACAGGTATTATGTGATATTTGTTGATGATTTTTCTTGTAAGTGCTGGATCTTCTTCATGCAAAAGAAGAGCGAGACATACTTAAAGTTCTGTGAGTTCAAGGCACTGGTTGAGAAAGAATCGGGGAAGCAGGTGAAGGCTCTGAGGAGCGACAATGGCGGTGAATTCATCTTTGGCGAATTCAAAGACTTTTGCAGCGCAGAAGGAATTCGAAGAGAGCTCATAGTGCCTCATAACCCACAGCCGAATGGGGTCGCTGAGCGAAAGAATAGAATGATCATGGGTGCTGCACGGGTGATGTTGCATGATCAAGGCCTTCCCATACACTTGTGGGCTGAGGCATGCAATATTGTGGTTTATGTGCAAAAATTTTGTCCTCACAGGATACTTGGCATGAGTACACCCGAGGAGGCATTTTCTGGTAAGAGGCCTAATATTTCCCATTTGAGGATTTTTGGTTCACCTGTTTACATTCATGTGATGAAGGATGCTAGGAAGAAGCTGGAGCTGGACCATGGGGTTGGAGCATGCTTGTGGGCACATTGATACGCCCATTAACCATCAGGTGTATTTGCTGCACAAATGTTGAAGATCAAGTAGCTACCAGATATCAAATTTCAGAGGAGCAGCCACAGTTGTCGCTGCTTGAGAGGGAGCCACACTCTGCATGCGATGAGGAGCTATTAGCAGTTCTAAGGATGAGCCTCAGGATGTGGATCAGCCACAAGAGGGAGGTTCATGGAGTGGAAGAGGACCACCTGTGCAAAGCCAACCATCAAAGGGCTGAAGCGCACTACAGTCGAGCGACCGTTCAAGATGCAGAGAAGTTGTGGTGGAGCACCTACATCATAGCGTTGCATGGGCCTCTTCTCTCCATCGTATACTAGATACATGGCTCTTATGAGCAAGTGTATCGTGATGGAGCCATCCTCTTTTGAGGAAGCTATGGAGGATCCCGCATGGGTAGATGCCATGGTGGAAGAGTATGATTCGATTGTTAGAAACAGTGCATGGGAGATTGTCCCAAGGCCAGAAGGGAAATCAGTGGTAGGTTCGAGATGGATCTACAAAGTGAAGCAAGCAACTGACGGGAGTGTTGAGAAGTTCAAGGTAAGATTTGTTGCCTAAGGCTTCTCACATATTAAGGAGATCGATTATGAGGAAACCTTTGCACCTGCCGCAAGGTATTCTTCCATACGAACGATTCTTGCTCTCTTAGTGCAGATGGGGTGGCACATTCATTAGATGGATGTGAAGACTATGTTCCTCAACGGAGTGATTGAGGAGGAGGTGTACATAGAGCAGCCCGAAGGTTTCTAAATCTTCAGGAGCGAGTCGCATGTGTATGTGCTCAAGAGAGCTGCTGTATGGGTTGAACAAGCACCTCGTGCTTGTACACACTGATAGACAAGCTATTTCAATCGACTTGGAGTAGCCAAGAGTGAAGGATCCTAAGTCCACACTTATCAGGTGGATAACCAAGCGATTATTGTACTTTATGTAGATGATTTGATTTTACAGATTCTACCCACAAGGATGATCTTGCAAAAGAGTTTGAGATGAAGGACTTGGGCCTCCTTCATTATTTCTTGGGATTGGAAATTTGGCAGCGCAGTGATGGACTGTTTGTTTCTCAGGGTAAGTATGTCCGGGAGATACCGGAGAAGTTCAACATGCATGGCTGCAACCCTGTTGATACTCCTCTTCCTGGTGCATGGAGGAAGGAGGATGCTACTTCAGCGGAGGTATTGGATGCCACTGTTTATCGACAGTTGGTGGGGTTGCTTATGTATTTGGTCAATACACGACCCGACATATGCTATGTTGTTAACCAGCTTTCACAAGCTATGGTTAAGCCAACCAAGCTCTTCTGGAAGGCAGGCAAGTATGTATTGAGATATCTCAGAGGCACATCGGGATATGGATTATGGTACAGACAGTCGGATGAGGTGAAGCTGTGTGGCTTCACGGATGTAGATTGGGCAGAGAGCCCAACGGACAGAAAGAGCACATCTGGAGGGATTTTCAGTATCGGGTCGACAACAGTTTCTTGGTACAGCAAGAAGCAGAGATTTGTGGCACTCAGTTCAGCAGAGGCCGAGTATATGGCAGCAAGTTTGGCTACATGCGAGGCTATATGGATGAGGAAGATCCTGGTCGGGTTGTTCGGTTCACACTTGGTTCCTACTGTGATTTATTGTGATAATCAGAGTTGCATCAAACTCTCGGTTAATCCAGTATTTCATGATAGATATAAACACATTGACATCTAGTATCATCATATCAGAGATTGTGTGCAGTGGAAGGTCATGTTACTTTCATACATTCCTATGGAGGATCAGGATGCTGATATCTTGACGAAGGCGCTCACCAGGAGCAAATTTGAATACCACAGAGGCAGGATAGGGGTTGCAGATAATCCATATCTTGTTGAGAGGGAGTGTTGAAAATGCAACAAGATGATGGAGCTTAGTGAAATGAAGTCGCCTTCACTAAGTGGGCCCGCAGGCTATTTTTGGCGCAAAGTTTATTTTTAGACTATGTCTATTTTTAGACATATGGATCATGTTCTATGAGTTGCAGGATGCTATTTGTGGATGGTTGGTCAAGTCGGAAAAAATAGATGGACTTCTATTTTTAGACATAATGGGCGGAATCTATTTTTAGATTGCCAGTCTAAAAATAGATATGTCGAATATTATTAGCTCTTAATAATATTTGGACTATAAACATTATCTTATTCTCTTGGAGCACTTCAGTTAAGTGCACAGATGTGGCACAGGAGCTGACAGAAGGAATTACGCTATTCCTGAGGGTTAAATGGAGCTATTGCATGGATACTTCAGTTAGAACTCATGTGAGAGAGTTTGGTGGAGTTGATTGAGGAAGTTAATGGAGTTGTGTTCAGTTTAACTGAGTTAAACATAGTTGAGCTAGTTGTATCTAGTCTAACTGATTGATACATTAGTGAGAGTGATGTGAATTAATTAATAATTAATTCGCTAATTATAAAATCATTAATCAACTAAAGAATACATTAGTAAACTTCAGTGCATGGAAAGTTTCAGTGGAGACCAGTGAAGAGGTAGGTGAAAGAGCAATGTGACTATCAGTTGTGACTATACTGTTGCATGATTTGCAACAACCAGTGATTGGAGATGCCAATGAGGACGGTACAAAGGCAGCACTGTGGATTCCAACTCCTACAAGTGCCAAGATCTATAATGGATTGGCAGAGAGGCAAAGCAACAAAGGAGCATATTGGAGCATATGTCATAGATCTCTAGCTTTTGTAGTGTAGCAATTGGAGATTGTATTGAGAGATTGTGAGGAGCTTTATATGATGATTGTTACATGATCTCTATGAAATATAATATACATATAGTTGGGGGTTTTCAGCTTAAGCTTTCCCATAAATTATTGTGTTCACATGTGTGATTGTTTATGGTTTTAATGTGCGCATGCGATTGTTTATATTTCCGCAATTAATGATCAATGGTAGAAGAGATTATGTATTATGCATGAAGCTCAAATAGTGTGTGATCAGGATAATCTCGGTGAATAATATAACAGTTATTCAAAATTTCTACATAGTCCACCTTATATTGAATGGTCTCAATAAATATTCATCTTAGGTACCTCCCTAGGTATGCCATATTATGTCCCCTAGGTACACTAAATTCCACCCCCCTTAGAAATGTGTTGTCCTCAACGCTTGTGAAGAATTACAACCACCATATACCGAGGTCACATGGATGAGTGTGGGCCATAATGTTGAAGTAGGATAAAGAACAAAGGTCCCATGTGTCTATGCTAGCCACCATGTTGTAGTAGTCTAATAAGCTCTATTTTAAACTTAGGTCCCATGTCCAAGCTTTGATGTTGATTCCCCTTTGGAGATACTTGAACTTAATAGCCAACTCAAAATGGTGCTCCAAATGTTGACCTTGGTCATGTTGATCCAAATATGTAGATCCATCCATATTTGAAAAATTTTCCACTTAACACACTACAACTTGGGAATAAACGAGCTAAAAACTCATTCCACTTAACACATTACAACTTGGGAATAAACGAGCTAAAAACTCATTCCACTTAACACACTACAACTTGGAAATAAACGAACTAAAAACTCATTGCCATGACTAGTTGTTGCCATCCATTCATGATGTTCTCTACATAGATGGAGTAGATTCATTAACTAAAAGATGAAAGTAGTTTTCATCCCAAAAATGACAATTATCAATCAGTTCAAGTATCCTCAAAACCACAGTATGCATATCTATCTTGATTATATTATACTTTGATGTCCATATAGACTATTTTTAGACTATTTTTAGCCTCGTAGACGTTAAAAAAACTTTCTTTCTTCCTTCTTTCTTTATATGTGAACCCAACAGGATAGGTCTCCTTACTTTTAGCTATCCTTTCTTGTATCATTTCATTCCTTAGACCAATCTCGGAGAAAGTTTTTCACGCAACTTTGAGCTCTTATCCTCACCACATATTCATCCCTAGATTCAGCTCGCAGGATTCACTCCCTCTGACTTTTTTTAGACAGAAAACAGCAACCTCCTCAGATATGTATAGCAGCCCATAGGCCACATATACCACAAAGAGTAGTAAAGAGTAGTAACACTTGGGACCAAATTATGTGCCTACTTGTTCCTTGCCTCTCCACGCGTGCTAGATACTCTGCATAGGTGCTTCGTCTTGTGGTCCTCATATCAACGACGATGAATGATTTACATTTACTGCGGGGGGGGCTCCCCCTGTGATGTTAGTGAAAGGGGGGGCGGTGCAATAGGATTGACAATCGCTATTATTTGAATCGATCGACATACTTTGTGAACCATAGGGTGTCCCCTTACGTCAGCAGGAGGTGGGGGCGGGGTCCATAATGGGGTTCGATCGAATTCTTTTACTGATAGTTTGGTTTAGCATACAGTCGAACAGACTGACTTTTGACCACAGAGACTTTCCCAATGTTGTGGCTCCGAGCCTCCGACCCTTTTTCGATGGTGAAAATTCAGTGGTCTCTGACAACATACTTGCTGCAGCAGTCCAGATAAGGAAACTTGTCCACTTCACGCAGGGTTGGGCCAATGGTTGATAGGTATAACGATGGCCGACTCACTCCTATTCTTAATGGTAGCTTGATTGCAAGATCGCTAATAATTTAGTCCCGGTAAAAGACATTGTCATCATACTAGAACACATGTTACAGAGAGTCGGGATGCGCACGCTTCTATTCACATTGTCCAATTATATAGACTATGCATACTGGCTACCAGGTAAATCAAGCCCCACACATATATTCAAATGCAATCAAACTCATTCTATTACTTAGAAGAACACATTGACAGTAAATTACATGCTCTACATTCACGTTTTGCAGGGTTTTTATGCCTCTTTCTCAGGCTGCCTCTCTCTGAGTTCCTTGAGCTTTATTCCCCCATAATTGAATCGAGATCTAAACGTATAGCTTCCTACAAGCAAGATATACCCTAACAGATCAAGATAAATGGGATATCTGTGCCAACAACCTAAAACTACCTAACACCTCAACTTGACATTTGTTATTTTTATGAAGGTCATTAAGCCAAAACACTAGCTCATCTAACAACCTAACAACCCAAATTATTTTGGAATCTGAATACTTGTATTTATAACCAAAAAATATCCTAATTTTATACAAAATACAATTGAGAGAATTTCATGACCCCGTTGGGAGCATATTCAAAATAGATGACTAGAGGTTGGTGCTTCTGCATCGCACTACCTAGGTTGAAAATTCTCATGACCTGCTGGTCATGTGCTTTTGATGGTTGAATCCTCTAGAATCCCAAACCTTGTGTTTTTGTTGGTCATAGGCTGGCTTGCTTGTCTTGCAATTGTCCTTTTCTTTCCAGGATCCCATATCCTATTTTGTTGTTTCCTTCCACTTGCTTTGCTAATGCAATCTCTGTAGTTGACCACCCTCTCCTCTTCACTATACAATTTCTTAGGTGCCTGCTTCATCAACATCCATAAATTTTCAATTTCAATAGCCAACTTATTCTCTTGCCGGGCCAAAACGCCGGCACCATTTATTTGCAGAAATACCTCCCAAAAAATTTGTGGATTCAACTGCGATCTTATCACATAGCTCCCACTCTTCATTAAACATTAAAGGAATCTAACAGCATTCCCCGTGGCTATCCTATGGAAGGTAGATTTCTAAAAATGGATATATTGCAACAATTTATTTTTTCATTAATTGATGGTTCTCCTCCATTGTTGCCCTCAATAAAATATGCAAATTCATTACTTGCAGGCTACTAGGTGTTTTCCAAAACAGGTTTTTGCTCTATCTTCCTTGTATGAAAATGAAAGAAAAAATTATTTTCATGAGACAAACATGCCTCATCTTCCCTCTTCTCAGCTTCTATTGACAACCCTTGCTTCCCCTTTCCTGCACACTTTCCTCCACCAACAGGCTTTATATTTTGACTTTTATTAAGATATTCAGATGCTTTAACCATCTTGGCTTCTCCCTGCTTCTTGGCTACATTTTATATGCAGTCTTCTTCAATCTTAGGAATGTCCAACCAATCCTCTTAATTTTGTAATTGTAACAATGTAATATTTGTATGTTGTCCTCTTTCCTTTATGCTATGAGCCTCAAAATGCAGTACCTTATCTTTACTTCTTTTAGCAACAGTTTTTGATAGTTGTTCTTCACCTTCAACATGGCTACACGCTAAATTGTCTTTGTTTGTTGTCATGAGAACCCTTTTCAATTGTTTGCATGGTTAATTGTTCAAACTTATTTATGCTTTCCTCTGCTTTGAGAAGCCACTCCCATGCTTTCTTCGTCTGGGATAATGTTCAAGGACTGTTTATCCTCTACCGAATTCCTCTTCTTCTGGTATTCTTGGAGTAACTCTACATTCTCCTCTTTCTTTTGAGCAATATGTACGTCCTCATGTCCTGCATTCACATACAATTTGTTAGTTTTAAAAACATGAGGCCATTTAGCCTCTTTTGTTGTCTTCATCATCAATTCCTCATGTTGTGTATGGTTCTCCTTCCTTCTGGTTGCCTTTGTGAGACAGTGTTGTCTCATCTTCTTTCATGACATATTCTAAACTTTGTCCTCCTTCAATGCATTGAGAAGGAACTCCTTCATCCTCTTATATCATTATGACAATATGACAATTGTAGGTGGTTATTTACCTTCATCAGGCTTGTGACCTGCAATCATACACAACTTATCAGATTTAAAAACACAAAGGCTCTGTAGACTCATTCAAGATCTTTGCTTTCAAATCCTTAGGCTGATCTGAACTCTTCAGAAAGTCCACGAGACTTTCCCCAGTCTCTTGTCACCATCTTCATTATCATCTTCACCAAACAATGCTCCTTGTTGTTCCGGTTCACAATAGTGAACTCTCTTTTCTTCACACTCAACTGCTCTGAGCTTGTCATATTCCAATTGAGCACTCAACAGGTGCCTCAGCTCCCTGGCATATAGTTCCCTAACAGGCCATTGGACCCTTTTCTTCAAATCGCATCCACATCTCTGGTCCTCGTTCTCCATCTCTTGTAGTAGCAAGTTCATCACATTGAATCTTCCCTTTAACTCAACCATCTCTCTGTGAAACTCCTCTTGGCTCATATTTCTTCTCCTGATGCCATCTACTCTGGCAATCAGCCCGTAGCAATCACTCCCTTGGACTCACCACAAAGCATAGTAGTGCTCGGGACCAAATTCTTTGCCTATTTCTTCCTCGTCTCCACGTGGGCTGTCTACTTTGCATAGGTGCTCCATCTTGCGTTCCTCAAATCAATGATAATGATTTAAACAGTAGATCAACGACCTGCATTTACCGCGAGGGGATCCCCAATGATGTCAGTGGAGAGTGGGGCAGGGGGGGAGAGTTGGAGTGGTGCGCAATAGGATCGATGACCATTATTCGTTCAGTCGATTGACAAACTTTGTGAACTGCGAGGGGCGGGGAGGAAGGTAACCCCTTGCGTCAGCAGGAGGGGGTCCAAAATGGGCTCCGTCCTCACGCCAAACACCAGTGTCCTCGCGTCAACAACCTTCTTCTCAGTTTTCAAACCTGCCTGTCGGCTCGATCGAATTCTTTCACTGGTGGTTTGGTTCAACATACAGCCTGACAAACATACTTCTGACAACACAGACTGTTCGCAATGCTGCGACTCCGACCCTTTCTCGACGATAAGTAGGGTGACAATTTCCTGGTCTCATCTCGATGGTATACTTGCTACGTATAGTTTTGCCGAGTTGAGGATTGAATGACAAGATTTGTGGGACCAAATCAGGATCACATTCTTGAAACTAATACCTGATTTTACTGACCAATTATACAAAACATTCATATGATTACCAGGAAAATTGGGCCCTACACATACATATGATATTGTCACTGGTCTAAAGACATTAAATGCAATATCGGAGTTAAGCAATGGTGTCCCCTATCCCCTACTTTTTTTGGCATATACATCGATAAGCTAGAAGAATGTTTGGAAATTGCGAGATGCAAGGGCACCGAGCTTGCTGATATAATCATTACTCTTCTCCTTTATGTTGAGGATATCGTTCTTTTTGCAGAAAACCATGGCGACCTTGACAAGCAACTCAAGAGTTTAAATTTCTATTGCTCCAAGATGGATATGATAGTTAATACCGACAAGACTAAAGTCATGATCATTAAATCCAAAAATATCACCCATGGTAGTTTCGTTTATAATAATCAGTGCTTAGAGCAAGTTTCTTCTTATAAATATCTGGATATTAACTTTTCTCATCTCAGCTAGAAATATTGCATCGAGAAAAGGATTATTGGAGCTTGGAAAGCTTTTTATGAGTTTGAAAACAATTGTAAGTTCGCTGATCTTTACATTTGGAGTAAAAAAAGGCTCCTCTTTGAGACTCTCATCACTCCTGTTGTCTTATATGGATGTGAAGTTTGGGGTTGTAGTATATCTAGAGAGTCATGGAGGAAGATTGAGATGATTCAAAAGAAATTCATAACCTACAACCTAAAGATCAAGGGAAATACCCCCTATCATATCCTCTTGATCGAAATTGGTTTGTCCCCCATTGAAAGTATGATTATTTTTAGATATCAAGCTTTACAACATGGAATCCAAAAGGCTCCCAAAAATTCCTTCTAACTTTAGTCAAAACCCCCACCTTCGCCTCAAGCGAGGGTGGCATAAGGATGCTCAGTCTTGGCTCAACCATTGGGGAATTAAGGAGGAGATCAGTATGGCAAGCAAAGATAGTGTCAAAGATATTATTACCTCCAAGTTTAAGGACAAGTTGTGGGAGGAGAAGGAGTTGGAGGATAAAAGGAAGCTAAGATACTATAAGGAGGTGATCAACCCCACTCTTGATAACCAAAATTCTCTCTCTATGTTGACCA
Organism: Pinus albicaulis; assembly: GCA_034641835.2. NCBI lineage: Eukaryota > Viridiplantae > Streptophyta > Pinopsida > Pinales > Pinaceae > Pinus > Pinus albicaulis. The sequence continues at coordinate 1,322,896,295 of CM076572.1, forward strand.
ATAATAAGAAAAAAATGAACATTGCTAGGATAAGAATTAATTCTCATGAGCTTTAAAGTGAGACCGAGTGGTGGTCTATTCCCAAGACTCCCTGGAATGATAGAATCTGTTAGATTTGTGATACTAAGAAGGTGGAAGATGAAAAACACTTCTTTTTAGACTCCCCGGCTCTTACTCACATCCTCTCTCAATTCCCTAACATCCGCCACACTTCCAATCTTCTTGACTTATTAAGCCAACCACTCTATAGTGATCTTGGAGCATTTTTTTCCCTTCTCTTAGATCATAGAAACAGTATTATGAAGAATCCCTCTTAGATTTTTTTTCTTTTTCTTTTCCGGAGGTCCGATAGGCTGCACTGGTCTTAGTGGACATTAATCATCATCATCATCATATTCAAATGTAATCGAAACTCATTTTATTATTCAAAAGAACATATTGACAACAAATTACATGGCATGCATTTATGTTTAGCGAGGTTTTCATGCCCCTTTCTCGGGCTACCTCTCTCTGAGTTCATTGAGCTGTATTCCTCCTCAACTAAATTGAGCTCAAACTATATATATATATATATATATATATAGCTTCCTACCAGTGATAAATAACCTAACAAATCAAGAGAAATGGGACATTTGTCCCAACAACCTGAAACTACCTAACAACTATGCTTGACACTTGTTATTTTTACAAAGGTTTATTAGGGCAAAACACCAACTCACCTAATAACATAACAACCAAGATTCTTTTGGAATTTTGACACATGTATTTATGTAAAAAAATCCTAATTTTATACAAATTGCAATTTAGGGAGTTTCTTTCCCTTTGGATAATTTCATGACCCCCTTGGTGCTTATTCAAAATGGCGAACTAGGGGTTGGTGCTCTTGCATCGTTTTTTTAATGACCTTATCACATTTACTTCCATGAAGGTTACAAAGAGAAACTTACCATGGTTGTGGCATACTTAATGTTGATTTAAAGTGCACCATATACTATATCAAATCAAATTGTTGAAAATACTATATCCAATGGTGTTAGTCTTAGCAATCATAAGCCCTTATCAAAAGTTATTATCTCTACAATTCACACTTGTCATGAAAAAACCTTGGAATAATTGATTTCAAATTACTAATATCTTGACCACTTAAGCTCCTATAGAGACAATTTCATTTTTTTTTTCAAATTTGGGGATTTTCCATGAGAAATTCAAATACACAACTTGTTTTTGCATATTTGACCTCAAGGCCACATGATTTTATTTAAATGTTGTAACCCTTATATCTATATACACAAAACCCAAAAAAAAAATGGATCCACTTCAACTAAGGAAAAAAAAAAAATGGATCCACTTCGACTAAAGAAAGGGCTATGATAAAAAATGTTAAGTAACCAAGTTTTAAATATAAATCAAACAAAAATTATTCAAGAATTCTCCACATTTGATTAACATGAAAATCATTAAGGTAAGGTAGCACCTTACAATGGATCATTTTATGGAAATTATCTATTTCTATTCACTTGAATTTTCAAGGAGGAAAACTCCTAATGAGCTAAGCTCAATTACAATACTCTTCCACACACCTCATAAGAGTTGCCCATTCTTATTTATAATTATTAAGATGACTCTAATCATAACGATATCATACCTATCTAATAGACCTTTTTTAATGAGGTCCCATTAAATTTATTCTATACTAATTACCACAATGAGCCTTATTTAATAATCTAAAAAATATAATCCACTTTACATTGAACGACCTCTACTATTATTTCCGTTAGATACCTTTCTAGGCACTACCCCACTAGGTACACTACAATTTCGATAAACTTTTTTAAACTTTAAAGTTTGTCTTTGTATTAGGGATGTCAATGGAACATGTAATGTTCTTTGCTTAAATGATGTAGTTAGAAAATTGATGAAAATCTATTGGGGATAAAAGAATTTTTTATTAAATAATTCGAATATATTTGTAGTTAAATAAATTAGTACATATATAGTTAATTGGGTTTAGTTTTCATATTAGTGAGGAGAATTATCCTTTTCACCTAAAATCAAATTTTAGAAGTGATATGTTGAGCTTTTAAGGAGTATAATGTAATACTAGTTCTGAATTTTGATTTGGTTTACCTTGAATATGATTATTGGAATGTGCTTTGTAACTTCCTTTAAGATATAATTTCACAAAATATATGATGATAGTGATGATGATGATTAACATTTACTGAGGCCATAATTGATCTATCATACTTTAAGAAAGGAAATAGATTACTTCGATTTCTTTAAAATTTTATTGTTGTGTTCAAAAAGTATTAAAAGATGTGTTCCGAAATCATCATAGTTTTGGATGACTTAGAAGACTAGGAAGGTCAATATTGTGATAAATATTTTGAAATTGAGATTTAATTTGGGTATGCATAGGGAAATATAATTTATACATATTTTTTATTTACTAATTACTTCATTATTAGGTCATCAAGCAATTATACAAATACAATCCAGAAAAGATATGAAACACCAAAAGTTAGGGTTTTGTTCCAAGTGCCAAGTTAGCCATCCAAACTCTGCCATGATTTCTCCATAAGATGGTCAACCAATTTGTTTATACATGTATGCCTCGTCATAAAGATATAGGTGTTGTCAAAAGCTTGCTTCAATGCAGGAACATGTGCCACAAAAATTCACATTAGCCCTAAGAGATATATCATAGGAACTTGTTGTTGGAAATATGATGCAGAGTGTTGTCCTTGATGGCAACCCACTGAATGAAGATGAAGACGTGCGACTGTTGACATGTATTGTCCTTGATGGCAATCCACCTGATGAAGTTATGCTTGACTTGATGGACTTGTTAAATGATGTAAATCTGAAGTGATATGATGATTGTTGATGATATGATGTTGAGTGTTGTACTTGAAAGGAAACCCACTTGATGAAGATGATGATAACTTACTTGATGAAGTTGTGTTTGATAGAATATGTCCTTGATGAAGGTAATCTGACGTATCTACAGTATTTACAGAAGGCAATGAAGAAAGGATTTCAGAATGTACTCAGAGAATGACGAAAAAGAGCATGTCTCTTGGTATACGCGGATGGTTTAGAAGTCACATGCACGCTAAAAAGGAACGTTATGTCGCAGAGGACCTAAAGTTACCAAAGGTATGGAATCACTATGGTATTGACTCACAGTATTGGGTAAATGATCCACTAATTGACCTATGTACCCTTTTGAAGCCAGGTGGTTGTTATCCATGGTATTGAAAAAGGGGCTCATGGTATTGAAAAAGGATAAACCTATATAAGGAGAACAAATTCATTGTGAATAACATGAGTGTGGGTGCAAGATGTCTGAGCTTGAATGAATACTTCTCTCTGAAGTATATCTGAATGGAAAGGGTTACACTTGAATGATAAATCTGAATGTATGATGCACCAATGATGAAGAAGGGGATCTAGATCTGAATTGCTCTTGTATTTGCTAGATCTGATTATGGAAGGCTTAGATCCGTGATGAGGCGAGCATCTAGGCGAACATCTGTCTGAAGCAAAAGGGTAGATCTGAACTGAATATCTGATCTCACATGGGGTCGCCTGGAATAATTAGCGATCTACACGCTATCACGAGAAGGCCAGATATACGCAGCTTTTCATTGAAGAGAAAGCGCGTATGCGCAATAAAAATATACACTGAGGTATACGCTGGTTTGTGTGGACGGAAGCGCGTATATACGCGACATCAGTAAAGGGAAAGCGCGTATGCAAACTAGGGTTTGCTGAAGCAAGGGGTATGAAATATCTGATCTGTTCTGCTGTGTTTCTGCTATCCGATCTGTGTTGATATGTATCTGTTGATGATGTATGTTTGTGCTTAAAAGTATGGAAAGGGTTCGGTCTGGAAATATGATGAATTGTGGCCTGCAAGTTGTGTTCTATTGAAGTGGTTGGATCCAGTGTGAAAATTGACAAAGTGGTCCAAGGTGGTGGCTGATGTTGTAGCCTAGCTCTGGGGTCGTAGCCTCCCTTCCGGTGGAGGCTGCAAATGAGATCTTGGGCTGAGCCTCCTTCGTGCAAGGTCAAACGAGTCGTGGCTGAGCTCCCTTCCGTGAGAGGCTGCAAACGAGCGTTAGGGTGCTCGTTGCATGGTCAAGTCTGTATACAAGACATATGTTGTAATATGTTTTCTCTTATATGTAATATCTGAGGAGTTACAAATCAAAGAATATGGTTTTCTCTCGACTTGGGTTTCCACCTAAAAATCCTGGTGTTCATGTGTGATGCTTTGTGTGATGATTTATTCTGTTTTTACTGCACATGTTTACTGCTTAATGAATATCTGATGAATAAATGGAGGAATGATTTAAGTGAAGAATTAATGACATAAATAGATATCTGTGTATACGCGAGTTTCGTAAAGGGTATCTGCGTATATACGCAAGTCTGGTTCAGGAAAGTAGCGTATGCATTTTAGAAGTACGAAAAAGTGAAAGTTTTGAATATGCAGTAAATACTGATTCACCCCCCCCTCTCAGTATTTTTTCCCAACACTTGTACCATTATCACAGGGATTCATATCATCATGAAGAGATATATGTTACAGAAACTTCATCACATAAAATCACATCATTATATATATATATATATATATATATATATATATATATATATATATATATCAAAAAATCTTGCAACTTCATCACATGAACTTGCTTTATCATGGAGAGAAACTAGCATTACAAAGAGCCTTGAATCTTCTAGTATTATAGACAACATGAGCTTTAAGATCTTCGTTCTTCCATAAAGATATAACTTTAGATCCTCTGCTTTCCATAGATATATATAGCTTCATATTTACATCTTCCTCGAAGCTAGCTTGAGATAGACCTTGTATTTCATACATGTGTGGAGGAACTTTCACGGGTTATTTATAGCCTTCCGTGCATGCAAAGAGGAATCCCTTGAGGTTTGAGCCAACCTATTTCTAGGAGATCCTACTTGGAAACTTGGAGCAACAAATGACAGTTTAAAAAAATTCAAATTTTCGTTCTTTTGCAAGGTTCATGAAGAACATGCCCTTAAAAAATTTTCTTTTTACCAAAACAAAGCATGAAGAACATGCTCTAAAATAATTTTCTTCATTTATTTTTACATAAAATACATATTGACAATTATGAAGACCGAACCTCTCTACATTCTCCAACATCACAAACATGATAGAATTTTTGGTCTACCATGTTTTGGGAATCGTCCAACACCTAGTTTCAATAGGAAAGTCATGAGAGTTTGTTCTTATTTTAGCCATGTTGATTTTTTTATTTACGCCAGTCAGTACTGAGAGATGCTTTTGATATTCTAGATTAGAGTTGACCACCTTCTTTTAGTATCTTAATTTCTCTTATCCCCTAGTTTCTTATGGAATCACACATTCTCCTCTCTCTCTCTCTCACACACACACACACATACATTAGCTCTTTTGTGATGGCACATTTAGCTAGGACTTTTCTACACATGATTGTTGAACAATGTAGTGGCAACCTACTTGGTGCACTCATTGACTCTGGGTAAGAGGGAGGCGAGTTGATTTTTTATTATTGTGTGGGAGATGGAGGATTTTCCCCCCATCCTATGGTTTTGTGATTGACCTACTAGTGCAATGGGCCAATGGAGCTCAAAATATGTGAGAGGATCATTACTTTTGTAGACTCCCTTGTTTTGGAGCGACTCTCATCGATATCTAGTTACAAGAACCCCACTTATAGTTCTTCAATCAAGTTTATTGACGACCCCTTATCAACAATGTGGGTGAGTTATGAATACCAAAACAAAGATATATTGCCCTTCTTTTTCCCAACCTCTTTTTATTCTTTGTTGTGTTGGTTTTCTACAGGGTTTTTCCCTGTCTTTTCGGCCTCTGTGTTTTTGGTGCCTCCACAGTTGTTGAGGATAAATCCTTCCCAGACTATGCAGGCACAAAGCATCATTATTCCATACTCCCAAAATTTTCCTGGATAAACCAACTCTATTTAGATTTTTATTATAAGCTCTTGTGGTAAAACATTCACATTCTGGTCCAATAGATATGCCACTGTTTATTATTTAAAATAGGTTGTTGCAGATAAATGGGGTATTCCAATCAATTTACAATGTTTACAGTTCAATGGGAGGATTCTTCACGGTTCTTACATGCTTAGGGAATACAATATCATAAAAGTTTCAATCATAATTTTGAATACAAGGCTATGTGGAGGTGCTCCTAGGGGCGCTCCAAGAGCTAGAATACCAAATGGAACAAAAATATCATTCAAGGAAACAGTTCAATGGAAGGGTTCTAAATCTGCTGTATAGAACCAAAATATCCCTAACCCCTATATTGTTGACGAAATGGATCAAGCCCTGAATTTGGTGGTCAATAATGCAAATATGTCTTATATTTTTCTATCTTACCAAATAAGGCTATCATCTGAATATTCAATGGGTTTTGGCCAAAACCTGAAGCACTAACACAATGGATTTTCTCTTCATGGACACCAAACCGCGACATATACTTGTGCTCTAAAAGGTTGTTTATAGTTCAATTTGACATCCAAAAGGATCTAGTTTCTGCTCTACAAGAAGGACCATGGTTCCAGGGCAATGACGACTTATTCGCCACCCCATGGTTTCCGGAGTTTGATGCCACATCAATGGTAATAACAACCATGATGATTTGGGTTAGGATTCCAAACCTACCCCTTCCATTTTGGCACCATAAAGTTATTGAAGACATTGGGAATACTTTGGGTAAATATAAAAAAAGGAACATGGAAAGAACATAAAAAGGTATTTTTACCTTTCTCAAAATACGCGTGGAAATAACTCTGAGGAAAGGACTTCTAGATCACATAATATTGAAGCACAAAAATTTGCAATGGTAACAAGTTTTGGACTATGATAACATGAAATTTAGATGTCATGAATGTTTTCAAATAGGCCACTTGTAGAATTCTTGTCCCCTGGCCAAGAAAAACCCAAAAAAGTAAAAGAAGCAACCCAAGTGACCAAAAGGATGGAAGTTTTATGAGATACTTCTTTGAGAAGATGAAGATGAATAATCCTAAGAAAAAGTTCAAGAACAACTGGAAGAGGAGAATGTGGCTCAGATTGGGTAGCAACCAAAAGAGATCTCTTAGTCTCAAAGAGGACCAGTTATTCAAATTTAATAAGACTCTCCTCTGGTATGGCATGCAAATTCTGGATGGGCCCGAGGGCTCCAAAAGAGCCCATGTTTTAGAGAGTTCTGACTCAAATAAAGATTCCCTCCTAGTGGTTGCAGATAGAGCATTGGCATTGGCTCCAATAGAACCAACATCAGATGGTTGCCACAAGGTGCACAAAAAGAAGGGTAAAAGGTCTGCATAGTGTGGAACCTGCCAGATATTTATTGCCCACTTCCTTTGTATAGGTTTTTGTTTTTTTTCATTGTCCATGTATTTAAGGGTCATTTATATTTTCCAAACCCTATCTACCTTTTTTTTTTGTTTTTATCTATCATGCCATTTCAACTAAAAATAGCATACATACTTGGAGTGTCTACAAAATGTAAATTTTTATTTATTTATTTATTCTTTCTTTCTTTCTTCTTCTTCTTCTTCTTTTCTTTTTTCTTTTTCAGTTAATAAAAATTGCATTTTTTTTCAATGTTTTCTACAACAAACTAAGGAATGCTTCTCCACATTCACAAATAACATCAAATAAATTTTATAATAAAATTTTAACACCGGCCTAAATCCATCTTAACTTTGGATCTACCACGCACTAAGAGGGATCAAATCTCTTTTCACTGTAAAAGAGGTTTTGCATCTCAAGATATTTGATCCCTCATAGTGTTTGGTAGATCCGAAGTTAAAATGGATCTCGGTTGGTTTAATTATTAATAATTGATAAATATAATTATTTTCATTTTTTGTTTTATGTAATTTGATGTAGTCAAAATGTTTTAATTAATAATTTTATTTTTATATTTTAATTATTTTTTAAATTTATTGTTATGTAATTTAATCAAGTCAATTTTTTTGCATAACATAACATAACTTTACAATGTCTTTACCATATTGGATTGGAGAGCATCTCTCATTGCAATAAACCAACCTAGATCCATCTTAACTAATCTACCAAGCGCCAAGAGGGAGAGGGATCAAATTTCTTTTCACTCTAAAAGAGGTTGACACCTCAAGAGATCCCTCTTGGCCTTTGGTAGATCCAAGTTAAGAAGGATCTAAGCTAGTTTAATAATTAGTAATTGATAACTATAATTGTTAATTTAATTTAATTTAATTTTATCAAAATGCAGGCTTTGAGATTCATGATTTATACAAAACAATTTTTAGAAAAAATCACATATGAATTTTAAAATCGACGCATTTTAAACCACTTATTATGGTTCATCATAAAAACATATAAAAAATTAAAGATTATTATATTTAAAATGATACATTAAAGATAAAAAAAAAAATGAATATAAAAAATGAAAAAACCAAGAATATAGAGATTAAAAATAATTAAAAAAAAAATTAGAGAAGGAAAAAAAAAAAAACTATTTTAAATAACAAGTCAATGTATAATAATAAAAATAATAATGGAAAGAAAGTATAAAAGTAATAATAAACAAAAATTAAAAGGAATAATGAAAAGAAGGTATTTCTCTACGGCTAGTATCGGCGACTTCTATTCTGTATTCTTTGGGGATTTCTCTGCGGCTCAATGATTTCGCACAAGAGGCAAATGAGTAGAGGACTTCGACTATTCTGGTCATTTTAATTTGATTCAATTTCCAGTACTGCTTGTTTATGTTTATCATTTATGCTACCGAGTGAGGGAATGCAATAAACTTGTACCAACTCACAATAAGACTCAAATGGGTAGAGAAATTCGACTATTCTCATCATTTTGATTGGTTTCTCTTTCCAGTACTACGTGTATCTGTTTATCATTTACGCCGACGACATAAGGGAACACATTAAACTTGCACCAAACATGCTTGTGTCTGCTTACAAAGGAAATTAAGCAGCCCTGCCAACCAAAGGGAATATTTTTTCATTTGTTTAGATGCTGTGAGAGATCAGTGAAGGGAGAGTAATGAAATTTCCCAGTAGGATTTCATCAGAGGGTTACTGTGCATTCCCAGTTTTCTGAAATATCACATTCTAGAGGCCAGTCTGTGGTATTTGACAGGTGTATACATTTTCTCTCACTCTCTTTTGTTAAGTTTTTCTTGTGTACATTATGAGTATTTCCCCTCACATAACTCTTTTAGCAAAAGGAGACCAAGTACTTTCCCTCTAGCAAAGGGAGACCAAGTAAAATTACTTTACACATACATTGAATTGTTAGACATAAAAAGAGAAGAAAGAGAAAACCAATTTAAAATAGAATTAACGATATTGTGGAAAAAAATCACAAATCCCTAGAAAATAGAATAATCACCCTTGAGAATGAACTCCAAGGAATTATAGGTAGGATTCAAGAAATAGAACATAGTAAATAATCAATGATTGAACAAAATGACGTCTTGAAAAGCTAGATTAAAAGGTAGTCTAACTAGACTGCTTTTTCGCCCTCAAAATCATGGAAATATAAGATTTTAAGAAAATCCGGCAGGGATTTTTGTAAATCCACATTATAACTATCAAACTTTAATATTTTGGGTTCCCTAGAGGTTTTTGATGGTGTTGAATCCATTTCCACAATCAAAATCATGATTCAAACATTGTTACTGTAAGATTTCTTAAATTTTTTTGGCCTGAATTCCGGCCAATTTTGGCCGTCCGGGCATTTCCTCTGTCTCATTAGACAACTCCGATTAAAAGTATAAAAGAACAAATAAAAAAAAACCAACGTAAATTAGATATTAAACCCATAAAAGAGAAATTAACAAATTGATTGAACTCTACCAGAGCACCATAAAATATCCTTACACCTTCTAATTGCTGGTATAGAAGAACAAAACAATGAGGACACATTAGAAATAGTAAAATAACAATTAAAAACAAAATCTCAAATTCAAACAACTTATATCAAGGAAGTAATCAGGGTAGGAAAGTTACTTGAGAATAAATATAGACTAATATGTATTAAGGTAAATAGGGTGAGAAAGTTACTTGAGAATAAATATAGACTAATCTGTATTAAGGTAAGTTGCAATGACCCAAAATTAGATATACTCAAGAAATCCCCGAGCCTAAAGGGAACTAGAATCTTTAAAAATGAAGATCTGATTTTAGAAGACCAATTTGAACTCAGGAAAGAAGTCCAAAAGGTCAAGGAAGAAAGAAAAGAAGGGAAGTGGGCTATCATTAGGAATAAGAAAGTTATTATTCGAGATAGAGTCCAAACTACGAATGATAAATAGGGATTATGATCACCGAGGATCCTCTTCTGGAACTGTAGTGGTTTTCCATGGCATAAAGCTCCTATGTTAAGTTAGATCCCGAGTGATATTGACCTTATTTTCTAGTTGAAACTTGGGAGCATGACGAATATACGGTTCTTCACCTTGACAAATTCATTCTTTGGTCTGCTTAGCCATTGGCTTGAAAGCCATGGTAAAATAGCTAAAGGGCAAGCTAGTTTTAGGAGATACCACTCGACTATCGACCATATCATCACTCTTAGGATTAATGTCGAGGAATGTCACAACAGAAAAGATGATCTATTTTGTTGCTTTGTGGACTTCAGAAAGGTCTTTAACATTGTTCCTCAAGATAAGCTTTGGAAAAGACTTAATGAGATCATGATTCCTCCTGAGTTAAAGATTGTTGTGATTTGCCTCAATGAGACGGTTATTTCCAAGCTTAAAACCATTGAAGGATGATATAAAGATTTAAAATGTAATATCAGTGTTCAGAAAGGTACCCCATTTCCCTTACCCTTACCCTTTTTGGTATTTACATCGATAAGCTAGAGGAGTGTTTGGAAATCACAGGGTGCAAAGGAACCAAACTTGTTGGTATTATCATTACTCTTCTCCTCTATGCCAACGATATCGTTCTTCTTGCTAGAATCCATGAGGACCTGGACAAGAAACTTAAGAGTCTTCATGACTATTTCTCCAAGATGGGTATGATGGTTAATACCCACAAGACTAAAATCATGATAATTAAATCCAAAAATATCACCCATGGAAATTTCGTCTATGATAACAATTTCTTGGAGCAGGTGTTTTCCTATAAATATTTGGTTATTGACATTCATTATCAACTCAAGTGGAACTAGAGCATTGAGAGAAGGATTATTGGAGTCTGGAAAGATTATTATGCGCTTGAAGACATTTGTAAGGTTGTCGATCTTTGTATTTGGAGTAAAAAAAGGTTCCTCTTTGAGACCCTCATTACCCCTGTTGTCCTATATGGTTGTGAAGTCTAGGATTGCAGTATATCCAGAGAGTCATGGAGAAATATTGAGATGATTCAAAAGAAATTCATAACCTACAATCTCAAGATCAAGGGAAATACCCCCTACCCTATCCTCCTAATCGAAACTGGCCTCTCCCCTATTGTAAGTAGGGCTATGTTTAAATATCTAATGTATAAGAAGAAGCTTTACAACCTGGAACCCAAAAGGCTTCCTAAAATTGCTTCTAATTTTATTCAAAACCCCCACCTTTGCCTCAAGCATGGATGGCATAAGGATGCCCAATATTGGCTCAACCATTGGGGTATAAATGAGGAGATCATCTTGGGAAGCAAGGATAATGTCAAAGATACTATTGCCTCCAAATTTAAGGATAAGTTATGGGATAATAAAGAGATGGAGGGTAAAAGGAAGCTAAGATATTATAAGGAGGTGATCAACCCCGCCCTTGAGAACTAGAATTATCTTTCTGTTTTGACTAGCTCAAAGAAAAAGATGATCACTAAGATTAAAACTAATTTTCACGAGCTTCGAAGTGAAACCGAGCGGTGGTATACTCCCAGGGCTCCCTAGGATGATAGAATTTGTCAGCTTTGCGATACTAAGAGAGTGAAGGATGAAAAAAAAATTATTTTAGATTGTCCGACCCTTACATCTGCTCTCAATTCTCTAACATCTAACACACTTCCATTACTGTTGACTTATTAAGTCAACCCAACTATAGTGATCTTGGTGCGCTTCTTTCCCTTTTTTTGAGCAGAGAAATAAGATCCTAAAATATTACAATTAGATTATCCTTCTTAAGGTTTGATAGATCGCATCATCTTAGTGGATGTTAATCACCATCATCATCATCATAAAAGTAGTAATAAACCAAAAATAAAATTCTAATAATATTAAGTCTAAACAATAATAATTGAAATTTGAACATCAAAGAAGCTTAATGAAAAAATTAAAAATAAATAAATAAAAAATAAAATAAAATAAAATAACATAAAAATAGAAAAAAATAAACAAATTAAGTTAAATTTTAATATTATTTAATAAGTAAAATGAATTAAATAAAATAGATAAATATAATTTTTTTTAATATTTGTTTTTTTTTTTTTTAATTAATGTTATTACCAAATATATATATATATATATATATATATATATATGGAACAAAAAGAAATCGTAAAAGAAAGTGACTAAAAAAATCATCTAATGATAAAAAAGAATAGGGCTAAGTACGCAAGAGGAGGGAAAAAAAAGAGAGTAGAAATTATATGAAATATATGTGTCCTGGATTCTCCTGATTTGTTGAGATTGCAACAAGATGATGAGCTTAGTGAAAAGAGTCACCTTCACTAAGTGGGCCCGCAAGCTATTTTTGGCGCAAGTCTATTTTTAGACATGTCGATCATATTCTATGAGTTGCAGGATGCTATTTGTGGATGGTTGGTCAAGTTGGAAAAATAGATGGACTTCTAGTTTTACACATATTGGGCGGAATCTATTTTTAGATTGCTAGTCTAATAAATAGATATGTCGAATATTATTAGCTCTTAATAATATTTGGACTATAAACATTATCTTATTCTCTTGGAGCACTTCAGTTAAGTGCACAGATGTGGCACAGGAGCTGACAGAAGGAATTACACTATTCCTGAGGGTTAAGTGGAGCTAATGCATGGAGACTTCAGTTAGAACTCATGTAACAGAGTTTGGTGGAGTTATTGAGGTAGTTGGTGGAGTTGTGTTCAGTTTAACTCAGTTAGACACAGTTAAGCTAGTTGTATCTAGTCTAACTAAATGATACACTAATGAGAGTGGTGTGAATTAATTATTAATTAATTAACTAAATAATAACTCATTAATCAACTGAAGAATACATCAGTTAACTATAGTGCATGGACAATTTCAGTGGAGACCAGTGGAGAGGTAGGTGAAAGAGCAGTGTGACTATCAGTGGTGACTATACTAGTGCATGATTTTGCACCACACATTGATGGAGATGCCAATGAGGATTGCGCAGTGCAAGCCAGGTGTATTCGAGTTCATTCAGAGCCCATATTCAGCAGGGATTGCGCAGTAGAGGCAGGCTAGCAGGTGGCATAGATCGGTGCATGGGATTTGCTAGATCGGACTTGATTAGTGTGTAGCGATTGGAGATTGTACTGAGAGCTTGTGATAAGCTTTGTATGATGATTGTTACATGATCTCTATGACATATACTATACAGATAGTTGAGGGTTTTTAGCTTTAAGCTCTCCCATAAATCACTATGTTAATGTGTGTGAATTTTTATGGTTTTAATGTGTGCATGCAATTGATTTAATTTCCGCAAGTAATGATCAATAGTAGAAGAGATTATGTATTATGCATGAAGTCAAATAGTGTGTGATCAGGAGAATCTTGGATGTATAACACATTAGTTATATAATTTCTACATGGTATCAGAGTGATAGTTGATCATTGGAGCAATTGCAAAACATTGAAGCAGTTGAGTTTTGTGCTGGTGGAATTCGAATTTGCAGTAGTGTTTTCTTGGTGTCGAAGTTGAGATTTCTTTCAACGGATTGTGATTGGAGTATGCCCTTGAGGGCAGCTCGAATTATATTGCATGGAAGGACAGGATGGAGGCGGTGCTAGAGGATAATGATTTGAAGGAGTTCATAGATGCAGAAATTCCAAAACCTGCTTCTAGCGATGCTGCCGCACTTGATGCATGGCAAAAGAAGACAACAAAATGTTGAAGGATTCTGTTGGAAGGTGTGAAGGATCACATAGTGTCTAGCCTTCATGGTAAAGCTTCTCCATTGTTGATGTGGAAATCTTTGACAGACTTGTTCCAAAGCAAGAGTTACCAGAGGAAGTTGGCGCTCAAGGATAAGCTCAGGAAAATAAAAATGGAGAAGGGCGAAAGTATACCCAAGTACCTCACGAAGTTCGTCCAGTGCAGGGATGAGCTGGGAAGTGTGGGGGTTACTGTAGATGAAGAGGACTTGGTGAGCTTGGCTCTCCTTGGGCTTTCGAAGAGTTGGCATTCCTATGAGGACTCTGTCAATGGTCGGGAGAAACTGTCAGGATGGGAACGAATTTGGTCGGATCTTGTGTAGGAGGAGATAAGGTGGAGTACCAGGGACGGATCTTCATCGAAGAATGAAGATGAAGAAAATTGTTCTTTGGCTGCCAAAGCAAGGAAGGGGAAGAGAAAGAAAAATACTTCTCAATCCGGTGCGAAAGGCAAGAAGCAGGACATGTCTAAGGTGAAGTTCTTTCACTGCCACCAACATGGACATTACGCCACTAATTGTCTACAAAAGAAGAAAAATAAGCAGGCTGCTAGATCTGCAGCTGGAGAGGCCTTAGCCTCGCAGTTTGAGCTGGATTTTTCACTAATCGCATGCTTGGTCTCAAGTGTGATATGTTCAGTGTGGTTTCTTGACAGTGGTGCATCTTTCCATATGACCGGAGACAAAGATTTGTTTACTGATCTGGATGAGAAGGATCTTGGAGTGCACATCGAGATGGGCGATGATGATAGATACATTGCGACTAGTATCGGGACCATTTCCTTTGAGAGGGAGTCTGGCAAACCTTTCATCTTGAAGGATGTCATGCATGTTCCAAGATTGAAGAAGAATCTGATCTTTGTGGTGATGTTGGAAGACAAGGGATATGATGTTGTCTTTAGCGAGGGAAATGCTTTCCTGCACAATAAGGAAACTGGTGAAACCCAGAGGATAGGGGTTCGAGTTAAGAACCTTTATCAGTTGCAGGTAGATGGTTGCGCAGCAATGGCAAGCAAGGTAGAAGGAGTGGTGAGCCAAGATGAGGGCGAGCTATGGCATAGGAGATTGGGCCATCTTCACCATGGTTCTTTGAAAATTTTGCAACAGATTTCTACCAGGCTTCCCAAAGGTACACTTGCATAGTCAGATCAATGCAAGGGATGTACTTTGGGAAAATTTGTGAAAGCCACCTTTCACGAGAAGGATAGTCGTGCCACGACGATCCTTGAGAGAATTCACATAGATGTGTGTGGACCTTTCTCAGTAGCTTCGACAACAAAGCACAGGTATTATGTGATCTTTGTTGATGATTTTTCTGATGATTTTTCTCATAAGTGCTGGATCTTCTTCATGCAGAAGAAGACCGAGACATACTCAAAGTTCTATGAGTTCAAGGCACTGGTGGAGAAAGATTCAGGGAAGCAGGTGAAGGCTCTTAGGAGCGACAATGGTGGTGAATTCATCTCTGGCGAATTCAAAGAATTTTGCAGCACAAAAGGAATTCGAAGAGAGCTCATAGCGCCTCATAACTCACAGCAGAATGGGGTCGCGGAGCGAAAGACCAGAACGATCATGGGTGATGCATGAGCGATGTTGCATGATCAGGGCCTTCCCATACAATTGTGGGCTAAGGCATGCAATACTATGGTTTATGTGCAAAACCGTTGTCCTCATAGGATACTTGGCATGAGTACACCCGAGGAGGCGTTTTCCGGTAAGAAGCTTGATATTTCTCAATTGAATATTTTTGGCTCACCTGTTTACATTCATGTGACGAAGGATGCCAGGAAGAAGTTGGAGCCGACTGCGAAGGTTGGGATATTTGTGGGGTACACTGATACGCCCCACAACTATCGTGTGTATTTTTCAGACAGTCGCAAGACTGTTGTGCGACGGGATATCAAATTTCAGGAGGAGAAAGCCATGAAGTGTTCGCTTGAGAGGGAGCCACACTTGCATGCAGATGAGGAGCTATTAGTTCCTAAGGATGAGCCTCAGGATGTGGATCAGCCACAAGAGGAGGTTCATGGAGTGGAAGAAACCACTCATGCAGCGCCAACCATCAGAGGGCGGAAGCGCACTACAGAAGCTGAGCGACTGAATCTTGATGCAGAGAAGATTGTAGGAGCACCTACATCACAGCGTAGATAGAGACAGTCACCTGACCGATATACTGGATACATGGCTCTAATGAGTAAGTGTATCGTGACAGAGCCATCCTCTTTCGAGGAATATATGGAGGACCCTGCATGGGTAGATGCCATGGTGGAAGAGTATGATTCGATTGTCAGAAATAGTGCATGGAAGATTGTCCCAAGGCCGGAAGGGAAATCAGTGGTAGGTTCGAGATGGATCTACAAAGTGAAGCAAGCAGCTGACGGGAGCATCGAGAAGTACAAGGCAAGATTTGTTGCCCGGGGCTTCTCACAGATTGAGGGGATTGACTATGAGGAAACCTTTGCACCTGTCACAAGGTATTCTTCCATACGGAGCATCCTAGCTCTCTCAGCGTAGATGGGATGGAACATTCATCAAATGGATGTGAAGACTATGTTCCTCAACGAAGTCATTGAGGAGGAGGTGTACATAGAGCAGCCCGAAGGTTTCGAGATCTTCAGCAACGAGTCACATGTGTGCAGGCTCAAAAGAGCGTTGTATGGGTTGAAACAAGCACCTCATGCTTGGTACACACGGATAGACAGTTATTTCACCGGTCTTGGATTCACCAAGAGTGAGGTGGATCTGAACCTATACCAGATTGTGGTGGAGGGTAAGTTGCTGATCATTGTACTTTATGTAGATGATTTGATTCTGACGGGTGATGAAGAGTTGATACTCTCATGCAAGGCTGATCTTGCAAAGGAGTTTGAGATGAAGGACTTAAGCCTCCTTCATTATTTCCTGGGATTGGAAATTTGGCAGCGCAGTGATGGATTGTTTGTGTCTCAAGGCAAGTATGCCCTGAAGATACTGGAGAAGTTCAACATGCAAGGCTGCAAGCCTATCGACACTCCTCTTCCTGGTGGTTGGAGGAAAGAGGATGCTACATCGTCAAAGGTAGTGGATGCCATTGTTTTCCGACAGTGGGTGGGGTCACTTATGTATCTATTCAATACACGACCTGACATATGCTACGCTATTAACCAGCTTTCACAAGCTATGGTTAAGCCTACCAAGCTCGTTTGGAAGGCGAGGAAGCATGTATTAAGATATCTCAGAGGCACATTGGGATATGGATTATGGTACATACAGTCAGATGAGGTGAAGCTGTGTGGCTTCACGGATGTAGATTGGGCAGGGAGCCCAACGGACAGAAAGAGCACATCTGGAGGGATTTTCAGTATTGGGTCGACAGCAGTTTCTTGGTACAGCAGGAAGCAGAGATCTGTGGCACTCAGTTCAGCGGAGGCCGAGTACGTGGTAGCAAGTTTGGCTGCATGCGAGGCTATATGGATGAAGAAGATCCTGGTCGGGTTGTTCGGTTCACACTTAGATCCTACTGTGATATATTGTGATAATCAGAGTTGCATCAAACTCTCGGTTAATCTAGTATTTCATGATAGATCTAAACACATTGACATCCGGTATCATCATATCAGATATTGTGTACAGCGGAAGATCATGCTACTTTCTTACATTCATACGAAGGATCAGGATGCTGATATCTTGACGAAGTCGCTCACCAGGAGCAAATTCGAATACCATAGAGGCAGGATCGGGGTCTGTTAGCCACCTATAATATTTTTTATAGCAAAAGGTGGCTAAGACTTTTTGAGCCTTCAAGGAACAAATTTTATTACTAAAAAGTGTTGGCTCTTGAAGACTCTTGAAGGCCTCATGCCTTTCCTCTATCCAAAACTTCACTGTTGTTTCCCTTCAGAACTCAGAAATCCTGCTGATTTCCAAGCCAGATTACTACTGCAAAGGCCTTTTTTCCCTCCTCCCACTTCAAAACTAACCTTCATTTGCCTCCCTATTTCTCCATAAAATTCCTCTATTTTTCATGAGTTCCCTTCTTCCATTCATGAAAATCCATTTTTATAAGGTTGAAAACTCCTTTTTTCGCCTTATCGGAACCCTCAGATTCTCTTGAAAACCATTGAAAATTCATAAAAATCATATTTTTAATGTATTATAGACTTAAGCCCTCGGGCTAAGTCTTTAGCCCCTCCTCTTAAAAACCCCGGTCACACTTTTCCCATATGCCCCATGGCCCCGCAATCGGGCGCCAAGCCATTTTATAATTATTCCCTCCGAAGTTTAAAAAATTTGGTTATATATATAAAACCTCTGTTTATATTATTTTCCCGACGTTTTATTATTTTATTAAATTTTCCACCAGTACAAGTTTTAAATCATTCCGCACCGTCGATCTGATCTGAAGATCGGACGGTGCAGAGTCCGTCTCCCGGTGGTCCCCACATTCCACTAACCCATCCCAAAAACCACGTGGTTTTCATCGCACCGCCTTTGGGCGACGATGGTTTTTTCCTGATCGCCAGCGATTCCACTCATCGATTGACACATGGCCTGGCCATTGTTCACAAAACCATCGTCCATCACGCGTTAACATTCGGACAAGGATGCCCAGCGATATTGTTGTCCACCGTCCGATCTGGGGTGGGCCATCCAACGACTATTGCTCACCGAAGATGCCTGATCGTTAACCGAGCTACGACGTGTCATTCAATTAATCTCCACCGTCGATCCAATCTACAGATCGACGGTCCACATTTCATCGCCCTGTTTCAATCGCCCAGTCAATGTTTTCCCATTTTGACTTTTCACCTCTGCTCCCAACCGTCGATCTCTGCGCGATCGACGGCTCAAATTTAAACGTTTTTTCCGCCTTCCTTTTGATTACTCTGATTAATCTCGACTGTTGGATGATGCCATCCAACGGCCATGCTTCGTCCACGTGTCCTTTGCAGCAGTAAACCTATATATGCAGGATTTTATAAATAGTTTTTTATTTTGCAGGGTTTAAATGGTTTTCTTGCCATTTTTGAAGAAAATTTGAGGGCGGAGGATGACGATTTTCGTGCCTTCGATTCACCAAAGAAAATCATCACAGGGTTTAAAATCCATGTTTTATCAATGATTCATGAAGCATTGATGCCACATAACCCTACACAGCCCTGCATATCAGAAAAACCATGAATCGGGCGCAGTCAGAGAGTGTCAGTGACGAAGACCGAATTTATCAGGGCAGAGGATTAAAGGACAGATTTTGTGGGGATCACGGCTAAGAATGTTTATCAAAAGCCTAATCCCCGATTTGAAACACAAGTTAAAGAAAATATGAAGTGTTTTATCGACAGGAAACCCTCCACTGCCACAAATTGAGGCAAATTGATCCCTCTAGCTACCACAATGCCACCTGTGGCTCAAAGTATTCAATCAGGGGCTGAATTTATTGATTAGGACCGGATATCTGCCTCACAACACATCCAAAGGGTAAAATCTGCAGGCAAATTAATGACGAACATCTACAGAGTTACTTCGACATCACACAGAGCCTCAAAAGTCAACAAAAGCTCCCACAGAGCTTAAATATTTATGTAAAATCATTTAATACAGAAGATATGTATGTAAGTTTCTTCATTGAGCCCCTCAAAGGCCAAGAAGTCATTAAGTCTGTATTAATTGTAAATTGAGATCTTTTATCAGATCTCACCTCCTCATCATTCTATATATACTTCTGCAGAAGATGAGTGAGGGGTTGGTTGTAGAACTTTGAAATATATTTGAGCTTGAACTTCTGATTGTAAATAGTATTCACTAGCCCTTAGAGCTCTGCTTGTGATAGATTAATTAGGCTGGATAGTGAAGATGATTGC
Organism: Pinus albicaulis; assembly: GCA_034641835.2. Classification (NCBI taxonomy): domain Eukaryota; kingdom Viridiplantae; phylum Streptophyta; class Pinopsida; order Pinales; family Pinaceae; genus Pinus; species Pinus albicaulis. The sequence goes on from CM076572.1 coordinate 1,322,916,297, forward strand.
TGAACTGAAATATTGGACATGAGTACTGTAACTGGTTTGACATCAATAAACAAGTTGTTTCTTGGGATCCTGGTCTATATCACTGGTGAAGTGCTCCTTTCTTTGTTATTGTTTCCCTTCTATGTATGTCATATTGTTCACTTTATCTGATAAAGAACAACATTTATAGAGTTAGGACCTACTGTATATCAGTAACCTTCTCTAACTGAAAAACTTTATCTCAATGTTTTCCTCTAATTTGTTTATTTAAGAATGATTTAATTCAGTTTAAGCAGTTAGGAATGTTGGAGTTCCCTCGTCCCACTGTTTGCTTTAAACATTGTTCTTGAAAGTTATTTTCCTTATTTTTCTTATTAAAGATGACTATGGAAGATATGGTGTGCCCTGGTCCTAGTTTTTCTCCAAAGGCAGATTCTGAAAGTTTCCCTTGGTGTTGACTGAAAGCATAATAGGTTTAAAAGTACTTTATCTGATCTTAAGTTTACACTCTGTCTTCTCTTATATGTTTTCATACTTTCTGAAGGTAATTATGTGGATTATTGGATTTTTTGTCAATTAAGCTGCTTTAATACAAACTTGCCCAAGGATTCAATGGTTAGCCCTGCACTTGGTTGGTTTTAAATAGTTACTTAAGAGGCTTTTCTTGTTTAGACTGACTATAGATCCTTTGTGAAATTATTATCAGTTTCCACCTCTCCAACACTTTATTGTTCCCATCCCATCATTATAATCTCAATAATCTTGTGATGTAGATGACTTTCCCCTTGGATCACTCTTGATGTTGTTGCTCAATTAAAGCCTTGTTTATGACTCCATAGCCCAATGGACTAAAAACCGGCATTATATCTATCTTTTTAGCCTAAGTTGTTCTATTCACTTGCAACTTCTCACTTTTGAAACTGTTTTGCATTTAGAACTTTCCCCTCAAGTAATATTCATGCTCAACCATCCAAAAACAAACAAAACCTTTGGCCTTCATAACTAACCTAATATTATTACCTGAAATTTCAAAGACAAATCCATCTTTGTACTTATTGGAGAGATCCCTCTCCGGATTCAAGAGGGTTAGATCCTAGAATCCCAAAGTTGGTTGAAATAATGTTGCTTCTGCAATTTTAGTCTCACTAATCTGCGAAAATTATAGATTCCTAACATTTCTGGCGACTCCGCTAGGGAGAACCTAATCATAATCTCTAGTTCCCCTTAAAAATTTCATACAAAAATAGTGAGTCAAAAGCAGCTTTTTCAAGCACTACCAAAGAATGGTAATCATGATAGAACTTGTCTGAATCAATGACAAACTAGGTAAGCCCTAGGATTCCCATAAGTCTTTATCTAACCTTGAAAAATCAGCTGGCTTAGCCATAAGAGTAGACTGTCTTTGTCTCTTAACCGTAGCAAAGTTTTGAACAAAGTTAGGATATTCTTAGAAACCACACAACCGAAAAATAACTCGGAAAAACCCAAAAATATTTCAGATTGGTATTAAATAGACATGGTGGTGGACCATAAAACCTTTTACCTCTGAAAAGAGCTAAAAAATTCCACTTGGCGACTCCACAATCCTTATCAAACCTTAAGACTCCACTGGGAAGAACCCTTACTATTATAATATCATTCAAACTCAGTTAGAGGACTGTAGGATTGAATTTCAAACAGATTGGTTGACCTCTCATAGATTGTCATACCTGGTTGAAATTTTCTTGTTTATTTGGGTCTGAAAAGCACAGCATAGTGGCTCCTATAAAGATTCATACTAGAGCTTATCCTGACCCTGATCCACCTAAAGTAGTTGATAACCCAGAAGTTATTCTTAGGAAGTCTCCTAAGATAAAATTATCAACTGTTTTCAGATCACCCTTGAGAGCTAATTCATTTCCTAAAAACCTTGTAGCTCTACAAGAAACACATGGTGGTGGAACCATTAAAATATTTTACCTCCCTAGGAGCTAAAAATATTCCACCTGGTGACTCCACACTCTGTAACTCCCAGAAGACCAAATGACTCCACTGGTAGAAGACCCTGAACTGATTGACTAGACACAGTGACCTCTTTCTTTATTTACAAACATGATTCCAAGAATACAACGAAGATATGCCCCAATGAGTAGAGATCATATCCCTGGGTTTCCACATAAGATGCCCTAGGTGAATTGGGATGAAAACCTGTCTGTTTTTCAAGGTGAAAAGTTTGAAGACCCTTTATTACATCTTATCAAATTTCACATACATGTATGGAGGTTGAAAGTTGAATGGCATGAAGACTGCCTAATGAAAATATTCATGTTAACATTAGAAGGAAAAGATAGGGATTGGTATGAATGCTTAAGATATAGTAGTTTGTTTTCTTTAAGAGACCTTGAATATGTGTTCTATGAGAACTATAAAGAAAACACTACATCATTATCATTGGGTGCAATATATTATAATCCATCACAAAACATCACCCAACACATTATAGATAATGAGGAGGCTTTGGAAGAGATGCATCCTGAAGATCTTTTAACAGCCATTCATGAGTTTAATCTCCTATTGAAAAATTTTAAGAATATAGATGAATCAGTTGAGGAAGAGATGATCCAAGAAATAATGGACGTTCCTCAAGATATCCCTGAAAACTCAAATATTGATTCATCATCCCTTATAGTCGAGGCTCAAGAAGACATCCAGCCTCAAAATCAGTCTTCGCAAGAGATAGAGAACTGCTGTACTCCTGTTCAAAGGAACATAGAAACATCTTCCCCTTTGACAGAAAAAGAGATAGATCAGACTATTAATAAATAGCCAGTCTCTGAAACTTTTTGCAAAACAAACACTCTTGCCCATTCACATAGAGAACTTTGTTGTACAAATTTAGAAAGTTCTTTTGTAGATCAGAATGAAGAAGGACCTGCTGATAACCCAGTATGTTTGATTGGTAGTATTACTTATATTCGTGATTCTCCTAACTTTGATCTATCTAGTGATGATGCTTCCCAAACAGAAGTTAATTTTTCAGGATCATCATTAGCAGATTTATGGGAGGAAGATCAGTTCCTTCAAAGAAATAATGAGCCAGTGCAGACTATTTATGATACTAATGATGAAATTTTTCAAAGCCTAGAAGTGAGTTAATATTCATTGGATCTTTGCTCCGATTCATTTCAAATCATCATTAATAGTTTCCATGTGATTGGGAATCAACAGACTTTCATCTCAAAGGATGAGGAGGAAAGAAACGAAGAAATTTTTGGGCAGGTGGAAATCAAGGAGCTTTCTCTTGAAAAAGAGGAAGCAATTAAACATACCCTTGCTCAAGAATATAATAACCTCCTCATAGAGTACAGTCCACTAAACCAGAGCATACTAGGGCTACAAGAGGACAACACTGCCAAATATGATGAGTCCTCCAGTTCAGATGATGATGCTTCCAAACAACTTTCTGAAGATATGCTCCTCAAAGTTGAATTCTTGGAAGCAGACAATCTACCAGACATAGAGGACCAAAAATAAGAGAATCTTCATCTTTTCTTTGTTGATCCTATGGAAGAATGTGTGGAAATCCCAATTGGCTCAAATTATCAAGTAGCGATCCTTTGCATGAGCCAAAGACATGAAAAGTTGTCACCTTCTGTGATAGCCTTGATATTGAAGGTTAATCTTCAATATGTTCTATGGATACCTCTGACAAGTAACCAAAGTTTCTACTTCTTCTTGACATTACTCAGCTGGCTACATTGGCATTTTTGTATCATATGATAAATGTAAATACTCCATGTTTAGAATAGGTTAGATAGGAATGTCAATAAAGCTCATTTCTGAGCATGTAGTTAGTTTTTGTTTTCTGCTTTGAAGAAAAATCAAAAATTCAAAAACACAAAAACAAAGAAAAGAAAGAAAAGAGGGCAGATTGTGAAAACAAGAAAGGTATAGCCCCATACCAAAAAAGAGAAACAAATTCTGAAAGTGTGCAAGCTTAAATGCCACTCCTAAATAACACACTTCTAGTTAGTCAAACAGCCTAAACTTGACTAATTAGCTTAAATTTTCTGTTGATAGGATAGTGAATTCGATTTGCCAAATTGTTTAAACTTGGCTTATCAGTAGATAATTTAGGATAGAAATTAAAGGTTCAAACATGATCAAAATCTGAACCTCAGTTTCCAAAGATAGATGACTCAAATCTATTTCACTTTCTGAGTCAAAAAACATGTAAATCTGGTTCTAATTAACTCAAAATCTGAAACAGAGAAACAAGCAAGGAACAACTCAAAAAAAGGTAAAAACATAGCTGTAAAAAGAGAAGGCCATGATGAGAAATTTTCAGATCTTAAGCCTTCCATTTTGATTTAATTTTCTGCAAAATAATGTCTATGTGCATCTTGTTTTTATGCCATAGATCACAGCCAGTCAAATAGCTTAATCTTGACTTGGCTGTTTTTTAAAAATTTCTGTTGTAAAATTTAGAGAATAAAAATTTGTTAGACTGTTTAATCCTAACAAATTAGTAGATTAGGTAGAGAATCATATGGGATCAACTGTTTAATCTTAGTCCATGGAGAAATAAGGAGTAGAAATAGATTAGGTTTCCTGCTTTCAAAAGAATAAAATGTTGTAAAAAGAGTTTGCCAATCCAAGTGCACTCTAATGAAGAAAAAATGTTAGATCAGTACGATTGGGTAGGTAGAAAGTTTGTATTGATGAAGGTCCATTATTTTCGTGGCTGCTAAATATGTTTTCAGAGAAGATCATCCCAGCAAAGGAAGGGTAGCCCAATGGATCAGGAATAGGTCAGCCTCCCAGAGAATGCAGGTTTGAAGTTCTTGATGCCTTCACGAAGGCACCATCCCCAAGTGGAGCCACTGTTAGCCACCTATAATATTTGTTATAGCAAAAGGTGGCTAAGACTTTTTGAGCCTTCAACGAACAAATTTTATTACTAAAAAGTGTTGGCTCTTGAAGACTCTTGAAGGCCTCATGCCTTTCCTCTGTCCAAAACTTCACTGCTGTTTCCCTTTAGAACTCAGAAATCCTGCTGATTTCCAAGCCAGATTACTACTGCAAAGGCCTTTTTTCCCTCCTCCCTTTTCAAAACTAACCTTCATTTTCCTCCCTATTTCTCCATAAAATTCCTCTATTTTTCATGAGTTCCCTTCTTCCATTCATGAAAATCCATTTTTATAAGGTTGAAAACTCCTTTTTTCGCCTTATCGGAACCCTCAGATTCTCTTGAAAACCATTGAAAATTCATAAAAATCATATTTTTAATGTATTATAGACTTACGCCCTCGGGCTAAGTCTTTAGCCCCTCCTCTTAAAAACCCCGGTCACATTTTTCCCATATGCCCCACGGCCCCGCAATCGGGTGCCAAGCCATTTTATAATTATTCCTGCCGAAGTTTAAAAACTTTGGTTATATATATAAAACCTCTGTTTATATTATTTTCCTGACGTTTTATTATTTTATTAAATTTTCTGCCGGTACAAGTTTTAAATTGTTCCGCACCGTCGATCTGATCTGAAGATTGGATGGTGTGGAGTTCGTCTCCCGGTGGTCCCCACATTCCACTAACCCATCCCAAAAACCGTGCGGTTTTCATCGCACCGCCTTTGGGTGACGGCGATTTTTTCCCGATCGCCAGCGATTCCACTCATCGATTGACACATGGACTAGCCACTGTTCACAAAACGACGTCCATCGCGCGTTAACGTTCGGACAAGGATGCCCAACGATATTGCTATCCACCGTCCGATCTGGGGCTGGTCATCCAACAGTTATCGCTCACCGAAGATGCCTGATCGTTAACCAGGCTACGACGCGTCATTTAATCATTCTCCGCCATCGATCCGATCTACAGATCGACGGTCCACATTTCATTGCCCTATTTCGATCACCCAGTCAACATTTTCCCATTTTGACTTTTCGCCTCCGCTCCCGACCGTCGATCTCTGCGCGATCAACGGCTCAGATTTAAACGTTTCTTCCGCCTTCCTTTTGATTCCTCCGATTAATCTCGACCGTTGGATGATGCCATCCAACGACCATGCTTCCTCCACATGTCCTCTACAGCAGTAAACCTATATATGTAGGATTTTATAAATAGTTTTTTATTTTGCAGGGTTTAAATGGTTTTCTCGCCATTTTTGAAGAAAATTCGAGGGCGGAGGATGACGATTTTACTGCCTTCGATTCACCAAAGAAAATCATCAAAGGGTTTAAAATCCATGTTTTATCAATGATTAATGAAGCATTTATGCCACATAACCCTGCGCAGCCCTGCATATCAGAAAAACCATGAATCGGGCGCAGTCAGAGAGTATCAGTGACGAAGACCGAATTTATCAGGGCAGAGGATTAAAGGATAGATTTTGCGGGGATCACGGCTAAGAATGTTTATCAAAAGCATAATCCCCAATTTGAAACACAGGTTAAAGAAAATCTGAAGTGTTTTATTGACAGGAAACCCTCCACCGCCACAAATTGAGGCAAATTGATCCCTGTAGCTACCACGATGCCACCTATGCCTCAAAGTATTCAATCAAGGGCCGAATTTATTTATCAGGACCGGATATCTGCTTCACAACATAGCCAAAGGGTAAAATCTGCAAGCAAATTAATGACGAACATCTACAAAGTTACTTCGACATCACACAGAGCCTCAAAAGTCAACAAAAGCTCCCACAGAGCTTAAATATTTACGTAAAATCATTTAATACAGAGGATATGTATGTAAGTTTCTTCATTGAGCCCCTCAAAGGCCAAGAAGTCATTAATTCTGTATTAATTGTAAATTGAGATCTTTTATCAGATCTCACCTCCTCATCCTTCTATATATACTTCTGTAGAAGATGAGTGAGGGGTTGGTTGTAGAACTTTGAAATATATTTGAGCTTGAACTTCTGATTGTAAATAGTATTCACTGGCCCTTGGAGCTCTGCTTGTGATAGATTAGTTAGGCTAGATAGTGAAGATGATTGCTGAACTGAAATATTGGACCTAAGTACTGTAACTGGTTTGACATCAATAAACAAGTTGTTTCTTGGGATCCTGGTCTATATCACTGGTGAAGTGCTCCTTTCTTTGTTATTTTTTCCCTTCTATGTATGTCATATTGTTCACTTTCTCTAATAAAGAACAACATTTATAGAGTTAGGACCTACTGTATATCAGTAACCTTCTCTAACTGAAAATCTTTATCTCAATGTTTTCCTCTAATTTGTTTATTTAAGAATGATTTAATACAGTTTAAGCAGTTAGGAATGCTGGAGTTCCCTCATCCTACTGTTTGCTTTAAACATTTTTCTTGAAAGTTATTTTCCTTATTTTGCTTATTAAAGATGACTATGGAAGATATGGTGTGCCCTGGTCCTAGTTTTTCTCCAAAGGTAGATTCTGAAAGTTTCCCTTGGTGTTGACTGAAAGCAGAATAGGTTTAAAAGTAATTTATCTGATCTTAAGTTTACACTCTGTCTTCTTTTATATGTTTTCATACTTTCTGAAAGTAATTATGTGGATTAATGGATTGTTTGTCAATTAAGTTGCTTTAATACAAACTTGCCCAAGGAGTCAATGGTTAGCCCTACACTTGGTTGGTTTTAAACAGTTACTTAAGAGGCTTTTCTTGTTTGGACTGACTATAAATCCTTTGTGAAATTATTATCAGTTTCCACCTCTCCAACACTTTATCGTTCCCATCCCATCATTATAATCTCAATAATATTGTGATGTATATGACTTTCCCCTTGGATTACTCTTGATGTTGTTGCTCAATTAAAGCCCTATTTATGACTCCATAGCCCAATGGACTAAAAACCAGCGTTATATCTATCTTTTTAGCGTAAGTTGTTCTATTCACTTGGAAATTCTCACTTTTGAAACTATTTTGCATATATAACTTTCCCCTCAAGTAATATTCATGCTCAACCATCCAAAAACAAACAAAACCTTTGGCCTTCATAACTAGCCTAATATTATTACCTGAAATTTCAAAGACAAATCCATCTTTGTACTTATTGGAGAGATCCCTCTCCAGATTCAGGAGGGATAGATCCTAGAATCCCAAAGTTGGTTGAAATAATGTTGCTTCTGCAGTTTTAGTCTCACCAATCTGCTAAAATTACAGATTCCTAACAGGGTGGAAGATATAGATATGTCGAATATTATTAGCTCTTAATAATATTTGGACTATAAACATTATTTTATTCTCTTGGAGCACTTCATTTAAGTGCACATATGTGGCACAAAAGCTGACAGAAGGAATTACACTATTCCTGAGGCTTAAGTGGAGCTAATGCATGGAGACTTTAGTTAGAACTCATGTGATAGAGTTTGGTGGAGTTATTGAGGTAGTTGGTGGAGTTGTGTTCAGTTTAACTCAGTTAGACACAGTTGAGCTAGTTGTATCTAGTCTAACTGAATGATACACTAGTGAGAGTGGTGTGAATTAATTATTAATTAATTCACTAAATAATAACTCATTAATCAACTGAAGAATACATCAGTCAACTATAGTGCATGGACAGTTTCAATGGAGACCAGTGGAGAGGTAGGTGAAAGAGCAGTGTGACTATTAGTTGTGACTATACTAGTGCATGATTTTGCACCACACATTGATGGAGATGCCAATGAGCATTGCACAGTGCAAGCCAGGTGGATTTGAGTTCATTCAGAGCCCATATTCAGCAGGGATTGCGCAGTAGAGGCAGGCTAGCAGGTGGCAGATTTCGGTGCATGGGATTTGCTAGATCGGACCTGATTAGTGTGTAGCAATTGGAGATTGTACTGAGAGCTTGTGAGAAGCTTTGTATGATGATTGTTACATGATCTCTATGACATATATTATACAGATAGTTGGGGGTTTTCAGCTTTAAGATTTCTCATAAATCACTGTGTTAATGTGTGTGAATTTTTATGGTTTTAATGTGTGCATGCAATTGATTTAATTTCCGCAAGTAATGATCAATAGTAGAAGAGATTCTATATTATGCATGAAGTCAAATAGTGTGTGATCAGGAGAATCTTGGATGTATAATGCATTATTTATATAATTTATACATGATCTAACAATATGCTACCGTTAAATACATAATCGCTTCTACAAATCTTTGCAGAATTTAAAACACAGTCGCCAATTACAATATCATGAAGAAAGATCAATCACACACAACACAGATAATTTCCTAAGGAAATCTTATAGATAAAAACCCCACTATATTCTATTTTATATTGTATCATGGATCATGAAACAATTACCTACAAAGCTCTAATCCAAGAGCTCTTAGTACATGAGCTAATTGTCTCACACTATCATACAAAAATTTGCAAGTTCCTTAGCCAATTTACTGTCTCCAGACAACCTGCCTCCATTGCGCAATCCCTGATGGTAAAGGACCTTGAATGAATGATTTTTTCCTGCCTTGACTGCACAATCCTCATAGGCACATCCAATGCGTGTGTGGTTGCATGTGTGCAATCGATAATGTCACAACTGATAGTCAACTGTCCCTTTCACCTACATCTCAACTGTGTCTCCACTGGATCTGACATGCATGTAGTTAATAGTCGTAAATATTTAGTTGCATGTGAGACCACTGATTTTGAATTAATTAATAATTAATTCACTTGATCTCTCACTAGTGTATCTTTAGTTACAACTAGCACAACTGAGTTTAACTACTTTACAACTTTCATAACTACACTTCCAACTCTGTTACAACTTTGAATAAATCGGTTACAACTAAGTCCACTTGCATGTCCCACCAACCAACCACTCAACTCGAAATTCACTTAGCTAACTGATTTTCCACTTCAGTTAACTATTTCCAAGTGCTCATTAAGAATAGATTATTGTTTATTGTCCAAATAATATTAAGGGATAATAATAGCCGACATGCATCTATAAATAGACATGCAATCTATAAATAACTTTCACATACATCTATAAATATAATTTTCTCATGCATGTATAAATAGACATCCACCTAAAAATAGCCTGTGTGGGCCCCACCTAGTGTAGGTGCTTAATTTTCACTAGGATCAAGGATGTTGTTTCTGGATGCCAATTTCACTGTTTCTTGTTGCAAACTTCAACACTCCCTCTCAAAAAGAAAGGAATGTCCTTGCATGCGACATGCAACTCCATGTATGTGACACTTCTCTAGTGTTTCTTGCACATGCAACCTTTGCATGCAACACTTCCGAAACTGAATAGCCTCCAAACAACTGAATCAAGATAATGCATCTGTCATCAAAGTATTCTGACTTCTGCTTAGCTACTACACATGTCTTCAAGAACCACTGCGTTGCTGACACCTACATCCATGCACTCTGCACTTGCTTCCAACTTTGATTTGCACTCCAGTATCCAACACTGTCACTTTGATTTCATGTCCTCACAACATCTGACTGCATCAATCCAACTGATCCTGCTACTGCTGCTCTGTGGGCTCCTTGTAGCCAGGTTTGATTCATGAGATCCACACCATCTCAATGAATCATGCCCAAAAATTTATTCTTGGGATTATTCATGCATGTCACCCCACCTCTCAACTAGTGGTATAGCTGCATGCACTCCCTCTTCCCATCTAGCTTGAAATTTCTCTGCATGAGATGTTGCTCCCACTCCATGATCCTCATCTTGTGGCTGCTCCACATCTTGAGGTTCACTCTTACCTACATGCAAATCAAAATTCCTCTCAAGGGTTAATTGCATGGCTTTCTCACACTTCCCAACTGTAAGAAGCTCTTTAGAAATCCCATCTACATCAAGTCTATAGAGATTCTTAACTTGAATCCAAACCTTCTTGTCTTGCCCTGTTGCTTTGTGTCACAGGAAAAATTTTCCTTCACTAAAGACAACATCATAGCCTCTATCCTCTAACATTGCGTCTTAGACTAAATTTTCCTTCAAACCTGGTAGATGCATTAAATTTTTTAAATGAAAGAGTTTACTTGATGCCCTATAAAAGGTAATGGTACCAATCTCGGTTGCATTGTACCGTCTGTCGTCACCCAACTCAATATGCATCTGGAGATATTTCTCCTCCAAGTCATTGGAAATTTTCTTATCTCTCGTCATGTGAAAGGAAGCACCACTATCCAAGTACCACCCCGATCCCAATGCACTTGACACCATGCATGCGATCAATGAGAAGTCAAGCTCAATTTGCGAGGCAAGAGCCTCACCAGCTGCAATTCCAGCAACCTTCTTGTTCTTCTTCTTTTGTGGACAATTTGTGGCAATATGTCCATGCTCGTGACAGTAAAAACACTTCACTTTGGACATGTTGTGCGCCTTTCCATCTTCACCGGCCTCAGATTTTGAATGGTATTTCTCCCCCTTCACTTTCTTTGCCTTGGAAGCCAAAGCACAATCCTCTTCATCATCATTCTTTGATAAAGAGACATCTCTGGTGTTCTTCCTGACCTCCTCCTACAGTAGATCTGACCACAGTCGTTTCCAATCCGACAATTTTTCTTGTCCGTTGACACAGTCTTCATAACTATGACAACTCTTAGGAAGTCCCAAGAGAGCCAAGCTCACCAAATCATCATCAAAAACACTTATTCCTACACTCCCAAGTTCATCCCGACATTGGACAAACTTTGTTAAGTATACCGAAATAGTGTCGTTCTTTTCCATCTTGATCTTCCTGAGTTTATCTTTGAGCACCAATTTCCTATGGTCGTTGTTGCTTTGGAATAGATCCGTCAAAGCCTTCCACATAGCATATGGTGTGGATTTACCATGGAGGCTTGAGACAATGTGGTCTTGTACTCCCTCCAGTAGAATCCTCCTCGCCTTTGCCACTTTCTTTCACCATGCATCAAGATTTGCAGCATCTGCAGCATATGGCTTAGGAACATCTTTTTCAATGAATTCCTTCAAGCCATTGTCTTTGAGTACTACCTCCATCCTGTCCTTCCAAGAAATTTAGTTCGAGCTGCCCTTAAGTGCATACTCTAACCTCAAGCCATTTAAATCCATTTCGATCTTGAATCAACTATAGCACCAAGAAATCCTTTCTGCAAATTCAAATTCTTTCCACCAACAAACTCAACTCCTGCTTCAAAATTGAAATTTCCTGTGCTCTGATACCATGTAGAAAATTTATAACACAATTCGGATACCATGTAGAAATTATAAAAAATACATGTATGTCCTCGATTCTCCTGATCTAACAATATGCTACTATTAAATACAAAATCGCTTCTACAAATATTTGCGGAATTTAAAACACAATCACCAATTACAATATCATGAAGAAAGATCAATCACACACAACACAGATAATTTCCTGAGGAAAGCTTATAGCTAAAAACCCCACTATATTCTATTGTATATTATATCATGGATCATGAAACAATTACATACAAAGCTCTAATCCAAGAGCTCTCAGTACATGAGCTAATTGTCTCACATTGTCATACAAAAATTGGCAAGTTCATTAGCCAATTTATTGTCTCCAGATAGCCTGCCTCCACTGCACAATCCCTGATGGTAAAGAACCATGAATGAATGATTCTTGCCTGCCTTGACTTCCCAATCCTCATAGGCACATCCAATGTGTGTGTGGTTGCATGTGTGCAACCGATAATTTGTCACAATTGATAGTCAATTGTCCCTTTCACCTACATCTCAATTATGTCTCCATTGGATCTGACATGCATGTAGTTAATAGTAGTAAATATTTAGTTGCATGTGAGACCACTGATTGTGAATTAATTAATAATTAATTCACTTGATCTCTCACTAGTGTATCTTCAGTTACAACTAGCACAACTGAGTCTAACTCACTTAACTGAGTTAAACTACTTTACAGCTTTCATAACTACACTTCCAACTCTGTTACAACTTCGAATCACTCAGTTACAACTAATTCCACTTGCATGTCCCACCAACCAACCACTCAACTCGAAATTCACTTAGCTAACTGATTTTCCACTTCAGTTAACTATTTCCAAGTGCTCATTGAGAATAGATTATTGTTTATTGTCCAATTAATATTAAGGGATAATAATAGCTGAAATTTATCTATAAATAGACATGAAATCTATAAATAGAACTTGCACATACATCTATAAATACACATCATCCTTAAATAGAATTTTCTCATGCATCTATAGGTATAAATCCACCTAAAAATAGCCTGTGTGGGCCCCACCTAGTGTAGGTGCTTAATTTTCACTAGGATCAAGGATGTTGTTTCCAGATGCCAATTTCATTGTTTCTTGTTGCAAACTTCAACAAAAAACAGAAAAAGAAAGGAAACCAATGAGGAAAAGAGAGAGAATATTAAAAAATGGGGTAACTTAGGAATAAAAGGATGTGATCCAACAACAACTTATCTTCCAACCATCATCTCTATTTAGCGTCTTAGAACTTTTTCCAATCTCAATGGCCTCCCTAAACTTGCACTGATGGAAGTGATCAATCTTGGCAATGACTTGGGAATCCTCAATACTAATGTGGTGCTTTGTCTTCTCAACATGTTCAACCAAAGATGAGGAGCGAGTCCTACAATGTATTATGTCAGCTGCATTCTCCTGAATTATTTGATAAATGGAATGGCCAATTTATCCAATGTAGGGAGTCCCACAATGTCATGGCCCCACGTTGTGATGCCTTAAGACCACCATGGGCATTGTGTGACACCAAGAAGATTTTTCTTCAAGTTAAACTACTTCCACCCGGACTACGCCTAACACTTCAACACTAGGCCAATTTTTCCTTCAAGTTTTCTTATGTTCAATTATGCATCTGAAATATAATTCATTCAATTATACGTCAACTTCAACATAAAAGGGCACTAAAATTTGCGATGAAATAAAACAAAACAAAAATATGGTATCACAACTTAAAACCCAATTCTGTGATTGGAGGGGTCAACTCCCCAAGGTAGTTCACTCCTTATTTTATTAATCTTATCTAAATAATGTACAACATTATTTTACAATACAATGGCGTGGCAACTATCCAGTCCAAACCAACAAACTTGTCCACCCAATCCCACAAGTCGTGCAGTCTTTCTCTGCACTCTTGACCTGCCTAGAAACCCCAAAATATTTTCCCCAAAAAAAAGATCAACAAACAACCCAATCATGCAGGCTCATTGGGAGAGCCTCACCTTTCCCTGTGCTCTTCTTGCTTTGTCCTTCTGTGATGTGTGTTCTTCTGAGTTTCTACGATATCACAGACTCACCCCTGTTGTGCAACCTATTTCTATGATCTTCCTTGCTTGGTCGAACTTGCTTCTAACCTTGGTGGAATGCCTCTCTCCTTTATTTATATGCATCATACCTCTTTCCTTTCCATGGACCAATGCGCCTTCCTTAATTGAGCCGACCTGTCAACTTTTGTGGGTGCCCCTTCATCAGCAGGTGCACCCCTACATTGACGTGCCTATGGGCATGCAAGAAACCCTCCTCCTCCTTGTCACTACTGTGTTTTTCACTCCACATCGTGTTGCCACTTGACTCACTCGTCGCACCCCTGCTCACTTTTTTGCTACGTCCTACCCATCGCGTCACCCCTTATCTGCTACATCTTTACTATCGCATTTTCCTAGGAACCTCAACTTGGGTGCGAACACAAGTCACCGAGTTTGAATGCTGCCATGTTATGTTCCTACACCCCTTTGTGTTCCCTTCATTGAATCATGTCATGTGGGTGGGCACTCTCCCTCATGCACCCTCCATTATGTTATGTCATTGGGCGTGATTTCCCATCGTGACATGCTCGCTATGCTTTGCTTGACATAACACCCAACGCCCTGCCTTCGTATGGGTGTGCCCAATTCATGCACCCCTCAACTCGTGCACAATTCCTGATTCCGTTGTGTCAACCTGGGCGCCCCTTCTCCATGTGGGCACACTCGTTGCACTTGGGCATCTCGTATTGTGCACCCTGTTATCACTCTCCCCAACTTCCCAAGGCTGACAATAGGATTGAAGAGAGATAACCACAACCAACCCTTTGGCAAGGTAGATAGCCCTACCTAGATCAGAGAGGGCTCTCTCTACGCGAAATTAAATATTCAATCAATGGCCGAGTACCATGAGATTTTAGGCTAGATATATATAAGCTTTGGATGAGTAAGTTTGATTAGTAATTGGGATGCTAGATAGAAATAAGAATCAAGGAAACTAAAGCTGATTTCAAAGATTGAATTGCAGAAAATAGAGTGAGGCCAGCTAGGTAAACTATTTGAGCATACTTAAATTATCATTGTGTATAGTGGTAGAAAAGGCAGGGGTCTGAATGAGCATTTTACTGAATTCATTCATCAGAAGAAAGACACACTTATGAAAATCTTAATAAACAGAGCATAGAAATAATGATTTATGTTTATAAAACTAATAAGATTAACATATAGAAATTGTAATGGAAATCGAGTAACAGAGAGGAAAATAATGCTCAAGAGTAATACCATAGGAATTTCATAATATTTGTTGCAACATCCTTGATTTCATTAAAAATATTTACAACAGCTCCATTGTGATATCAGAGTCTTAAACTTCATTATCTAACAACTATCAACCAACCAACTACCCACCCTCTTCTTCCTCTGTCTTCTGTCTATTTATAATTTTACAATAGATTTGCCAGCAAGGCTTAGACCTTCGGATTCCTTTCATAAAAACTTAACAGAAAATAGATAAGAAGGAGAAAAGGTATATTGTCTGCTATTTTAGTAATTTAAAATCCTAACAGAACTCTGATGGAATTAATCATATTGACAAACTGTCTTTGAGCTTTAAGAAGACACATATATTTGTTGATAGGTGTCGAATATTTAAAACCTTTGCTGTCTAATTTTCTGTAAACCTGTGATAGTTCCTTGAATGATGCCTAGTGCCTTGTGGAAACGTGTTGGTGCTGAGAGTAATGGTGGCGCAAATCTAGTGGAAATCTATTCTGGAGGAATTTTTCCATTGTTTTCCTTCTTTGGTTTCTTTTGTTATGATAGGGTTTCTTTTCTGAAAGAGCTTTTGAGAGAATAGCCCATGCAGATGATTTGGGCACATGAATAAAATTAATGGAGCAAAAAAATGGAGGGTGGGACCAGCGGGAGAAATAAAAGAAGAAAGGAAAAAATGGAGGTTTAACAAATTATGGAGGCAGCTTAGGATTAAATGGCGGAAATTAATCAACAAACATCCCTTTTATTTATAATGGCACAACTGTTATATTTGGTGGAAAACCCTTTGTAATGACGGAAAACCCAAAACCTTTTGGATAAAGTTGCAGAGGTTCATTTTATTAACAATAATATGATATATTACAACGAAAACATTTGAAAAGGGTTTAATTGACAGGGGAGACGTGGAGGGGAATTAGTGGGTGTAATAGCGATGGAACGACAGTTAGTGGAGTATAGCGGAGGGGTAGCGGGCTATTTTAAATATAAAGGGGGAATATCACATTTGCATTTAAGAGCATGGAGCAAGTAACAATGGTTTTTGGCACATGAAATCTATGATTTACAAAAAGGAAAATGACATAGGCAGGTATGGTGGGCCAATTGCATCACAAATTGAAATTGGGACAAGAGCAATTATATTGCGTATCACAAATCTAGACTGGGAGTTATATCGCATTTTGGGAAGTCAAAGGGATTATCACATTTTGGGAAGTCAAAGCAATATCGCAATATCGAAGATCGGGGAGATGGGGTGGTAATAGATTGCCGAAATTGCGATATGTGATGGAGCGATGGGGAAAGGTGATGTGGCAAAGAGAGGTGGTCCTAACAGTGTCACAAATCGCATTTCGGGGGTTCGGAAGAGGGAACATATAATAATCAAAGGACTTTGTGATATGTCGATGCAAAAAGTAATATGGGTGTGCGGTAATGATATAACATATATCATATGTAATATAATAAATGGAAAGGCTTGCGGGATACAACAATTGTTTTGTAAATGAAGTTTGGATCTGCGATAAGTGAATTGTGATGAAAAGGTAAGGGGTCCACAAATGTTATTAAGTGCGGTAAGTTATATCATATGATATATGATATTTCAAAGGTTTGTTGTGGTGCTGGCAGAGCTGTGATAAAAGAAATATATGGTAAGTTTAAAAGAAAATATGATATGGTAGTTAGTGGGTGGGCGGAGCTGCTTTTTACCTATAAAAATTGAATTTTAATAGTTAAAAAGGGTTTTGAAAGAAATGAAGCACTAGACTTTGGGTTTTTGGAAAAGTGAAAGGTAAAAGAGGGAAAATGAAATGAATGAAGGCAACAACGAAATTTTCTTACCATTACACTTTGACATCAGCACTTTCTTCTTTCAATTGAACTGAAAAGTCAGATTGATTCCTTGGAGCTTTGAAAATCATGGATAAAATGATGAAACAACAAATCAATCCTAGACTCTTTTAATGACCAATTTTTTTTTGAGAACTTGTTCGAAAAGAACAAATTTTGACCTAAGACTCAATGAAAAACTCCTAAAAGAGATATTTTTTATCACTGATATACTGACACTAACATTGCCTCCAGCTAGGGATGGCAGCTCCGTCAGGAGGTGTCAAGAACACCATAGATCAGGTAGCCTTACCATTGGGCTATGGAGTCAACTGGATTATGAGAAAATTTTGACAAATTGGAAATGATGAACTAATTCCGGAAATGACTTTGACTAAAAATAACATTTACTTGACTCTGACTTGACAACTGACTCAACTTACTTATGGCAGAAAACCATCAGGATCTTAGGGCCTTTGCCTCATGCTTCAAATACTAATGATAACCACCCACCTACTGAATATATATGTACAATCATGCAATATGTCCCTCCAATGTAACCAATCCAACAAATGGCTACCTAATTGAATCCTGCTCACACTTTCCTTGAACATACAGGAGAAAAATGAAAGCAGCAAATCAACTTTCCCACTAAATCCAATACCTGTATTGACAAACTTGGCAAATTCTTCCTCTACTGATGACTGCAACAAAATCTCCAGAGGATCATGGAAAGCATGTAATATATGATCTTCTGGATGATTAAAAGCAGGAAAACAAACCTTATTCAACAATATTGGTTTTTCTATATGTTGAAACTGATTCCCAACAAATGGAATGAGAGAAAACTATTTTTCATTCTCATGATATTTAATATATAAGGGCTCTGAATTTTCTTAAATTTCATAAAAAAAAACAGCAAGATCACATGCAACTAGGATGTCTTCATCATTAACTAGATCACATAGAAGTTGGTGAGGTCACCGTAACTCATCATTAGAATCATGAGATAAAACTTGGCTTTCATCATTCAAATCTGATTGATCTTTAATTACAGAAGAAAAAACTGTCTATTGGAGATGTTCTTGTGGATCATAATACTGCTGCAAATCAAAAAATGGTTCTTAAATGATATGCTTAGTTACTTTTACCTGATGATTGACAAGAGGACTTTGTTCAAAAACCATAGTGCTAATGTGTACACCCACAGGATCTAAAATAACCTGTTATTTTTCATTATTCTCCTCTTCTTGATTAGTTTCATGCTGTTGAGTTTCTTCCTTAACCTCTAATTGATAATTGTGTCGTGTTGTTGCCAGAATTGTTTCCTGTGGGGAATCATTATGAGCATCTATACAATATACATCATTTGTTTCTTCAACAATAAAAGAGGAGGCTATTGTGTGCTGAGTATGATCTTGTGTATCAAAGTGATTAGCTTCTTCAGATTGTTTTTGGAAGGAAAAATCATAGAAGGCTCCAATGATCTCTTCATCATCCATACATTCGATATCATCAATTCCTTTAAGATATGCAATGAAACCTTCACAATAATCACAACAAATTTCTAAAAGAGACAAAGAAATATGATACTTCCAATAATGGTCGAAGAAAACTCTATGGAATTCTTTAAGATAACATAGGCTTCTTTCTGGTAACCCTTCATACCATAATCTAGCTTTCCCTTCCACGGTAGCCATAAACATTTTCATCAAGAAATCCTCAAGAAACCCAATCTTCAGTTTACAGACATGCATGTGAAATCTAACCAGATGTAGAATAGCCTCATCCTCGTTTCCATATATGAATTTTGGCAGATAAGTTTGCCAATCAATGCAAGGAATTTGATTTGGAAAACCAGGAATGTGAGCATGATTCATAGGAGCATACCTTCTAGCAGTTGAATCCATCTTGAAAATAGTGAAATCACCAAGAAATTATTCAAGCTACTAGTTTTTGAATAGTGGAGTCGCCATGAAAACTCTGAACTTTTGGATTCCTTGGAAGTGGAGTCGTTAGGTGAAAGATGCACAACCTTCTTGTGTCTGAACATTGTTTCACCACTAGCAATCAAAGCTAATATTTTTCGTTCTTTACCAAGAAATATTTAACCTTCGCATCCCCAAAATTGACGCCAAAAATGCTATCACTCTCTGCAACTTCCCAAGGATGATAATAGGATTGAAGAGAAGTAACCACAAACCAACCTTTTGGCCAGGTATCTAGCCCTACCTAGACCAAGGAGGGCTCTTTGTATGTCAATTTAAATATTCAATGAATGGTTGAGTACCATGAGATTTTAGGCTAGATATATATAAGCTTTGAATGAGTAAGTTTGATTGGTAATTGGGATGCAGGATATAAATAAGAATCAGGGAAACTAAAGTTGATTTCAAATATTGAATTGCAGAGAACAGAGTGAGTCTAGGTAGGTAAACTATTTGAGCATACTTAAATTGTCATTGTGTATAGTGGTAGAGAAGGAAGGGGCTTGAATGAGCATTTTACTGAATTCATTCATCAGAAGAAAGGCACACTTATGAAAATATTAATAAACATATCATAGAAATTGTTATCACCAAAATTGTACTTGATTGGCTGTTGATCAGACAACTCGGTGTAACTATTTCAAACCATCTTTTGACTAAATCTTAGCGTCTTCAGTCTAAGAGGGCTCTCTCAAAGGGTTTAATGATATTTGATAATAATGAAACTAGATGGCTAACTCTACTTGGAAAATAAATTTCTCGTGATGTGTGTAGGTTGAAAAGAGTACAATTCTGCAACCATTGG
This sequence comes from Pinus albicaulis, assembly GCA_034641835.2. Classification (NCBI taxonomy): domain Eukaryota; kingdom Viridiplantae; phylum Streptophyta; class Pinopsida; order Pinales; family Pinaceae; genus Pinus; species Pinus albicaulis. The sequence continues at coordinate 1,322,936,319 of CM076572.1, forward strand.
GCTTATGGAGTCAAAAAATCAGTAGTTGAGTGGTAAGGTCTCTTGACATGGAAGTTGAGGCAAGTAAGAGTTTTTAGCATAGGTAAATCACACATGGAACATGAAATAATACAACCATTTCATCAATAAAGGAAGTTAGAGCATACACCTATGAATTCTAAGTATTAAAGATGAAAACCACTACAAATGGTACACATAAAAAATATAGATCAGATAAGCACTAAAAAATCCATGAGAATCTCAGGTTGGTCAAGAAAAAGTCCTCTCTATTACTAATATCATTCAAACTACATAAAGTTGCAGTATTTGCAAAAAATCTCCAACCCTTTACAATTTCGAATATCTGCCCTTCAATAGACCTTGTTACATGAGAGATGATCTGCCTCTTGGCGAGATTCATCGAAATTTTCGTAATGACACCTTGCATAACATGAAAACATGTGCTTTAATGATAAAATGACAGCTACACTATAAAACAGTCATTTTCCTAATAGGACTCAAATTGCTAATTATTACATCAACTACCTTATCTCTTGAAACAGTTACACATCTGAAAACTAATGATTCACATGTTCGAATGAGCTATTACAAAACTCATCACTACTTGACATCTTAATTTTTCTCCTTAACTTATGGAACAAACCCTATTTTTCAGGAAAACAGGTCCTTATCTTCAACGAATGGTTTAGTTGATGAGTTGTCTTCATTTCATGGTATTCAAGTCTTGGATGATTGCTGGAAAAGTCCCTTGACCTTTTGAAAGTGTCCACCCATCCAAAACTGCTCATAAACTTGCTCAGAAACCCTCAAAACAGCTCGCTATGAAAGTATGGCAGTTTCGTAGCGTACTTTCATAGCGTACAAAAAATGACCTTTGTAATCAAATTTTCTGCTTCTTTCCTCTTGCATTGTGTTCATCATACCCTGACACATCTTCCCTATCATTTCCTCTCCTTGGAAGCTACCAAAGTGGTTTTATAAGCAAAAAGACAGCTACAAGTGGTTTCATAGTGTTTTCTTGGTATCAAGCCTAGGAAACACTACGAAATTGTGGAAAACTATGTAAATTCCAGATTTTTTCCTAGTTTCAAAAAATTACCTTCTAGCTAAAATAATTTGGTTTTCAACATGCCATTGACCTTTAAAAATATAAACTAGCTCAAACTAAGATTCTTGAGGTGTTTCTTCTTCATTGATGATGAGTTGAGCTATTAGCTCCTCAACTACTGTCATTTTTAGACCCTTCTTCTCCAACTCCTCATGGATCAATTGTATTTGTTCTTAGAGGTCTTTAACTTGATCCTTCAGCTTTCTGTTGGTAGATTTCAAGTGCACGTTCATTATTCTAACATGTTTCACCTCTTTCCTCAATGGCATAGTCCATTTGATTAATTGTCGTGTGTTATGTAGGGTCTTTGATACACTGTCAACCTGTTCTTCCCAAACCTCTTTCATCTTCTCAAACTAAATCTTATGAACATTATGTTTCCTTGCCTCCTTTTTCGTGATTGCTATTTCATGATTAGCTAACCACAATTGTTCTTCAAGGAGTTCAAACTCTGTTTTTTCAATGACTTTCTCCTTTCCTTTCTTTTGCTTGCTAACTGGATCTTCTTTTGCAGGAGATTAAAGGTCAATAATGTTTTATGGTGGTTGGACAGTGTCAGTGGCTGGATGAACTTCTTTACTGCTTTCCAAAATTTTTCTAGCATGTCTTGTCATGGGCTTCCTAGCCTAAAACATAAAACCTGCATCCTCACCTTCAAACTCTAACTTCTTTGTTGATTTAGCTTTCTTGATCTTCTTTCCACCTTCATCTATATCCTCAACCTGGACTATAGGAGTCTCTTCTATATCAATAGCATGTAGTATGTCTTCTAAATTTCCTTTAGCCACTGTTTGGCTCCTTGTAATCCTTTTGCTGCACTGTTTACTCACAGTTGGCTCTTGTTTTACAGGTTTGCTCATTATTGAATTTTGTTTTGCAGGTGGAATAGTGAGTGTATCAACTCTCTGTAACTGCTTTGTTTCCATCATTACTGGTTCACTCTACTATGCCCTTACTGGTTCACATTTTTCTGCCACTAAAGGGGATGGTATGCCTCTAGGCTTAGGAGTTATTTTAGGGGTAATGGTATCCATTTCCAAACCACTAACAAACAAAAAAGAAGACTAGTCTTTGCCTAGTCTTTGTAACTCATCTAAAACCAACAATTTTATTAAGCCATGATGAAAAAGTGAGGTTTCACTTCCCTTAGATTTAGCTTGAAATTTATCTGCCATTTTTGCTAAGCTTCTGTGTAAATAGAAAGGTAGATCAAGAGATATCTTACCAACAAAGTGTAGGAGAAGCTTGAAGTGGTAAGAATAGACTTTATGATATCTCCCTTCACAAGTGAAATATTTTTGGATGATAAGCAGTAGCTTTGAGAAATTATCCTTAATGCAGCGCCTTGGAATGGCATTTGTAAGGTCAACTTCACTATTTTTTGGCTTGATAAACTCTTTACATTACTCCATGTTGAATTTGAACCCTTTGAACCATTTTTCTTGTCCTCTTGGAATCCCTGTTGCTATTGCAATGATCTCTGGTGTTATAGTGAGATTCAACATTCCCACTTTTGTAGCTGCTCCATTGAATTTTAGGGAAAATTATTTAGAAACCTGTACATGGCATCCTTGTAATCTTTCACAAAACTGCAAACACCCTATTCTTCTGAAGACTTCTATAGTTGTTGCGTCTTCATTTATCAGGTTCATATCTGATGGCTCATATCTAAGACAATGGCCACCTTTGTTGGTCTTTCTTTTTGTAGCAATGGTGCTTTAATGTCTTCTCTGCCTGGCTTGATCAGTGATACATGTAAACCTTTGAAAATGCCAGCCACAGCTTGGACTCAATGGAATAACTCTCCAGAGCTCAATGGCACGCAAAGAAGGAATGGAGAGTGACAAATGACTCAATTTGGAAATATTTTGAAGTTTGATGACCATTCATGACATAATGATAACCCATACATGCTTAAAATGGTGATGATGACTGTAGACTTGACTATGTACCTTTATCTTTTCCCTAACTAACTCGAATGGCATCTAATTTATCCTTTTCAAATAATTTTCTGACACCTAACAGCTAATTTGACATGTCAAACAGGAAACCTTACTTCCGTAGCGTACCTAGTGTATTTTTGGGAATTTTCGCTACGAAAGTATTAGCAGTTTTGTAGCGAAAAGTACATTTTCTCTGTGTATTTCGCTACGAAAGTGTGGTTTATTGGCTAAAATGACTCTTTCGGTGCTATAACCTTGGGAAATGAAAAATGTCAGAAAATCATGATTGATGCGACATGAGAGGATTTGAATGAGGGTGGGTTCAGACCTTAGGATAAGCTAAATAATAAAATTTAAAAGTTTTCCTTGACCAAGTAATGAAAAATGAATCCTATAACCTTACCTTTGACACATGAACCTCTAGAACTTTGTCAAATGATGCTTCATTTTTTTCTAAGTTATAACAGTGGCTCCACTTGGGATGGTGTGCCCTTGTGGTACACCAAAGAACTTGTAGTTCCAGTGTTACTATCCATCTTCTTGAAAACAAAAAGCTCTAAAATTTGCCAAGCTTTCCTTCAAATTCTAATGGCCTTCACCTCAGGCTCAAGCTTGATGATCAACTTGTCTTTATTAGCAAAAAAACATATAAAATGGAATATATACAATGGAATGAATGATCAACAGAATTTAAGAGGAATAGTACTTCAAAAACCTGGCATTGAAAGGACCTCTAGCACAAGGTTGTCCATCCATCTCCTGCAGAATGTAAGTGTTGTTCCCATGAAATGAAACTACTTTGAATGGACCTTTCCAAATATTCTCAAACTTACCATGTTTCCCCTTTTCTTCAATCATGGCCTCCCATTTCAAAACCGCATCTTGGATTTGAAAGTTTTCCTCTTTGACATTCTTGTCAGATGTCTTCTTGATTCTATTTTGAGATTGCCGATTACTGTTATAGACTTCCTCCCTTTTCTCCTGCAAGGCTATCAACTGATTAATCCTCCTCTGAATTTCATTTGGCTCCTCCTCTAATCCTTGTAGCAGCTTCATGACAGGAACTCCCAAGGATGTAGGAAATATGGCTTTAGCTCCATATACCAACTCATAAGTTGAAGCTCCAATTGATCTCTTTGTGCACACTCTATCAGCCCATAGAGCATACTTTAGCTTCAAATTCTATCACTTCTTATTTTCCTGCAACAATTTATTAATAATCCTCACAATGCTCTTGTTAGAATATTTAGCAAGACCATTACCCTGTTGATAATATGCAGTAGAACACCCAAGTGAAATGTGATATTGATGACAAAAACTGATCAACTTCTTAGATTTGAATGCTTGTGCATTATCAGTGTTGATATTCATAGGGTAGCCAAACGTAGACAATGTATTATTTTCCAAAAATGAAATGATAACTGAATCATTTGCTTGTCTAGTTGGGATTGCTTCAATCCACTTGGTGAAATAATTAGTTTCTGTCAGAATCCAGCGATGCTGACTTGAAGATGATGGATGAATCTCACCAATAAAATATAGCCCCCACTATTGAAATGGCGCCTCAACATAGATAGGCATCAAGGGTAAGGGAACAAGCTTCTTCTTACCATAAAAATCTGGCATTCATGGCAGGCAACAATCTTTTTGTAGACATCTTTAAACATAGTAGGCCAATAATACCCTACTCTGAGAATATTATTTTTTGTAGCCTTCCAATAATGATGACCTCCACAATCTCCTTTGTGAAACTCCTCAATCACTTTTTCAGCCTCCTCTTCCAGCAAACAATTCAAGAGAATACCATCGGTATCTTTCCAATATAGATTATTATCAATGATGTAGTACCTTAAAGACTTTAGCTTCACAAATCTTGCCTTGGACTTTGTCAACTTAGCAGGTGCTCTGTGATGATGTAAGACAAAAACAATGTCTTTGTACCAATATGAAATGATATACTTTTCCTCAATGGGAATCAACTCTTCATCTAAGTTCATCTGATAATTCTGAAATTTTTGCAATTAAGTTTATGTCAAGACAGTCAAAGTTTGATTGTGCCATCAGCTTTGCTAGGCCTTGACCTTTGACCAATTTTGTGGGTTTGATATCTATATCATATTCCAGCAAGTTAGCAATCCATTTCCCTCTCTTACCATCAAGATCAACTTGAGTTAGAATGTCTTTCACAACGACATTAGGAACAAAATATATAACATGATAATGCAGAATGTAAATTCTGAAATCTTTGATGGCCTTGACCAAGGCATGATATTTATTCTCTAATATGTTGTACTTCAATTCTGAATTAGCTAATGTCTTACTAAAAAATGAAATGGGTTGCTCTGTACCTTGCTATCCTTTCTGCAACAAAACTCCAGCAATTGTATTTTTTGATGCAAATGGAAAAACCAGAAATTCTTTTGAAAATTCCTGGCTGATCAACAATGGTGCTTCAGTTAGTGCCTTCTTAATCTCCTCAAATGAGTGCTTTGCTTCTGCTGTCCACTTGATTTCAACTCCTTTCTTCAACATCTTTGTTATGTCTTTTACAATCTTAGCAAAATTAGGAATAAACCTCCTCACAAAATTTACCTTTCCAAGGAAAGACTGAATTTCCTTTCTGCTTCTAGGCAGATCCACTTTCTGAATTGCATTGAACTTGTTTGGATCAATCTTGATCCCATATTTAGAAATAATATGCCCAAGAAACTTCCCTGAAGTTAGATAAAACATAATTTTAGTGGGATTGAGAGAAATACCAAACCTTCTACACTTCAGCAGAATATTTTCTATGTGCTTCAAGTGAACTTCTTCTCTCCTTGAGAAGACTGTTATTTCATCCAGATAGAAAACCACCATCTTTTCCTTCTCCTCAGCAAAGGCAATGTCCATTTCTCTTTGAAAGATAGCTCCTTCATTCATCAAACCAAAGGGAATTTTGGCATACATGAATGTGCCCCATGGTGTGGTAAAGGTTGTTTTCTCCTGATCTTTTGGATGCACAAGTATCTGATTGTACCCTGAAAAACCATCAAGCATAGACATCCTTTGGGAGCCAACAATATTCTGCAAAATTTGGTCCATCTTTGATAGAGGATAGTTGTCCTTCAGAGAGGCTTTGTTCAAGTTTCGGAAGTCAATGCAGATTCTGATTTCTCCACTCTTTTTTCTGACTAGAACCAGGTTTGCAAGCCACTTTGAGAATCTGATTGGAACAATAATTTTGGCATCAAAGAGTTCTTGAATTCCTTCTCAATCAGAGGCATGAGAAGTGGATTAATCCTCCTCAGCTTCTGCTTGAAAGGCTTTTCATTTTATTTAATGGGAATGGCATGTTGAATGATAGTAGGATCATACTTCTTCAAATCAGCATAAATCCAAGAAAAAACATCTATGAACCTTTTCATCATCTCAATGTATTTCTGTTTTATGTCAAATGAAAGAAACTTTGAAATATTAATCATTTTTGGCATTGCTACTATACCAAGGTTACAACTCTCTACCTCTTCGTCATCAGCTTGTATCCTAGGAGACTTGAACACATCATTATGATAAAAAACATTATCAAGGGGTATGAGACCTTTGGGTATAGATTTATTCTTCAGTTGTAACACTTCAGATTTTCCCTTAATTCCAGATATCATGTTTTGCTGATCTACTTGTGTACTTTCAAACTCCTCTTTCAATTCTATAAATTTTTTGACTTGGTGGTCATCTTCAAAAACTTGCCAATGGATAATGTTATCAGGGATAGCAGGTCTATGGCAAACTTCAACCTCATATCTTTCAGTGGAATGTATAGGAATGATAAATAGACTTGCAGAGACAACTATGGAGTCAGCTACTGAGTTTTTCTCCCCAGTCTTCACAATAAATGAATATTCTTGAAAATTCTCTAACATCTCCATGATCAAATTTCTGTATGCCCTCATTCTCACATCCTTAGTTTGATATACACCCTCAAGTTGCTTAATAACTAATTCAGAATCTCTACAAATAGAAATATTTTAGGCACCCATTCTTTTCAAATTTTATAAGCCCAAAAATAAAGATTCATACTCTGCCATGTTATTTATGCACTCAAAATTCAATTTGTAAGAAAAGAACTTACTTTCATCTTCTGGAGTTGTGATCCAAATTCCTACTCCTGCCCCCTCTCTTCCTGCTGATCCATCAAAGTGTAACAACCACCAACCTTCTGCCTTCTCCTCATTGATTTGCTGATTTTCTGTCTACTGAATTACAATTTGTTTATTTTCTGCTTTCTTTTCATCCTCTGCTTCATCAGTCAATTCATTTAAAAGAATAGAATGTCTAAGTTCAGTATCAACAACATATATTAGAAATTTATGAGGTTTATCTTTACTAGTTACCATGTAAGCCACCATTGTTTCTCTATATAGTCTCCTTTGCTCACCAAAAACATGAATGGTGGCATAAGTTAGGTCCATCTGCATTGTACCTTTGATTTTTGTTGCCCATGACTTTTATAATATCATGCAAAACTTAAGTGAAATATCTGCTACCACAATGTCCATTACCACTGTCTTGGCAAAGATTTGTGTAAGACCAACAACAACATATTTTATTAAACCAATGCACTGAACTCTTTTTTAATCAAAGGAAAACAAATCCTTATATGGTCTAGTAATTTCCAATCCCATCCTTTCCATGATTACTTTGGGCATAAAATTATGAGAGGCTTTTGAATCCAACATGACATTATGCAATTTCATGTCATGAATACTAAGGCTAACATAAAAAGGAGGCACCCCTTCATTCTACTCATCTTCTAATCTTGGACCCAAGTATATGGTTGGATGATATTCTTGAACATTTAGGATATCAACAGCTCCTGGTTTGGAATTCAGCATTTTTACAATCTTACTTCTATATTCATTCACCTTAAGAATTTCTCCAAAAGGTACTTGGATTTTGATCTTAGAGATCTCACTCTCCAAACTGAAAACAGAAGCAGATTTTTCAGTCTCTTTAGCAGGAGGAGGAGGTGGTGTATCTTTCCTAACCTTAGCAACCTTGGGGGCATCTTTCATGGGTTGTGTTTTGTTTGCAGTAATTGGCACATTTCTGTTTTTGAGGTTGTACTATTTATGCATCTCAAAGATTGCATGTTGATACCCTTTAAGATAATCGGATGGTTCCTCACCCTTGTTTACTTCATGGTCTGACTCATCGTGTTTCTCCTTAGTCAAAAACATCCCTGACATGTTTTCATCTAAGAAATTAATTGATTCTTCTTGTATTTTAGGTTGATCTTCTTCATCAACTAAGTTTTGCTGAAAAGGAGGCCTTACTTGAGGATCAAGTGGCTGATTTATGTTTTCCCTTGGTCTCTGTTGGTTTTGAGGTCTTCTGAACTAAGGATTTCTAAACTGAGGTTCATTTTGTGCAGGAGGAGCAGAGGCATTCCCAAGGGAAATCCTATCCATCATTTTTTCCATTATCTTCATCATAGAATCAAATTTGTCATCTGAGGTGGAAGGCTTATCTTCTTCTTTCAATTTAGTCTTTCCCATCTTGAACTTTTTGGCTGCTATCATATTGACCTCCACCTTCACTGCATCATTTTTCATTTCAACAAGTGAAGGTGATTTTATTTCTCTTAGCAGGATAGAAAATTCATAATCAAAAGCTTCAACATATCTCAGCTGAGCTGCTCCTAGTGGAGGATTTAGATGGGAAGGGATGGAGTCATACACTTTGTTAAATCTCTTTGAAAATTTCTGAACAGTTTCATCAACAACTCTCTTCAAACTATTATACTCAGTGAGGGCTTGTACAAGGTTGGTTCTATTTCCCCACTTCCTCGAGAATCTATCTTCAAATTCATTCCAATTATGTAGGCTTCCTGAAGTAAGGGCTTTGAACCACTTCCTAACTTCACCAGTAAAGCTTTGAGCAAACAATCTCATCTTGACATCCTCATGGTCAACCTCCTCCCTGTCTATAAAGTCATTGAACTAATATACATGCTCTTCAGCTGTAATCTCTTCATCACTTCCCCAAGTTTTGATTCTAGCAGAATATTTTCTAGGGAGGGCATTTAGGACAACTGGAAGAACAAGAGGGGCATATCTAGCAGGTGTAGCAATAGGTGGAGGTGGCACATTTCCAGCCACGATGACTGGGGCTGTGGTAGCTTTATGGATAACAGTAGTAGAGGAAGAGGAACTGTTAGGAGGAGGGTTGTTTGGTCTTTTTTGTCCAGTCACAATTGAGCTCCAATCAGGTTGAGGGACACCAATTTTATTTCTTAACAAAATTTCAAATGGGTCTAGTTCCTTAAACCTATCCAAAGATTCTTTCTCTAATAGTAACTCTGAAGTGACTGCTTCCCAAAAATTTTATTTATCTTTTTGAGTTACTAAATATGAGGTATCAATACCTCTTCTATGTAGGTCTGAGACAATTTCAGTCAATTCTTTTTCACTTTCTAACCTAAACAAGACTTCCTGAATTTTATCATCAAACTTTTTATCTTCGGGACTTCTTAAAACTTCAGAGGACAAGGATTTTGTATGTAATGGAGTACCTGATATTGAAAAAATGCCTTGACTGCCTCTGGAGATGGTGTTTGGATTGTCCACAATGGTAGGTGGATCTGGGTCAGGATTAGTCCTCATGTATCTCCTTCTCGAAGCCACCTTTGATCATATGAATTTTGAATGGAGTCACCAAGGTAGATGCAGCCTCAAACAACTTTCTGAGTTCATGCTACCTTCAGAAGTTCAGCTTCAAAATTTCAGGAAAGTATAATCTTCAGGCTCCCGGCAGACGCACCAAAATGTTATCACCAAAATTGTACTTGATTGGGTGCTGATCAGAAAACTCAGTGTAACTATTTCAAACCATATTTTGACTAAATCTTAACCTCTTTAGTCTGAGAGGGCTCTCTCAAAGGGTTTAATGATATTTGATAATGATGAAACTAGATGCCTAACTCTACTTGGAAAATAACTTACTTGTGATGTGTGCAGGTTGAAAAGAGTACAAGTCTACAACCATTGGGTTTATGGAGTCAAAAAATCAGTAGTTTATTGGTAAGGTCTCTTGACATGGAATCTGAGGCAAGTAAGAGTTTTTAGCAGAGGTAAATCACACATGGAATATGAAATAACACAGCCATTTCATCAATAAAGGAAGCCAGAGCATACACTTATGAATTCTGAGTATTAAATATGAAAACCACTGCAAATGGTACACATAAAAAATATAGATCAGATAAGAACTAAAAAATCCATGAGAATCTCAGGTTGGTCAATAAAAAGTCCTCTATATTACTGATATCAATCAAATTACATAAAGCTGCAGTATTTGCAAAAAATCTCCAACCCTTTACAATTTCGATTATCTGCCCTTTAATAGACCTTGTTACATGAGAGATGATCTGCCTCTTGGCTAGATTCATTAAAATATTCTTAATGACACCTTGCATAACAGGAAAACATGTGCTTTAATGAGAAAATGATTTCACTATAAAACAATCCTTTTCCTAAAAGGACTCAAACTGCTAATTATTACATCAACTACCTTATCTCTTGAAATAGTTACAAAACTAACAACTAATTATTCACATGTTCGAATGAGCTATTATAGAACTCATCACTACTTGACATCTTAATTTTTCTCCTTAACCTATGGAACAAACCCTATTTTTCAGAAAACAGGTCCTTATCTTCAACAAATAGTTTAGCTGATGAGTTGTCTTCATTTCATGGTCTTCAAGTCTTGGATGGTTGCTGGAAAAGTCCCTTGACCTTTTGAAAGTGTCCACCTGTCCAAAACTGCTCATAAACCTGCTCAGAAACCCTCAAAACAGCTCGCTACGAAAGTATGGCAATTTCGTAGCATACAAAAATTTACCTTTGCAATCAAATTTTTTTCTTCTTTCCTCTTGCATTGTGTTAATCATGCCCTGACACATCTTCCCTATCATTTACTCTGCTTGGAAGCTACCAAAAGTGGTTTTATAAGAAAAAAGATAGCTACAGGTGGTTTCATAGTGTTTTCTTGGCTTCAAGCCTAGGAAATGCTACGAAACTGTGGAAAACTGTGTAAATTCCAGATTTTTGCCTAGTTTCAAAAATGTACCTTCCAGCTGTAATAATTTGGTTTTCAACACGCCATTGACCTTTCAAAATATAAACCAGCTCAAACTAGGAGTCTTGAGGTGTTTCTTCTTTATTGATGATGAGTTGAGCTATTGGCTCCTCAACTACTGTCATTTTTAGACCCTTCTTCTCTAGCTCCTCATGGATCAATTCTAGTTGTTCTTGGAGGTTTTTAACTTGATCCTTCATCTTTCTATTGGTATATTTCAAGTGCAGGTTCATTCTTCTGACATGTTTCACCTCTTTCCTCAATGGCATAGTCCATTTGATTAATTGTTGTGTGTTATCTAGGGTCTTTGATACACTGTCAACCTGCTCTTCCCAAACCTCTTTCATCTTCTCAAAATAAATCTTCTAAACATTATGTTTCCTTGCCTCCTTTTTCATGACTACTATTTCATGATTAACTAACCTCAACTGTTCTTCAACGAGTTCAAACTTTGTTTTTTCAATGACTTTCTCCTTTCCTTTCTTTTTCTCGCTGACTGGATCTTTTTCTACAGGAGATGAAATGTCAATAATGTTTTGTGGTGGCTGGACAATGTCAGTGGCTGGATGAACTTCTTTACTACATTTCAAAATTTTTCTAACATGTCTTGTCATGGGATTCCTAGCCTAAAACATAAGACCTGTATCCTCACCTTCAAACTCTAACTTCTTTGCTAATTTAGTTTTCTTGATCTTCTTTCCACCTTCATCTATATCCTTAGCTTGGAATATAGGAATCTCTTCTATATCAATAGCATGTAGTGTGTCTTCTAAATTTCCTTTAGCCACTGTTTGGCTCCTTGTAATCCTTTTGCTACCTTGTTTACTCACAGTTGGCTCTTGTTTTACATGTTTTCACATTATTGACTTTTGTTTTGCAGGTGGAACAGTGGGTGTATCAAATCTCTGCAACTGCTCTATTTCCATCATTACTGGTTCACTCTGCTCTGCCCCTACTGGTTCACTTTGTTCTACCACTAAAGGTTATGGTATGCCTCTAGGCTTAGGAGTTATTTTAGGGGTAATGGTATCCATTTCAAAACCACTAACAAACAGAAAAGAAGACGAGTCTTTGCCTAGTCTTTGTAACTCATCTAAAACCAACAATTTTATTAAGCCATGATGAAAAAGTAAGGTTTCACTTCCCTCAGATTTAGCTTGAACTTTATTTTCCATTTTTTCCAAGCTTCTGTGTAAATAGAAAGGTAGATCAAGAGATAGCTTACCAACAAAGTGTAGGAGAAGCTTGAAGTGGTAAGAATAGAATTTATGATATCTCCCTTCACAAGTGAAATATTTCTGGATGATAAGCACCAGCTTTGAGAAATTATCCTTCATGAAACTCCTTGGAATGGAATCTGTAAGGTCAACTTCACTATTTTTTGGCTTGATAAAATCTTTACATTCCTCCATGTTGAATTTGAACCCTATGAACCATTTTTATTTTCCTCTTGGAATCCTTGTTGCTGCTGCAATGATCTCTGGTGTTATAGTGAGATTCAACATTCCCACTTTTGTAGTTGTTCCATTGAATTTTAGGGAAAATTCTTTAGAAACCTGTACATGACATCCTTGTAATATTTCACAAAAATGAAAACACCCTGTTCTTCTGAATACTTCTACAGTTGTTGGGTCTTCATTTATCATATTCATATCTGATGGCTCATACCTAAGACAGTGGCCACCTTTGTTGGTCTTTCTTTTTGCAGCCATGGTTATTTAATGTCTTCTCTGCCTCACTTGATCAGTGATACCTGCAAACCTTTGAAAATACCAGCCACATCTTGGACTCAATGGAATAACTCTCTAGAGCTCAATAACACGCAAAGAAGGAATGAAGAGTGACAAATGACTCAATTTGGAAAGATTTTGAAGTTCGATGACCACTCATAACATAATGATGACTCATACATGCTTAAAATGGTGATGATGACTTCAGCCCTGACTATGTACCTTTATCTTTACCCTAACTAACTTGAATGGCATCTAACTTATCCTTTTCAAATAATTTTCTGACACCTAACAAGTAATTTGACATGTCAGACAGGAAACCTTACTTTCGTAGCGTACCTAGTGTATTTCTGGGCATTTTCGCTACGAAAGTATTAGAAGTTTCGTAGCAAAAAGTGCATTTTCTCTATGTATTTCGCTATGAAAGTGTGGTTTCTTGGCTAAAATGAATCTTTCGGTGCTATAACCTTGGGAAATGAAAAATGTTAGAAAATCATGATTGATGTGACATGAGAGGATTTGAATGAGGGTGGGTTTAGACCTTCGGATACACTAAATAAGAAAAGTTAAAACTTTTCCTTTAACAAGTAATGAAAAATGAATCCTATAACCCTACCTTTGACACATGAACCTCTAGGACTTTGTCAAATGATGCTTCATTTTTTTTTGAGTGATAACATAAATAATGATTTCTGTTTATAAAAATAATAACATTAACATACAAAAAATGTAATGGAAATGGAGTAACAGAGAGGAAAACAATGCTCAAGAGTAATACCACAGGAATCTCAGAATATTTGCTGCAACATCCTCGATTTCATTAAAAATATTTACAATAGATCCACTGTGATATCAGAGTCTTAGACTCCACTTTCTGACAACTATCAAGCAACCAACTATCCACCCTCCTCCTCCTCTGTCTTATGTCTATTTATAATTTTACAATAGATCTGCTAGCAAGGCTTAGACCTTCAGATTCCTTTCATAACAACTTAACATAAAACAGATAAGAAGGAGAAAAAGTAGATTATCTGCTATTTTTAGCAATTTACAATCCTAACAGAAATTTGATGGAATCAATCATATTGACAAACTGTCTTTGAGCTTTAAGAAGACACTATTATTTGCTGATAGGTATCGAATCTTTAAAACCTTTTATGCCAGATTTTCTATAAACCTGTGACTGTTCCTTGAATGGTGCCTGGTGCGTTGTGGAAACGTGTTGGTGCTGAGAGTAATGGTGTCGCATATCTAGTGGAAATCTATTGTGGAGGAATTTTTTCATTGTTTTCCTTCTTTGGATTCTTTTGTTATGATAGGGTTTCTTTGCTGAAAGAGATTTTGAGAGAATAACCCGTGCAGATGAATTGGGCGCATGAATGAAATGAATGAAGGAGACAAATGGAGGGTGGGACCAATAGGAGAAATAAAAGAAGAGCAAGAAACATGGAGGTTTAACAAATTCTGGAGGCGTCTTAGGCTTAAATGGTGGAAATTAATCAAAAAATGACCCTTTTCTTTATAATGGCGCAACTATTATATTTGGTGGAAAACCCTTTGTAATGGCGGAAAACCTGAAACCTTTTGGATAGAATGGAAGAGGTTCATTTTATTAATGGTAATATGATATATTACAAAGAAACCCTTCGAAAACTGTTTAATTGATAGGGGAGACATGGAGCAGAATTATCGAGAGTAATAGCGATGGAACGACGGTTAGCGGAGTATAGCGGAGGGGCGACATGCTATATTAAATATAAAGCAATAATATCACAATCACATTTAGAATCATGGAGCGGGTAACAATGGTTTTTGGCACATGAAATCTGGGATTTACGAAAAGTAAATGACATGGGCAGGTATGGTGGGCCAATCGCATCACAAATCGCAATTGGGACTGGAGCGGTTATATCGCATATCACAAATCAAAGGCTTATCACAATTATGGACTTGGAGTTATATCACATTTCAGGAAGTCAAAGGGATTATTGCATTTTGGTAAGTCAAAGCAATATCGCAGTATCAGAGATCGGGAAGATGGGGTGGTAATAGACTGTCGAAATTGCGATATGCAATGGGGAAAGGTGACGTGGAAAAGAGAGGTGGTCCCAGTAGTCTCGCAAATCGCATTTCGTGGGTTTGGAAGAGGTAACATATAATAATCAAAGGACTTTGCGATATGTCGATGCGAAAAGTAATATGGGTGTGCGGTAATGATATTACATATATCATATGTAATATAATAAATGGAAAGGTTTGTGGGATACGACAGTTGTTTTGTAAATGAAGTTTGGATCTACGATAAGCAAATTGCAATGAAAAGGTAAGGGGTCCACAAATTTTATTAAGTGCGGTAAGTTATATCATATGATATATGATATTACAAAGGTTTGTTGTGGTGCAAGCAGAGCTACGATAAAAGAAATATATGGTAAGTTTAAAAGGAAATATGATATGGTTGTTCGTGGGTGGGTGGGTGGAGCTGCTTTTTAACTATAAAAAAATGAATTTTAATTGTTAAAAATGGGTTTTGAAAGAAATGAAGTGTTGGACTATGAGTTTTTGGAAATGTGAAAGGTAAAAGAGGGAAAATGAAATGAATGAAGGCATAAATGAAATTTGCTCACCATTACACTTTGACAACAACACTTTCTTCTTTCAACTGAACTGAAAAGGCAGATTGATTCCTTGGAGCTTTAACAGTCGTGGATAAAATGATGAAACAAAAAATTAGACCTAGGCTCATTTAGTGACCAAAATTTATTTTGAGAACTTGTTCGAAAAGAAGAAATTTTGACCTAAGACTCAATGAAAAAATCCTAAAAGATATTTTTTATCGCTGATATACTAACTCTAACACACCCCAAGTATTTTCCAAGTCGTTTTCTCATCGCATGGGTGGGCGACCTGCCTTGTGCGATCGTGCATCATCGTGCAATCTCCCCTCAACTCAGCTCCAAGTCAGTTTTTTGCCACTTCCAAATGTTCGTGGACGGTCATGGGTGCCCGTTGGCCTTGGTGCTAACTCCGGGTCCTAACACACAAGAACACAAGATCAAATAAACACCTTTCATGTTTTTAGAATCCATCGGGTCTTTGACTAATCTTAGGGATCTATGAATCATGTTCAAGGGTCTGAAGGTGGAAGAAACATTGTGCTTCCTAAGAACCCTAGCAATTTTTTCGGTAGTCCCTTGTATAAAAGGAAGTTGAACACTGTAAACCAAATCCCTAGGTTCTTTCTTAATCCTCAGAACTTTTCTTGCCTTTAGAAAAGGTTTTATGCCTAGGGATTTGTTATATCGATTTTTATCAAAGACATTAAGGAGATGGGTTTTCTGACTCTCCAGGTGGTTCTCATCAGAAACCCGTAAAGCACGAGTAGCTAGAGCATTTAGAACACCAATGATGGGAGCCAACATGAAAATATTGTTCAGTGTGCATTTTCTTATGAAATACTTAGTGAGAGAAAGAGCCATATACTTTCTTAGAGACAAGAACGTCAAGGAAGGGAAGGCTACCGTCAACCTCAGACTCCATGGTGAATTTTATGGATCTTGATTGACTGTTAAGATGTTGAAGAAATAGATCTAAATTCTCACAACCATGAGGCCATAAGTTGAAGGTATCATCAACAATCCACTTCCAAAGCTTAGGCTGAAACTAAGTAGAGGCCAAAGCCTTGGATTCAACATCTTCCATGAATAGGTTGCTATGATAGGGGAGAGTATAGAACCATGGAAACACCACATGTTTGTTCATAGAATTCACCATCAAAGCTGAAAAAATAAGTGTTCAAGCAAAGTTCGACAAGCAAGGCGGTATGAGGATAATTAATAATTAATAATTATTTTTATTTTTATGTAATTCACTTAGTCATTTTTTTTAATTAATAATTATAATTATTTGAATATATTTTTATATTTTATTTATTTATCTTTTATTTTTATTCTTATTTTTATGTAATTTGATTGAGCCAAAATGTTTACATAAAATCACATAACATAATATAACCTTACAACATCTCTTTCATACTGGGTTGGAGAGTGTCTCTCAGTGTAATAAACTAGCCTAGATCCATCTTAACTCCAGATCTACCAAGCGCCAAGAGGGATCAAATATCGTTTCACTCTGAAAGAGATTTTCACCTCACTCTAAAAGAGATTTTCACCTCAAGAGATCCCTCTTGGCGCTTGGTAGATTCAAATTTGAGTTTGATCTAGGTTACTTTAATTATTAATAATTGATAACTATAATTGTTAATTTAATTTGATTTAATTTTTATGCAATTTGACCAAGTCAGAATGTTTACATAACTTCACATAATATAATATAACCTCATAAATTCTCTTCCATATTGGGTTGGAGAGTGCCTCTTGGTGCAATTAGTGCATCTAACCTAGAACGATTAAAAACAAAGAAATGCTTACACACAATTACTAAATTACCAATAACATTAATAATAAATAAAACTCATTACTTTTAGTCCCTTATTTAATATATGAAAATAAAATATCATATAAAAATTCAAAAAGAAACTTTCAATATTTATAAATAACATCCTTAATGTTTCTTTTACAAAGATTAATATAACTTATTCGAAAAAAATTTAAATTAATACAAAATTTGTCAAATACTCAACAATATTAATGATGCTAAATTGATTTAATTTATATTCTTTGATGTGAGTTTAATTAAAATAAATTAAATACAAAATAAATCATATACTCTTCAATACTAATGATACTAAATTAAACCAATTACTTAAATTTATATATTTAATTAATCAATTCATTCATTCATTCTAATTTCTTATAAATATGCGTACAATATAATATATCTTAACTAATATTAATTAATTTATATAATCTCATGTATTTTTTTATTTATTAGTTTGTGCGAGTTTTAAGATCACTAGCACTACTAACCTCCGGTTTGACTCACTATAATCTAGGGGTGTCTAAGCCGTCAAATTCAACTGTGTCTGTTTGTGTCATGACCCCATACTGTGATGAATTCGTTCACTGTGGGTGCTGTGTGGCACTGGCACAATTACTCTTGCCCAGACTGTGCCTACTACCAACATTTAGTTTATTTTTTGTTCAAGTGTTTCTTCAATTACTTATGCAATAGAATTACAATTAACTTCATTTATGCGATATCCATACATATTAAACATTGAACAATAATCCAATATCGTACAAAACAATGATAAAGGGGAGGTGGAAACTCCCAATAGTTCGCCCCAAATATTATATCAAACTTCTGTAGATATATTTTACAAGTATGATATACAAAATTTCAATTTACAAGTTCGTGGAAGTTTCTAGTTTGCACTAGTAACTTGTCCACCCGTTTGTACCCAAGTTGTGTAGTTTGTTGTTAATCCAATGTGACTTCTGCCTAGTAGTGAAACTCGTCGTTACTCTATGCAACTTATGCTCAATTGTGCAACCAACACAGAAATCTCGAATTCTGCCCAAAGACAAATACCAACTCGTTTTTGGTTCAACATGCTCACTGGGAAAGCCTCACCCTACCCGTCGCCTTCGCTACCTTTGGTGCAAATATCTTGTTTTTGTGATTTTCTTCTTGGTTGAATTTTCTTGTTCACTTGGATTTTTGCCTTGGTTGAATGACCCTCCATATTATTTATACATTTACTTCTGCATGGTTAACGCCCCTTCGTTCAAATCGATATGAATAGTCATGTGGTTGAACGTTTGGGCCAACATCCTAACATCTGGGTGAACACCCTTTCTGCAGGTGGGCGTGCCCTGGGCCGACTTGTCGGTGGGAAGTCGAGTGCCCCTTGTGGGTGGGAACACCTTTCCTTAGTGTACATGCTAATTCCCATCACTTATCCCTTGAACCATACGTCGCTGACATTCCTTTGTACACATGCCATGTCAGTGTCACTCATCGCTTTCTTGTCACAACTGAGCTGTGTCACCCTTGCCTAGGCGCCCCATGGTGTGAGAGTGCCCTATGGTTCAGGCTGCTATAGCGTGCATGGTTCCACCAAATCAGATGCATCTATAAGTAATGAACACACGCTCTCCCTGTCACACTCGCTATGGGTGGACACTTTTCTCGCAATGTTTGCATTCTTGGGCGGTAACAGGCATCTGTTGGCCACAGTGCCACCTCGAGGCCCAAACATCTTCCCCCACTTTAAAAATATTGTCGCCCTCGACAACGCTATCCTGAAAATATCCTTTTCCAAGTCCATCATCACAACAACCAGATAAATCTACCTATGACCTGCTCCATGCCCATATCTCGTTGCAACTCTGCAAGAACATAATGTGTTGGTACCCCTTGTGTTGATGAATAATCGGGTAACTAATCCAATCATAACATCTCCTCCACAAGAACACATGCATCTAGAATAATCACAACTGTCATCGCATCATGTTGTCATATGATCCTCCTATCCATCTCACCTCATGGCCTACTCATCACTTCAAGGGGTCTCATTTCCCTGAGAAAATGACAATGAGCCCATTCTCCATTCTAAGTTCAAAAATATGGTGGGGATGAGAAGGTTGATGAACTTCCATCTCCATCTTCATCTTGATCCAACATCTCAATCCAAGTGTCAACATCCTCTTCTTCTAATCTCTACATGTATGCCTCTCAGTCCTCCTTTCGTTAGTTCTCTGATTTCACACCCCTGCATTCTTTCACTACCTATAGTTTTCACTACCCCTCCTATCCATCTCACCTCATGGTCTACTCATCACTTCAAGGGGTTTCATTTCCCTGAGAAAATGACAATGAGCCCATCCTTCATTCTAAGTTCAAAAATATGGTGGGGATGAGAAGGTTGATGGACTTCCATCTCCATCTCCATCTTGATCCAACATCTCAATCCAAGTGTCAACATCCTCTTCTTCTAATCTCTACATGTATGCCTCTTGGTACTCCTTTCGTTAGTTCTATGATTTCGCACCCCTGCATTCTTTCACTACCTGAATCCAAGTGTTAACATCCTCTTCTTCTAATCTCTACATGTATGCCTCTCTGGCCTCCTTTCTTCAGTTCTATGATTTCACACCCCTGCATTCTTTCACTACCTCTAGTTTTC
The DNA here is from genome assembly GCA_034641835.2 of Pinus albicaulis. Taxonomy (NCBI): domain Eukaryota; kingdom Viridiplantae; phylum Streptophyta; class Pinopsida; order Pinales; family Pinaceae; genus Pinus; species Pinus albicaulis. The sequence continues at coordinate 1,322,956,311 of CM076572.1, forward strand.
CTTTCAAGTCCAAAACACTGTCGGACAATGCTCTTATGACCTCGCTTGCTCCATGAGTTTTTCCTCTGTTTGGTTCAACCTCTCATAGAATTCTTTGTTTTGCTGATATTCTTCCACACCCATCACTATTATCTTACACTCACCCTTCATGGTTGTCATGGTTGGGACAATAAATCGTATGTCCTCCCTTCCATCGTAAATATACAATTTCCTCAAATGTGGCACAATCTTTGCTTCAAATTGTTTCATGAAATTTATCCCAAAAACTACTTTATAATCATCCATCTGTACGATCGTGAAGTCAACTTTTCCTAGCCATTCACCAATCTTCACTTCCACGTCCTCTGCCACTCCAATCACTTGGCCTGGTTCATTGCCTTGAGATGAGCTTGAGTTGGAAAAAACTTCAATCCAAATTTCCTTGTTGCCTCCTCTCTCATGAAGTTATGGATTGCACCGCTATCCACCATGGTGAGAAATGTGCCCTGCCCAACCTTAATCTCAACATACTCCAATTTGTTCTTCTCACGATCACATTTTAGGATAACTTCCGTTGTTGTTGTGACACCAAAAATTCACATCATCGCAACTGCTGGTTCCTCTTTCTTTTTTCCATCTGACTACATAATAGCTGTGGCATTTTGTCTTGAAGGACAATTCTTCACCATATGGTCACCTTCACACAACCATCACTTCAAAGGTTTCTTTGTCTTCAATTTACCACCTGTTTTTGCCTCATCTTTCTTTGAAGCCTTTTCTCGCGGTTTATCAAACTTCTTCTTTTCTTCTAGCCTCTCTTCATGATGGTCTAGCAACCTATCAACCGCAACAAATGCCTCCTCAAGTGTTTTGATCTTCTATCGCTTCACCTCATTGTGTGCCCAAGGTTTCAATCCAATGATGAAGTTGAAAACCTTGTCTTTCTCTGCCATGTCGGGTAACTCTAAGATCACACTCACAAATTCCCGTTGATAAGCTTGGAGACTTCTGGTTTTCTTGTTGTACTTAATCTTCGTTTGTGCATCCCATGTTTAATCTTGTGGGCTAAAATGAGCCAACAATGCTTCCTTCATTTCTTCCCAAGTAGAGATGTCCTCAACATCGCCATGGGTAATCTGATCCACTCTCTGCCTCCACATATTGACATCCTTCATAAGGAATTGCGCAACAACCTTTACATTGGCCTCTTCCGATGCAAGTTCCAACCATTCAAGGTACTGCTCCATATCCCATAGAAAATTTCAAAGTGTTTTTGCGCTTCTCATTCCATCATACAAATTTGGTTCCTTAATATTGATGTGGGAAGCTCCACCAATTGAAACTTGCCCCACTTCTTTCTTCAAAATCGCAATCTCGTTCAGAGCTTCGTAAAGAATCTTCTGCAATTTTGCGATCTCATCCATGCCTTGGTCCTTCACAGCTTCAATTCCTTTAACTTCATTCATGGCTTGATCATATCTCCATTCAAGATACACATATCGCACCTTGAGGTTCGGATGACTCTCTCCCTGCTCGAAAAACTTCTCCCTAAGTTTGGAATTTTCTACCTCAAGTGCATTCATTTTTGCGTTCAAAGCATCCATTCGGTTTAAAATATTATCCATGAAAACTGCCTCGATGTTCATGCTAGATTTAACCGTTACCTATGATTCCTCTCCACTATTTGCCATCAGTTTTCTTTGTGAACGTGTCACGACCATTATCTATCTCTCGTTCAACTTGGCCCTGAATTTGCTTCCTTGCCCATGCCAAACTATCACCTACGTCGCACTGTGACCAAATACTAAACTTCTTAAGACAGTCGTGCCCAATTTGTTCAGCTCGGGCTTGACCCTGTCGTGCATCTGATGTTGCCAAACTTCAATACTTCAAATGTAATATCCCCAAAGGGAAATAACCAGTAATAAACAGAAATGCACCAATACAAATATAAACTGAACCAGATCACTGAATCATGACACATGTAATACCAAAATCTGAGCCATTTTATTAATCAGAAAGTACATAGAGAGGAGTACAAGAAATCAGAATCAGTGCACCTATCCTTGCCCTAGGCAAGTGATGACCCTCCCATACAAGAGAATGGCTGCAATATGGACAGCGTCCTGGCTGCTCTGAAGACTGGAGATGAACTGCGCTGAATACTGGCCTGGTCTCAAGCTGCAAAACCTCACAGATGGAAAACGCTGTCTCTGCTAGTGACAGCGCAGAAACAGGTGAAGCACAAGCCCTCAACCCTCCAGTCAGATAAACCTACTACAGAATGCTGGAAAACGCTGATGAGCCCTTCTCACACTAGCCTCGCTTTTCTCCTCGCACCGCGTCCCACTCGATGGATCCGAAGCCCCCAACGTATCCGCGTCCTTCACCCCCGAACTCGCGGCTCTCAATATCAGACCGCTCGCAAACCCTCGCATCTATGCTGGGACCGGGAACTATCTCTCGCATCTGCCTCTAGGGCTAGATCCTCGGTGTTTCTCTTATCCGGACTAGACCGGCGCATCTCCTCGCACCGTTATCTTCCAATCGGGATCTAGCAAAACCTTCGCATCTGCAACATACAATAATCGTATCCGCAACATACGCACAGATCTCGGGCAAGATCCGTCCTTCAAAGTCGATCTAACAACAACCCCTCGCACCGCAACCCTTACCTCCCCGAAATGGACAGCGTCCTCACCTCTAGCCAGACAGCCGTCCCCTCCCCCCGCATCGCAAACAAGCGACGTCCGGAACTCGCGTCCTCCTTGACGTCGTCCTTCCCCTCCTCCCCCGAAGACTGGCCCTCTCTCCAGATGAGACAACGTCCTTCTCCTTCAAGAATCAGCGTTCCTTCTTCCCTTGCTCTGCGCAGCCACAAGAGGGCTTTCTCCTCCTCAGATATGCTTCAGAACTACTGCTGCTTGCTGCTGAAAAACCTTGCTAGGGCGGGCACTCGAAGTCCCCCGAAGCTAAGGGTAGAACCAGAAAAACCTTACCAGGGCAGGCACTCGAAGTCCTCCGAGGCTAAGGGTGAGATCTCCGACCGGAGACACTCGTGCACTAAGCAGTGCTGCAGACCGACTAAACAACCGGCGTGCTGAAGCAGACAAAGTCTAGCTATCAATAAGAATATCAAATCATGGATGATCAAATGAGGTGAGAGCCTCTCCTTTTATAACACCAATCTCCCTCCAAAACTCAACTCACCCTGGATCTGCGCAGTTTACCTTGGGTTAACCTTATGTCTCCTCCATCATATCCACGTGGACCCCCAAGGCCCCTCTCTAAGTTACAACGTCAAGCTACTAGGAAAAAGAACACTTTATTATAAAGTGAGGTGACTAAAGTGAGGTGACCCCTCTTATTTCTCACTTTATTTATTATTCCTATCTAAAGCAGCAAAATAACACAAAAATGCAATATTCCAATTAGCAAGGCTAATTGGGAATATTACATCAAATTAGCTCGGTCCTACCTGAACGAGCTCTGATACCAACTGTCACGACCTCATGATGTGACGACTTCGTTCACCGTGGGAGTTGTGTCACACTCACACAATTTCACTTTTAGAATTACTCTTTCCCAGACCACGCCTGCTACCAACGTTGTGACGACTTTGTTCATCGTGGGCGATGTGTGACACTAGCACAATTTCACTTTTAGAATTACTCTTTCCCAGACTACGGCTGCTACCAACACTTAGTTTATTTTATGTTCAAGTGTTTCTTCAATTACTTATGCATCAGAATTAACATTAATTTCATATATGCGATATCGATACATATATAAAATAGTTAACAATAATGGAATATCATATAAAACAATAATACAGGGGAGGGGGAATTCCGAACAATTCACCCCAAATCTTATATCAAACTTCTCCAAATATATTTTTCAAGTATGATATACAAAATTTTAGTTTACAAGTTCGTGGCAATTACCTGGTTGCACTAGCAACTCGTCCACCTGGTTATATCCAAGTCATGCAGTCTGTAGTTACTCCAGTGCGACTTTCGCCCAGTCGTGTAGCTTGTTGTTACTCTAGTGCGACTTCTGCCCAATCGTGTGACCAACCAAAAAACCTCGAATTCTTCCTAGAGACAAAGACCATCTTGTTTTCGGTTCAACATGCTCACTGTTATGAATATAATTCATAACAAATAGAATAAATATAGTTATTAATAGTTAATAAGGATTATGTAAGTAGTCATTAAGTTAGTAAAAGGGCATGTCTAAAATACATGCCCATTCATGAAAGGCCACCTGCGTAGTTATATAAGCAGGGCCTCATTGTAACATTTTATCATCATCTTTTATACATTTTATATATAATATATTATTATTACGAATACCTCTTGTGTATTTTACAATTAAGTCAACAAGCCTACAGCTTTGTTGCTCCATTTGGTATCAGAGCGGCGATCTTCTCGCCTGGAAGGAAGCACCTACGCCACTGCTGGCTGCCTTCAGTTGTTACATGCAGTGCCTCGAAATCGTTGTCGCTCGATGTCTTCATCAATGTCGATCTCCGATTTCAACAAAAGGTTGATCACTCTTGAGAGTAAGATCAATAATAATTTTGATGAATTCACTAAAATGACTAATCGATCTTGAGGATAAGGTTACAAGAAATTCTGACGACATCAAAAAACTTCAAGACACAACAGATCGGATAGAAAGACAAATCTGGCAAAACCATAGGAAGTCCACAGACAATAATAACAAAGCAATGCAGAAGATAAACGCCATTTGGGACAAGATTAATTTGACGCAAGAACCAATATTCCCGAATATTGGACATAGTCAAAAAAACAATTCAACTGATTCAGAGAATTCAGATGATAATCATGAAGAATCACTACATTCTGAAGAAGATCAGGTTATAGAATTCCAACTTATGAGAATGAAGGTGATCTTAAAAATAAAGATAAGCCTGTTAGTCAGGAAACTGTTGAAGAAACAAAACAAGATGAAGCTGATATAGATCAAGATGAGGATCTAGATGAAACTGGTCTTGATGTTGAAGAGCATTATGAATATACAGATGATTATATTGATAATTTGGTTCAATAATTTGCTTATGATCCAATTCGACTAGATGTTAAAGAAGACCCAGCTCAGGTTCTTTATAACCGCAAGACACTCGAGAGAATTTCACCCGTCAGCCTTTTGACATTAACAATGTTGTCCCTCATTCTAAGCTGAGGCAACATATGCGTCACTATATCCTTAACAACCCAACATTGAGTCTAAAGTTAGGTCTCGAGGTTATTCCCAACTACACTAAAGTGTTGAGCACCAAATATATGAAGATTCTCCTGATTGAATTGGGTTTGCATTGCGAAAACCTTGTAAATTATTATACTCCAATTTCGATTTTAAATTACGAGGATGATGCTGGGAACGAGTGTTGGAAGAATCTGTGGCAGGGATTGAATCTGGTCCGTCTTTATTTCCAGTATATTGAAGAAAACAAGGAAACATTTTTGTCAATCAAGGTATATGAATACTTGTTCCAGGTAGTCGAGGAACACCTACGTTGTTTGTGGAATTACTATTACTCTTCATGTGAGTATGCAAAGGAATTGTGCACAGAAATTGCCACAATGTGGATCTCATCCGTTTCAAAGGACATGATCTAATTTCCATACCCAACGATTCTCTGCGTGCCTTTGCACGCATTGTCTATGATCTTACAGATTCAAAATGTTTGAAAATCCAGAGCATGGTTTTAATAATTTTCCTTCGACTGTTTTACACCTGTATATTGTACGACCTAGGTGACAGCAACGTTTTATGTTATGTGGTCAAAGTTGCTTTGTATCTCTTATGGCATGAGAATTCCACAAATATAACAAATGAAGACCTTTACAACGGAATGAAAATACTCTCCCTCACCTGGATCAAGCTCCAGTTCTATATATTAAGCTTTGAACACTATGTGGGTGTTCTGGTGAATGTTGTTGTAATTTTCATTGCCCGTTTGCAAGATCTGAATGAAGTTGTTGCAGTAGATGATGGTGACAGTGGTTTGATCTTCAACATCACCAACAATCATATTAGTTTGCTCAGTTTTTCTCTTATCGAAGGGCTAAGCTCCATTCAAACCTTAGTTACTGATGACTGCTTCTATTTTTTTGAAAAGGAGAGGTCAAATGAAAAGTATGACCTCACAGGGGGACAACTTATTGAAGCTCAAACGCCCCGCGGTCAAGCGATGTCTATCCAGTCAAACGGTGTGATGACTGCCATGTTGTGGGCTAGCTCCTCGGCTGGTCCTCTCTATTGTGGAGTCGGCACAACATTCCGTTGGTCAACCCACGGGTTCCCCGCCCTTGCTGCTACCTTGTAGTGTTGTCTACATTTTTTTTTCTCTCTCCGTCGTTTGCATGGTCTCCATCCGGTATCAACAGTTGTAACCCATCTAATTAAAAAAAAGTGGTAACCCATTTAATTAAAAGTCGTAACCCATTTATGCAGTGTTTGAATCGATGTTTAAGTGATATTGTGTGATAGATAGAGCGATTAATCAAACCAATAATCATAATTAGTAAATTTATATAATCATAATTAATTAATTATATTAATGTGATTATATATATATATATATATAGAAGAAAAAGAAAAAGAAAATTCCATATTACTCAGGAGCTATTGTAATGAGATGATTGACGAGTTATACATCTCAATTTGACAAACTCAAGATGATGAAATTTTCAGCAATTAAGCTTTGAGGACAAGGCTTGTCGAGAGGAAGGAAATGTTATGAATATAATTCATAACAAATAGAATAAATATAGTTATTAATAGTCAATAAGGATTATGTAAGTAGTCATTATGTTAGTAAAAGGGGATGTCTAAAAGACATGCCCATTCATGAAAGGCTACCTGCGTAGGTATATAAGCAAGGCCTCATTGTAACATTTTATCATCATCTTTTATAAATTTTATATATAATATATTATTATTACGAATACCTCTTGTGTATTTTATAATTAAGTCAACAAGCCTACAGCTTTGTTGCTCCACTCACTAGGAAATCCTCACCCTACGCGTCTCCTTCGCTGCATCCTTTGCTACCTTTGGTGTGAATATTTTGTTTCTACAATTTTATTCTTCGTCTAATTTGCTTACTCGCTTGGATGGTCGCCTTGGTCGAATGACCCTCCATCTTATTTATACGTTTCCTTCCTCATGGTCGACGCCCCTTCATTCAACTCGAGCCAACCTGTCATGTGGTTGAACACACCGGCCAACCTGCCAACATGTGGGTGAGCGCCACTTGCGCACGTGGGCACGCCTTGGTCCAACCTATCGATGGGCGGTCAGGAACGCCTTGTCTTAGTGTACACGCCAACTCCTGTTACTCGTCGCTTGAACCATATGTCATTTATGTTCCTTTGTTTGCACACCATGTCGTTGTCGTTCATCGCTTGCACATCATGACTTGGCCATGTCGACATTGCTCGGGTGCCCCATGGTGCAGATCACTATAACGTGCGTGGGTCAACTGAATTGGTTGTTGTTATAAGTAATGGACGTGTATTTTTCCTGTTGCGCTTGCTATGGGTGGGCGCTCTTCTCCTGACGCCCTCCACTATATCGCAATGTCATGTGGGCAAGTGATCTTTGCCCAACTCGATTCGGTTTTTCGCTTCTCATCGTATTTGTGGGCGGTCACGGGTGCATGTTGGCCATAGTGCCAACTCAAGTTCCTGACAGCTTGGATCACACTAACCCTTAACATGGCTGGATTTTTTCCCACAAAGTTTGAACCAATTATTTTTACATCACAAAATACCTTAACAAAACACCCTGTCATTATCTACTCTTGGCTCTTAGCCTACAAATATTATTTGATGTAAATTTAATCCTAACTCTAATAAATATTAACTTTGAATACTTTAGTTATAATGAATTTGGAATGTTTAAAATATCAATTCGGTGAAGTCTTCCGGTCTTAAAGTATACCCTCCAAGGCAATTGGATTTTTCATTTGAGGAAAGTGTTTTTGATAGGAATTTTTGTACTTAACTTTTAAAAGCCGTAGTCTAACTGGACTGCCTTTTTGCCGTGAAAATCATTGAGATTCAGGTAAGATTTTAAGAAAATCTGGCAAGGATTTTTGTAAATCCAGGTTATAGTTATCAATCTTCAATATTTTGCGTGCCCTAGAAGTTTTCGATGGTGCTGAATCCATTTCCACCATCAAAAACATGATTCAAACACTACTATTGCAAAATTTTTGAAAAAAAATTGCCAGAATTCGGGCCAATTTTGACCATCGAGGCAATTCCTCTAGGTAGTTAGACAACTCCCTTTTAAAATATCAATTCGGTGAATTCTGAATTTGGAATGTTTAAGATATCAATTCGGTGAAGTCTTCCCAGCATTAAAGTATATCATTCAACGCAATTGAATTTTCCATTTGAGGAAAGTTGACTTGATAGGAATTTTTGCATCTGGTAACTAATTCAGTGAGGTGTCATCCTATATTTATTTATTTCACATTGACGATGGGAGTTGGTAGTTCATTCTTTTCCATTTGAGGAAAGTGGATTTGATTGGAATTTTTGCATCTGGTGACTCATTCAGTGAGGTGTCATTGTATATTAATTTTACATGGACCATGGGACTTGGTAGTTTATTCTTCATGAAATGACGATATCGCAATACATATTTATTTGACATGGACAAGGGAGTTGGTAGTTCATTCTTCATAAAATGACTTTATTGTTTTCTAGACAAGGGAGTTGGTAGTTTATTCTTCATGAATGACTTTATTGTTTTCTGACGGGATTGTTGCATATAAGTCCAGTCAAGGAGTATTTGTTTGAATTGGTGGTAACTTGGTAAGTGAAAGTCTTTCTTCCTTCCCACGGTAGTTTTGCTTATGAGTTAATTCAAGTCAAAGTTTCACACCCCAACTTAACATATATATACATATATTTATCAGTTTTCAAACCGAATGAACTTGGGTCGGGCTGATCCAACGAGAATGGAACCATGCCACACCCACGCCACAGGAGACCAAAAACTTGGCAAGAGACTTCAGCCAACAGGACTACCATCCGGGCTTCAACTTAACCATTTTACTACAACTAAGCTCAAATTTGGGATTGACTTCTTAATGAGGCCCTGCTATAAACCTACCTACAATGGTCTGCTCATTTTCATTTTCTGTGATACAAGTAGTCACAAATTTCTGATAGCCTTTCTCAGACCACGTTGTACTGGTTTGTAAGGGAAGCCGAGCGAGAGATGAAATTGGCACTTCAAGATTTTCATATATATTCACAGATATTCTGTGTGAGTGCCTTTCTTGCGTTTGTGTTAGAAAAAAATCACATCACGGCTGAATGTATTGTCGTCTCTGGATTTGTTGGCGTGGGCATAGACAAAGTAATCAACCAGATTCTCCAGCAGACAAGGATTGCTATTCGCTACAAGAAAGTATTGGGCTCCCTTGAGCGTCTGGTAACGGACATCCAGCCTATCATCAGGCAGATCCATCGATACCGCCCAGCATTGAACAGGAAGAATGGAATCCCCACTTCTCGGTGTTATAATAAGGTTCCAGCAAACAATATATGGCTTAAAAAGTTGGATCTGCTTCTCCGACAAGCATCAGAACTGGTGCAACAATGCACAATTGCTCCAAGGTATAATGTTATTTTCCGATATCAATCAAGTGAAAGATCACTCATCTTATTTCAGATATTAAAGAACATCTACAATTGTCTCCTTTGGCTGCGTGGGCCCAAATTCCTGAGCTCTTAGAGGAACTCAAGCAGGAAATTGGGCAGAGTACAGTGGAAAGCGTCGAAGCCATGCCTTCTTCGAACATTTCTTCCGCAACCACATCCCAATCTCTTGCTTCAACGGGATTCTTCATCCATGAAACCCTTATAGTTGGACAAGAAAGAGATTTTGCAGAACTCGAGAAATTAGTGATCGATTCAGAGTTCTCGTCCATTGGCGTGGTTGGCAAGGGTGGATCCGGAAAGACTCTGCTTCTCAAAAGAATTTTCAACAGTAAAAAGGTGCGGAATGCCTTTAGCGAAGGCTTATTGCTTTGGCTTACTGTTTCTCAGTGTCCGTCATATAAAAGACTTGGGAAAGAACTCTGTCAGCAGATGGCCATCCAAACAAATATGCATGATGTGGAATATAATCTGAACGCAGAAGGTGTCAAAATCTGGATGAATCAGAGTATGCAGGCAAAAAGATTTGCCTTGTTCTTAGATGACATATGGGGAGACGGTGCAAAATTGCTTGAAGAATTAGGTGTACCCTTGCTAACCGACCACTCGACCTCCAAAGTCATTCTGAGTTCGAGGGATAACAGAGCACTGTTAGAGATGGGGGTTAATGCAGAAAGGTCCACAATAAAAATGGAGGATTTGCTTGAAGATGAGAGTTGGCCGTTGTTTGCTCATCATGCTTTTCCATATAATAATAGAAATCCGCCAGTAGGCATCGAGGAGAAAACGGCCAGGGTTGTGTGTGGCAAGTGTGGAGGGCTTCCCCTGGCAATCAAAGCAGTTGGCAGATCAATGTCAGGCATTACTGATCCAAAAGAGTGGGAGTTCGCAGTCCGGAGGCTGCCAAACGCCGATGGCCAAGGCCTTCAAGAAGCTTTATATGATCCCCTGAGGTGGAGCTATGACGCCCTAGGCAGGTACGACGTTAATCTGCAATTATGCTTTTTATACTTATCTGTATTTCTAGAAGACCAGATCATCTGGATCGAACATCCGATTAGGTTGTTTATAGGCGAAGGGCTATTTGCAAGAAAGAATGTGCAAGATGAGCGTAGGCACGACCCATTTGAGGTGGGGAGAATTTACATCAACCTTTTGGCGGATCGTTGCTTGATCAAACCTACATTGAGAGACGTGGATGGGTCCGTGGTGTATTTCAGGGTGCACGACGTCCTGCGAGATTTAGCAATACAAATTGCTGAGCGGGAAGAAAACTTCTACTGCCTCGCAGGTAAGGGTTTGACAGCCTTAACTGAAGATCAATGTTCAGGGCGCACTCGGTTTTTGTTGAACTACAACAAATTGAGATCGCTTCCAGTGTCGTTTCGAGCTCCGGAGATCTCCTCATTGACCTTGGCTGGAAATCCAAATCTCGGAGAAATTCCAAGAAAACTGATTCGAAGTATGGTCTCCCTAAAAATTTTAGATTTGAATGGGACGTCCATCCGGTCATTGCCGGAGAGTATAGGGTGTTTGAAACAGTTGGTATGCCTTGCGTTGGTAGGGGTGCCCATTACTAGGCTGCCTGCCTCACTTACAGATCTTGTAAGCCTGGAAGTCCTCCTACTTGGTGGGTCTAAAATCACACAATTGCCTTCGGACATTCATAGGCTAAGATCCCTAAGGCATTTAGGGCTTGAGCGTTGTGAAGAATTACAATCTCTGCCTTGGAGTATATCACTGCTTACCTCTTTGCAATGCTTACTGATGAATGGTTGCAGTCGGGTGTGGACAAAAAGCGGCCAGAGAAGTCGTTCTAAAATGGTGGCTTCTATCAATGATTTGCGAACTCTGACACAGCTGAAGAAGTTATACCTGGATAACAATGGAGAATTCATTAGCGAGGGAACAATGGGGAGTATGGATCAAATAGAGACACTCCAATTGAGATTCACAGCGCTGGCAAATTTACCAAATGACTTCTTCAGTATGTACAAGATCAAAAGGCTTCTGCTGAAATGTCCTTGTGTGGTTCAGATGGAGAGTAGGTTTTATAAATTTCAGAATTTGAGCTCACTTAAATTGGAGGGATGTAATAAGTTGGAAGAACTTCCAGATTTACTTAGCCTCCAGAATTTAAAAAAATTAGAAATCATAAATTGTTTTAAATTAAAAAAATTTCCAGAAAAGTTTGGTAAGAAAGGGACATTTTCTTTATTGGAAATATTTTCAGTAGTTTTGTTAAAAAATTTAGAAGAATTACCCATGATAGAAGAAGGTGCAATGCCTTCACTTCAAATACTCACTATCATGTTATGTGAAGCATTGAGGATGTTGCCAGAAAATTATTTGAATATCAGAAAACTTAAAAGAATAAGACTCTGGGGATGTTCAATGGTGATAGAAAATCTAAAGAAGATAAAAAAAACAAATAAAATAATAAAAGTAGTAACAAAGTCTACAACAGAGATTATAAACATTTTAGACAGATGGATTAGAGTAGAAAATCTAAGAGAACATTATTTTTATGGTGAATTTTGGTGTAATGAGTTTTCTCTCTTTTTACAAGAGATTGGGGAGAGGACTGGCTACATGTCCACTGGAACTTTAGGATTATGTAATTTTTATATGGAGTCACTTTAGACTCCCAATTTTTTCTGAGATATGTAATAATATGTACATTATTTCCAGATTATTTTTATGGTGAATTTTGGTGTAATGAGTTTTCTCTCTTTTACAAGAGATTGGAGAGAAGACCGCCTACATGTTCATTGGAACTTTAGGATTATGTAATTTTTATATGGAGTCACTTTAGAATTCCAATTTTTTTTGAGATGTGTAATAACATGTACATCATTTCCAGATTTCTTTTTAACTTATAATGGATTTGTTTACATGCTATCATGAAATTTCAAACTGTCTAAAATGTGTTGAATTTGTTTACATGATAAGAAATTTCAAATTGTCTAAAATATCTTATTTTAATTAGAATGTTATAATTAATACCCGATATATTAATAGTTAATAAATAAGAAATAAATCCCATTTATATAGGATTTAAAATTGAAAAAAACATCATTTTAAAATAAAATGTAAAAATATATAAATATTATTTTAACATTAATATTTTTCACAAAATGACATTCACATATAGATAATTTCATAAACAATTTAACAATGTTTTTTTATTTTTTATATTTTTTTTATATGGAAGTATACTCATACACCCTCACAATTATTAAAGACTATTCAGTCTAGGAATCCTCTCTCATATTTAAAAACACAATTTATGTTTCATCATCTTAAATGTAATTTATTAAAAAATAAAGTTTAGAAATTTGTAATTATGTTATGAGGAAGATGTTATAATGTTTGGAAAATTATATATTAAATAATTAAATAAATTTAAAACATAAAGTTAGTTTAATAAAATAAAAAAAATTCAATTAAAATATTAAAAATAATAAACTATTTTAAATAAAATAAAATAAAATTTGGTATTTTTGTTTGTAATAGAAAGATTTTCACTAATTTTATTTAAAAATTTTAGAAAAATTAATAGTGATAAAAGAAGATGCAATGCCTTCACTTCAAATATTCACTATCATATTATGAGAAACATTAAGGATATTACCATAAAATTACTTGAATATTAAAATGCAATCCAAAAGACAAACAAGAAAATTGAAGAACAAACAAGACAATAGTAGTAACAAAGTTTACAAAGAAGCTATAAATATTCTAGAAAGATGAATTTAAGTAAAATATATAAGAAAACAATATTTTCATGGTGAATTTTGGTGTAATGAGTTTTCTCTTTTTTATAAGTGATGAGGGAGAGGGCTCCTACATGTGCATCCAAACTTTAAAATTATGTTATTTTTAAATGATATCACTGTAGATTTTCAATTTTTTATTATATATGTATGAACATGTTCCATACTTCCTTTTTAAGTATGATGGGTTTGAAATGATGTCATGAAATTTCAAGTGGTTCAAAATATTTTATTTTAAGTTTTGAAGGAATGATTGATAATTGAATATATTAGTGGTTGATCAATAATTTTATTATCAAATGAATTAAATTTAAAATGAAATTTAAAATTTAAAATTTAAAATATTTCAAAATGTAAAATATATATTTTATTTTTATAAAACTATTTTAATATATATAAGCAATAATAAATCAAAAAAATAAAAATAACATACATATAAAAACATTTCCATAAATAATTTATTATAATTTATTATTATTATTATTTGTTAATAAACCATTAGCTGATAATTACATTAAAGAAAATTTGTGGACTCGTTTAGAACCATCTAGTGTGGTTCATCATCAACGTCAAATGGAAAATCAAATCATGTCATCATAATAAATAAGTAGGATGATGTAGAGATAATTACTCCTAAAGGCTATATTCATCATCATAATTACTAATTTTAACCAAGAATTTTATTTATTTATTAACAAGGAACAATATAATAATAATAAAAATAATAAAAATATAAAAATAAATCAATAAAAAAGAAGCTTTGAAAAGGGACCAACCCATTATAGGTCATATAATGGTTGGTTAAAATTAAAAAATAAAGATTCAAATGAGTGGAATTAACATATATATACAAACACTTCCATAAACAATTTATCATAATTTATTATTTTTATTATTTTTAAGTTATGAATATTTGTATTACATAAAATATACAAACTTTACAAAACTAATAGGATTCAAGATGACAATATCAACCATGGGGATGATTCACCATTTTTGTTGTAAAAAAGTAAAAAGATTGAAAATAATAAAATAATAAAACTATTTTTTCAATGGGTATTTTCAACTTATCTCCCTAAGGTTTTACTTAAATTTCAAACGGGAGTACTCGTTGGATGCAAAATTTAATTCCTTATAAAAAATGTGATTGCAATCACGTTTTTTCATGTATTTCTCACTTTTCGTGTAGCAGGGTCTATTGAAAGTATGCAACATGGGTACTCCTTGGATGAGGATCAAATTTTGCATCTAACGAGTCCATAGAGAGATAATTTGAAAACACGAGCTGAAAAAATAGTTTTTTCTTTTGTCCCTCTAAAATATGATGATGTAATCAAATCTTATTCTATTATTTCCACTATTATTTTATAATTTCCTTATGACAACCATTTTAGACCTCAAAATTTGCCTAATGTAACACCTTTGATTTCTGTTGCCAATGCGTGTGACCTTCTTCACATTCTCATTAAGCGGATGATTACGAAGATCAGGTGGATGAGTGTACCAATCTATGTTAGACCATCAATGTTGGGGAGATAGTAGCATGCCACCACCACCAACACTTGATCTTTGTGCAACCAAGGGGAAAACCAGTGGCATCACCATTATCTTGAATTAGTTGTTCTAGTCGCAATAACCATTAGGGTGGTTAATATGTCCCTCAATCATCTCGACACTTGGATCTAGAGAAACAATCAATCATAACTATTTAATGAAAAGAAAGGGAAAAAAATCAATTCATTTATAATTAGACTCTTTCTCACAAGTATTAAATCCTAGCCAACTTATGGATCTTTTCTATATTTAAATAATATAAATGATATTCTGTTGTCTTTAATTTGATTGATTGAAAATAAAATTTTATTTGATAAAATACAGTTTAATAATTTTTTATATTATTGTTAATTATTTTAATATAAATATAAATTAAATGTTATATGATATCATAATTTATTATTTATATTTATAAGTATTAATATTGAGTAATTACTTTATTTAATTATAAAAATGTTTCATAATTAATAATCTGAATTAGATTATTATATTGCTTTTATATTGTTTTGATATTTTTAAATTGAAAAAGTTGGGGGACTTAGCTTTGCATAAGTAGTTTTATGATTGAGACCTAATTTGGAGAATTAGGGTTTGAAAACTTTAGGGACCATTTTGAGGCCTTAAATTACTTTTTTGGTGGTAAAAATTGTATGTTTAAGTGTTGGATCCCATGACGATATTCTACACTTAGAATCCTTTCTAATGGTACATTAAAGTGTTTATAGGAGTTCGTACAAAAAAAGTTATGCCTCTTGAAAGTTGACTTACCATGTTTGACCGCCATGGTATAAGTGGATGCCATGTTAGCTGTCATTACTCTTCAATGTGGGGCTAGCCACATGGGAACTATGAAGAAGACTCTAGGAGGGTAAAAGATGTAACTCTTGCTGAGAGTTGAAGGAGACAAACCAAACCCTTAGTTGGCTATTCAACCATGCTATAATTAGGCCATTGGGAAGAAAAGGGATTATTTTCTATTCGATTGTATCTTGTTCCATAATAGAGAAGAGAAAATTTGGACTAAGAGTGAGAGAGCATGATGCTGATAGTCTCACTCGTCCCCAAATTCACTAGCACCTTGGTGCTAAGGGAATTGGTCCATAGGACCAATGTTATAACAAAGGATCCAAAGCCAAGGAACTAGGCCTGTTAGACTTCTCGCAACCTATGATGATCATTTTTTCTCACTGTAGGGTGGTGAATAAAACTAACGGTGGTGACGACCAAAAAAAATAAAAATCAATCGCTTTGAAAGAGCCCATCGCAGGGCTTTCTAACTAACAATACCACCTCGATACTACACAACCTTTGGTGCTTTCATGGTCAGAAGGTGGTGGTAGATAGGGATAAAATTGTTGTAGAATAACCCTTTTTTCCCAAAAACTGATAGATCCTAACCAATGATATTTTAGATTAGAAGCTTGGCGGGTTATAACATGCAAAAACGGGGTCAATAAACAAAACTTTCAATTGATGAATTAATTAATGTCCCCACTAATAGACTTATATCACATCCCAGTATCAACAGGAAAAAATCAAAACTTAACTTGTAACAAAGTTTTGAGCTTAAGGCGATGGTACGAAAAATGGAATTTCTCGATGGGAATGATGATGTTTTGGTTAAAAAAATTCCATTGATGTATTGGATCAACTTTGAATTGTAAAAATACTTGTTCAAGCCCAGAGGTCGATAACTTGATAGACAAAATTTCACTAATGGGGGATTTTCAAGTTATTGTTCATTGATGGAAAAGACGTATCATAAGTTAATATGTATAAGATTAGATAGTTTCACTTGGTGACAAAAAAATTTACAAGTCCGAGTCCAAAACCTGATAGATGAGAACTTTAGATGGAAAAATTTGTATTTGGGAATCCCAATATAAGACCACTTATCTCTAGTTTCATAACTAAAAGTTTATTTGGCTATTTTCATAAAATCCCACATATATACACTAATATTACAAACACAGAGGACTCTATGAATTCATAAATTAATTCTAAATGGAAGGAAAAAGACAATAAAATTTCCCTGTCATGCAAAATTTCCTTTAAAAAATCAAAATCCATTGTAGACCTCTAAATCTCTCCCTCTAATATGATCTCTTAATTCATATGAAAAATCTCTTCAGAGAGTTATCGTACAATCCAACAAACTCAATATGTTCCTATTTTTTCTACAAATTCTTGATTTATCTAATTTATCCCTTTTGAATAGAAATAAATTGACACTCATGTAACTTCCTAACAATTTTGTTTCCTTCTAGACAATAGCTAGGATATATTACAATTGAAAATAAATTAAGGAAACCAACTTCCTTTAGTAAATGGTGTTATGAATGAAGGAGGTTAAGAATGAATTTTTGCCAATATATTCTCTTGCATTAGAGCACAATAGTTATGGTTTAGTGTTTGTAGTAGCCTATCTAGTCTCATTATATGGTGGGCGGGTTCATGGTCAAAATTCCATTCAATGTTAGCTACACAATAGGTTTAAGCACAATATGCGCTAGATATCATGATCCACATCATTCATCAGTGATAAAATAAGAAAATTGATACATTATATTATCGTATTCATTCCAACATGTGCAAACCATATTTATCTTAAATAAGTTAGCAATGAATATAAACAATTGAAAAGATGAGAGATTTGGCATTATGTTATGGAACACCTTTCCTCTTGTATTGAAACTATTATAATTGGAATAATGAAAAGATTCTAAAGGAGACAAATTGAAGTATACCGTAATAAAAGACCTTTCCCCTCTTTGTATTATCTGAATGTTTTGCTAATAGTAATATATGTTGGAAAATTGATTAGGGAAGAATTTGATTTGAATTTCCCTTTACTTAACAATAATTTGTGATATTATGGTCTTATTATTAATTTTTCTTGTGTTCTTATCATCAAATAAATTCCAAAACTATGAATATCACACCATAAAAAGAAGAACACAAGATATAGGCTCCATGCCAGGGCAAAACCCTTCCAAGGGGAAAACTCGGAAATAACTTATATTCTTATAGAATCAATTAAAAGGAGACTTCCAAGACCAAAATCAAGAACCAAGTGACCAACCAAAACATTCTTCTACAATATAAGACAAGATCTCCAAGGGCAGCAAATCAAACTTTATTCATAACAAGGCTCTTATAGCCTTCAGGTTTCACAAATCAATGTCTACAATACCATCTTGTAATCTCGGACCTATGGAGAGAATATAAACCCTAGGTTTCTTATACAAGGGAGCTGCTTTAGACTTTCTAATAGATTAGGGCTTAATTTCTTCTTCGCTAGGCTCTTCTAGCCTTCTAGGACCTTTGGATGTCAATCCCAATTTCAAACTGAATCCAAAAGATGTGTTCTAGTTGTGTATTACATTAGGTCAAAGTTTTAGCTTTATATAACCTTCCAATAGGCTCCATTAGCCCTCTCTAGTATGACTTCACATAGGCTTGCTGACTTGGTCTTGGGATCCTTATAGACACTTCTATATTAAAAATATTTTTTCTTTTCTTGATACAAATGCCCGAAAGGGTCTTTTAAAATATGACAAGGACACTTTAATTCATGTAAACCCTAGGATCATTAAATGAATGCTTGACCTAGTAACAAATAACTTGAGCATGAAACCCATGCTTTACAAAAATAATGTTCTTTTGATCTTTACATATTTTTCTTTTTTCATTTTATAGATACATAAGAATTACATCATGATATGTGTCAAATGAAAATTATGAAGAACGAAACTAGTTTCATTCTTCAACACTCCCTCTTAACTAGGGAGGTATTCATAATTGTCCAATTGGTACAAGGACAATACTCCCTTTGAAAATTTATCATGAGAAGACTCAGATTGATAAACCTTTTGTAAGCTACAAAATTATAACCAATAATATCTTTGAGGCCTAACTAGGTGAGAATTATGTTGGGAGGATTTATGTGTGATGCCACAATACCTCTACAAGGCACATACCATATCCAGATGTTCACAAGGTATGTCCTTTTAGGACTATGCTTATCTTGGATTTCCAATCCTGAATCCTTAAAGAATATTGATCCTCTTTGACTACTCTTTTTGGACACCTATCCTATCCTCAAAGAGTGTTGATCCCTTTCCTTTCTTGGATCCTATATCCTCAAGGAAACCACAAATTATTATCCAATCCTCCATCATTTTCTCTTCAATGCCTTTACTTAGACTTACAATTGTTAGTCCTAGTTGAGTGCATGATACACGAAGAAGAGAATGCACATATGATGTCTATAAGCCTCAAAATTGTCTTAAATTTTACCCATACAACCTTTTTTTAACCTCTATTTTACAACCAACAATATACCTTTATGCATGTATTTCTACTTTCTATTGATGTGTTCATGTGATTAGGTATAACATTGATTATATTTAAAGTAGGTTCATAGATGAATACGATTATGAGTATATGGCTACATTTTTGGTTACCCTAAGGACTTTTTATTATTTACTTGTCATTTATTACAAGGTGTAGTGGTACATGCAAACAAGTGGTTTTGAGATTCCTGCACTAGTTATCGCACCAACAATTCATTCCTGCACTAATTCTGAGTTTGATTCTCACACTAGTCAAAGAGGTTTATTGACCAAAAAGATTTCAAAGCCAGTTGTCAAAGGGCTTCATGGAAACTGAGGAGGAGTTTCACACCTTATAATGATCTCCAGTATAATGGCGATAGTTTTGATTTGCTATAAGTAAATGAAGTGCAAGAAGAAATAAGATATAAGCATATCAGAGGTTGTTTTGAGGATTTATTGTTGGCAATATTTTGTTAATCGACTATATCCTTCTCCAATGGAGGATTGCCTCGCTTTGGCTTGTATCACAGTAAAAGAAACTTATAAATATGAGGTTAGGGATAGATACAAGTTAGCGATACTATTGAATTTTTATTGCATGCAGTAAGAATTTTTGGTATCGCCCATATTTTCAGGGGCTAGATCGTTATGTATTGATGTACTGAACATAGAAATTTTATTAATAGAAAAAAACTTAATGCTAACTTTCAATATATTTTCCTGTTATATCTCGTGTTGATCATTGGAACACTATAGTTAATATTTTCTTTACACAAAAATGAGCTAGTTGGCTAGGGCCCAACCAACCCAACTCGTTGTCCCTTAGTTTTCTTTGTGAGTATTTTCTATTTTTCTTATTTTTATGGGGTGTAATACTGCGTGTTATTTCTCACAAAAATTAGTATAAGATATATGTGGTCATTTTATTGTGTTGATGTGTATGGGGTGAGATCTTGGGTTTGTATTAGCTCAAATCTAGGTAATAGATATGGACATTTGAAAGATATGTAAACATTGCTATAAAACTTGGTTTTCTGAGTTGTATTCATCTATACTCAGAGTTTATATGTGCTTCTTGTAATGAAAGAGAGTGCAACGGTATTTTATTAGCCATATCTTAAGTTATATTTGTATCCTAAAGTATCACAACCCTGTGATGTGTCGATCTCCCTTTAAAGGTTGAGGATGACATAGATTTGAATATTTTTCTAATTACATGAAAATATTGTTGAAGAGTTGAAAGAACATGAAGGTTTGAGTTTGCTGTTGAGTGTTTTTGTTGAGTCAAGGTTGTGATTTGATCCTTTATATTGCATAGATACTGAAGTGAGCTTCTCTTATAACATTGTGTGTTTTAATCAGTTTATTTATCATAGACCTATGATGAAACTTGAAGTTTCAAAGTTATAATATTAGTTTTTGGAAAGGTTGGTTATTTGAATCTGTTCATTGTTGGGGTTAGATAAGATGAGATTTCTTTAGCCTTATTTCAAATATATTCGAAATGTTTTTTTTTAACCTGAAGGCTTGAAGTTTGTGGGTTCATTTGTATGATTGTATCTCAGTGTAGGAACACAAAAGATAAGTGAAGGAACATAGTTCCCTACATACAAGTTTTGAATTGAGATTTGGTTTTGTTTATTCCTCTTTTATGAATACACAGTGGAAATATATAAAGTGTCATTTTACTTGAATCCTATGGATTGTGCTCAAATAGGGGAGAATTTTTGTTGATGCTTTGAGTTCAATAGTAAAAAGACTTAAGATTTCATTAGATACTTTCACAACACGAGTTTTGGATGATTGATTAGACTTGTCATTTTTGTCATGGACCTTCTTTAAGATTCATTTTAAAAAGGCTTGAATGATTTCTCTTCTTGGTTTGGGGTTGATCAAGGGTTCAAGTTTCATTAGTGATTTGAAGCACATTAGAACAATAACATTTTATCACACACAATAGAAATTGAATGGTAAATTAAACTACAACGCATGGCGTGTTTAGTACAAGAACAAAGCAGATTGATTTACTTAGTATATGAATCATTTGATGAATATTATGGTCTGTCTGAGTGTTTGTTTGCAATATTGTTGAAACTTGAATTTAATTTGGAATGTTTTGAGATCTAAGTTCATAAGAGTACTGGTGAGAAAAGAGGCCAACACCTAGAAAGGTCTTGGTGTTGTCATGAAAGCGAGTACAAGAATGCTAAATTAGATTTTTCAATACTTTTCTTAACCAAAACTTGGAAAGTTTGATTATTTTATATAGGGTTAGGTTTCTTTAAAAAGTTTTACAGGATTAATTTTGGCATTTAATATGCTACGTATGAAATTTTATGAGGCCTTGGTTGACAATTAAGTGTTGAAGATTCTTGGATACAATCTTAGAGCCCAAAATTTTGGTGTCGTTGTCGAGGAGGCATTGAAAAATGAATTCTGGTAAAACTTTGGTGCATTTTTCTCTCCAGCAATAGAGGTGAGTTTTGCACTATTTTTTTTTAGCAGGTGTGTGCTTCTGCTGTTGAGTGCTTAAGGAGGGGTAATTTCTGGATTGTTGTAGGTACATTTTTTTAATAAATGCAACATTAAATTTGGATTTGAATTGATTTTTTCCAGAATTTTTTTTTTACAGTTTTATTTTCTGATGTGATTTTTCTTTTTTTTAACATGAATGAATAAGAGGGGTAGGGGTCTGAATGCAAGGAAGGATAGAAGAAACATTTGTAAATTGGAAATATTTTATCACAGTGGGCCTTCTATTGTAGGTAAAAACTACACGGAAACACAGACCAATCAGATGGTACCTTACACCTAGATTCTGGAGACAATAGCTTAGGGGTATCACATACATTGGTATGGAAGAAGGATATTTTTGAGACTGAAGGATCAAATTCGAAACAAACTCACCATTCATAATCCACAGGAGGAAACTTGTTTGGAGGAAAAAAATGACAAATTTCGAGGATGCTAATGGTGAAGGGTTTCGTGAGAATAATGGGAAACCGAGAGAACAATCCACCTTTGGATTCCAAATTGTGGACCTTGATACAATCGTGCAAAGGAAAAATATTCTGCCTTTAGTTGTCCTGCATTTCCTTGATAAGGTACATGAGGATGCCAATTATTATTTTTTGAATTTGACATACTTTGTAGGAGTTATGAATATTCATTAGATGCCCAAAAGTTAAAAAACCCTTAAACACTCATGTTTACACTAGTTTATGGGGTTGGGAGGAAATACAATCACTTCTTGGGATCAAATGAAGATAACTTTTCTGAATAAATATCAGGAATATTGAAAGAAACATGAAAAGTAGGATGAAATCTTTACTATCATACAAAATGATGATGAAAATTTGGAGGACAATCTTGAAATATTTTTTATATCCTTCAAAGGTACAAGCACAAATTTGATATGAGAACTATCATGACCTTATTTTTATGAGGAATTTTGGATGAATCCAAGAATAAATTGAATTTTTTAGGACAGGGAGACATTGCTCTACTTTATTTTGACCAAATTTATGACTTATGCGGGAATCTTTCACATAATCAGTCCAGATCTGGTAAGGGAATTAAAGGAAATTCTAGAAATAACAGATTTGGGTCTAAAAATGTTATGATTATTGGTTTGGAAAATAAAATGGATAATATGAAAACTTAAATCATGAATACTATTAGTAAGCAAATATATTCTTTAAAATTTCATAAAAAAATAGTAGAAGAGCAATCTTCATTGTCCATTTATTGTCAAAAATGTAGAAAAAAACATATTTTACATGAATCATGTCCTCCATATGAGGTTGTTAATAACTGTGTGATATGTGCAGGTAAACATCCTACATATAAATGCCCATCTATACTTGGGTTGAAAGCGACATTTGAAGAGGAGCATTCGATACCTGAGCTATTGCATGCCATTGAAGCTCGAAAATCATGACCACAGGTAAGTATGGGTATGACTACTGAATCTGCACCATATTATCCTAATTTTCATAATTCATCACAATATTCGTTTCAAAATCTGAATTATCCTCAGCCTTGGCAACATGAATATCATCCACAGTTTGGACAATCTCCTCCTTGGCAACAAGGATGGAGAGGACCACGATACTCTCATTTATCTTATCCCATGCCTACCCAGACATATCCTACAAAATATTCACCTTACCCTAAGGCATAACCTTACATTATTGGTTGCTCTGCCTTAGTAGGAACAACCCATGACACCGCCATTTCCATTGCCACTACCATTCTAGCCACTTCAGTTTCTAGCACAACTTGTGCCCATCCCAAATAATAAAGCGGTAAAAATGAGTCATTCTATTAGATTTCTCCCTTTCCTTACATATCAGACCATTCTAGTTGGTTTCAATTACCTCCACCTAAGATCGGGAAAGGTGATACACCTAGAAAAAGGAAATAAAAAGTAGAAACAACTTGCTGTAATCATTGAGGAGGAAAATCTTAATATAAAAACAATGATGTTGCCTCAAAACATGTTCCCATACAGTCATATTCCTTACCCTCTTCTTCAAACCAATAACCTTTTCTGGAAAGGTAGGTTTTGGATAAAGTTAACCCCATCCCTGAGTTTGACCTTGGCTTCTAAGTTTAGAAAACTTTGTATAAAGGTTCTTGTACTGTAGGCCTTAAAAGAGTTTCCTACTAAAATCGTTTGGGAACTCTACCTTATAAGGCTAGGAAGGAAGAGAGATGAACCCTTCTCTATCTAGTTTGTTGGAAGAGCAGCTAAGTTGACGACATGATGTGCTCAAGTTGAAAAATATACTGATCCCAGAAACCCATTCATCTCTGTTTAGATAGGTGACACCCTTTTTCCCAATGTATTAATATTTCTTGGAGTAGATATTAATATAGTGATGATCCAGGAGGATTTTGGTGGCTAGCTACCTATTCCACCTAGACCTCCAATCGGTTTCATAAGTTTTTTAGGTCCCTATATTACTAGTGTAGTCCCATATTGTTGTTATTGTAGCCCCCTTATTGTTATTTTTGTACCCCGGTAGTCCCCATATTGTTATTATTGTGCCTCATAAAATGCCACTATTGTTATTGTTGTGCCCTTACATTATTATTGTTAGGTCGGCTAGGATTATATTGTGACCCCATGGACTCCTGTATATAGAAAGGAGGTTTGTCATTTGTATCATCCAAGAATTGTTCATTTATGTAATATAAAGGAGGTTTCCCCCTTGAAGTGGCTGATTTCTAAGGCGTTGATCTCTCTTTTCTTCTATTTTTGGAGCTGGTTTCATAAAATTTGGTATCAGGGATTTGGATTATAGGGTTTTGCTACTTCAAACACGTCATTGTCGAATTTCCGCTATAATTTTTTTTCTACGAAGGTCCAGAAGATAAAACAAAATACCCATTTTCGAATAAATTCTGAGGAACTTTGTGTAAAAATTTTAGATCTTGGTTCTCAATATTTTCGGAGGTATGATCTGTGGAAGTTAGGGTTTTTGCAAGCTCCTGAATTTCATCTCAAAGAGGTGACCTTCGGAAAATCGTCATAACTCTCTCTCTTAGCATTGGATTGGAATTTTGTAAAAAGTGGCCAAAATTAAATGGAATTTAGTTTCTTGTGTATATATTTTTGAGCCAAAGGAGGAAACAGTGACACATGACACACCGTACAAGTTTGATCTACTGAACTAGTCTAGAATTAGGTCATTGTGGGAGATTGGGCATAGCTTTGTCTTGAAGAATCCAAATCAGATCATACATGTGGCATTGGAAAGAAGATTCAAAGGGCTACTAAAGGACCAAAGATAAAATATTGGGGATAAGAAATTATGGAGATACATTAGTTTCAATATCGAGCTCCTCAAAAGCAAGAAAAAGGTGTGTATTTTTTTTAATTGCATAAGTCTTGTTTGAAAAATCAGTTTGAAGTGATTCCAAGGGCGTATTGAAGTATATATATTAGTATTGGGTTCTAAAATGGCCCCTAAAAATAATTCAACACCCATTAAGCCCTCAAAAGGCTCTACTATGACTAGTGAATAGGAAGAAGTGCAACATGATATATCAAAATTACAAGACCAAGTGCAACAAATTTTGCTCTCACAAAGAGTAACAAAAAATGAAATGGAAGCTAAGATGGATGGTTTGAATAAATGCATGGAAGCTAAGATGGATGGTTTGAAAAAATGTGTGGAAGCTAAAATGGATGGTTTGAAGAATGGCAGGGGTGATGGTTTGTGTCCCTATGAAAGTATCCCTATCCAAGTCTATGAATTTAGTCCATAGGATAGGGATTCTCAAATTGCCCAGAGCATCCATCACTATCAATCTGATGAGGCCATGGTGACCTAGATGCTGGTGTTCTCCCTCCCTCACCTTTTGATTCATCACTTTGATTAATTGTAGGAGAAATTATGACACACTAAGTCTTTTAGGAAGAGGCAATTATGCCTTGAATCTCAACTCATGAAGGTATCTGAAGTGGTAAGCATACACTACAATCATTATTCCTTCATAGGATATGGTAAGCTACCTCATCCAAAGGATAAGGTAGGCTTTCTCTTCGGACCCCATTCTTATCCTCAACATGATTTTCTTTTGAAATGAAGAAAATATTTCTAGCAAAGACACTCATGGCTTTGTCTTCCTTGCTCCATCTGATCCGTAGATGTAGGGTCGTCACTTTTCTAATCGGTTTTAGGGCTGAGAGAGATATTTAACCCTCTTACAACTGTGTTGGCACTTTCCTCTGTTTGGAAATTCAATTCCATGGAAAATTCTACGGCAAGGTCATCATCATACCCCTTTAGCAACTCCAAGCATCCTAGCCATTGTTGTCTTCTGAAATTTTTTACCATAGGAGTGTGTAGTTGGATCCTTTTAGTGTCTGAGGGTTCTATCGTGTTGAATCCCCCCCCGATCTCTTCTGTTGTATCTCCTTAGTGTTAATTAGGAGAGGGAGAGGTATTTCCTTTTATAGCTTCAATGGTAAGAAAATGTTTAATTTCCTGGTAGCAGTGAGTGCAAATGATGCTAGAACTCCTTGTCAACAAAATATATTCTTTTCCAACCACTACAATGCTCAAAGAGACTTTCTACTTGCACAATTATACTACCATAGGCTATAAAATAAAAGTATAATTTGAATGCAATTTTGTGTAAGGATTATGGAGATGGTGACACTTACTTCTTGTCAAGCATCCCTCAATGTATATGGTAATTTGGAGACCAATTCGAATCACTGTGGCCCCTTCTCACCTTCTCATTCCTCTTGTTGTAGTATCTCAGCCAGTAGCAATTGCAAACATGCCTATAGCTCCTTCCTGTAGTAATTGCAGAATGAGGTTCGAAACTCCTTAGTGGCACACCAAAACTGATCCTATCTCTAATTGTTTTTAAATGAGTGAATGTGCAAAAGAGATCAAGCTCGAGTACATAATATTCCATTTTTGAGTTGAGGCTTGGAGCACTATGGTGGCATGTAATTTACAAGGGTTTTGTCTTCTGGACCATTTTCCCCACTCTGAGTAATCATTCCTCCTTCCCTCGTAATCACCACCCACTAATTGTGTTAATAACTCATTCGATGTAGCATCTCCACATTGCATGAGTGACCAACACCATCTTTATTTCACCAGCCAAGGGTGTCCGAGTTAATTGGCCACCTCCAACTTAGTAAAACATCCTTTCTCAACATTTACACACTTTAATATTTACACATAGGGGGGAGGTAAGGTTTTTCCATAGTTGAGCCTACTTGAGGATCGAACTGCTGCAGATGTTTGCATGCTAGAGTTGGACCATATATCATCGACATCAAGGAAGTTGAATCTCTGACTTATTTCCTACACATATCTTCATTTTTTTATGATACCTTAACTGTTGCTTTTGCTGTGTGTGTGCAGGTGCCTCTCTGATGTCCAAGTTTCCGCTACAGGTGGAAAGACTCCCTGAGAGTGATGTGTATTCTTCATAGTTGCAAGCAAGGTTTCATCATCCCTTCTGATGAGAAAGAAAAATAATATCAGTGATCTTTGTGATGTTTGCACATGCTGCTATAGGAGGGGGTTTATTCTTGTAACATTCCTTTTATTTTTCTTTGGAGTCTTCAGTTTGCATGATGGTGATGAGGAAGATAATGGCAGGTCTTGAGGACAATGTTAAGGTCATGAAGGAGTAGTGTAGACACTTGTAGGGAAAATTAATGGCTTCTGTGTTTTTTTTTTTTTTAAGTAGGATAAAGTGGAGAAATTGAGCATTTTTTTGGTGAAATAAAGTGGATGGGTGATGGATGGAGGATGGAACATCATTGGAGAACCTTATTCATCATTTCTTAAAGACATACTTTTCTTTTGATCTACGCTGGGTGCCATTTTTGCACACTTTTCCTACATTTGTTTTTCCTATTTTGCCTCATGACTATAACCAATAGGACTATCTTTGCCTCTTTTTCCTACCTTTCTATACTAACTTGTGTTGTTTCACCTTATTTTCATTACTCTGCCATTTCATCAATTATTATGATATATCGTGTATTTTTATGACTAATTGAGGATGAATGTTTGGAGAAGATCTATGGTATTTGTGTTGTCTTTTTAGATGTCAATTGTAGCACCAAAAATCCCGAGCATGAGGTACACATGAGAAGTTAAGGGTGTATTGTTACATCGAGTGATGTTGTTATAGACCCGTCAGCAAACTGTTGTTACACTCTGATGTTACAGACCCGCTGGAAAATTACTGATACAGTTGTACCACTGACTGGATCTCGTCAACACCTGTTGCTGACCTATCCTTTAGCTGTTACACTACAGCTGTGGTTTTATTGCGATAGCTGTAGAAGTTGTTTAGCATTGTATTTTTGGATAACATCCTATGGGTGGTTTTGATTGTAATCTATAATTTTCTAGTCACACTTTTATTAAGAAGTGGTTATAACTATATGTATTCTATTTTGATCAACATGAGAATCATAAGATTCTCATGACTGATCTATCCATTGATTTTCTGAGATGTAACCACTATATAGTTCTCAGCCCTAGAGATCGAAAGGTTAGCGGAGAACAACATTATTATGGCTCTGTAATTTTGATCATATTAATACAGATTATTCTGTTATTGTTGTTACATATGTCATTCAGTGTAGTTTCCGTTAAGTTATTTTCTCTACCTGTGCCCTGCTAGGGAGGAAGGGCCCTCCTTAGCAGGGATTGCAGTGATTTAAGTAGTTGTGTATATGTGTTTGTATTTCAGTTTATGTATCAGTAGAGGTGTTGTTGTTGTTGTTGTTGTTGTTCAACTGTGAATATATTCGCTTCAATTTCAATACTTTGTATGTTGTTACACATATGATATTAGAGATACCAGCTGGATACTTGTTGTGTGGCGCGCTAGAAAAGATTAATTGAAGTGTGATTCCAATCTTATAGATCATTTTATTTCTGCATGAGTGATTTACTTCCAGCATTTACTTCAGTAATTATTTATTTTAATTGGAATTTCTTCTGGTTGACTGTATCAGCACAGACAATGCAATTGTCATTGGAATAAAATATGTCCCTGGATTGATAATTTATGTGTATTGTTTAGTCATTCATTAGTGATTAATACAACACAAAATTTTGGCGTCGTTTCCGGGGATGGCATTGACAATCTAATCAGTCAGATTTGTTTCTTAGAAGTTCAATTTCCATGTGTTTTTTAGAGTGTCTCTAGTGACACAATTGCCGGGAAGACGAGAGGTAAGAACCTGCGCAACACTCTAACGAACTTGAACGAGCTCACCAATGTCTTGTTGGGACACTTAGGAGAGTGAATTTCTGAGAATTTTGTTTTTCTTAGAGTGTCTCCAACGACACAATTGCCAGGCGGTAAGACGAGAGGTAAGAACCTGTGCATTGCTCTAACAAACTTGAGGGGGCTCACCAATGTCTTGCTGGGACACTTAGGAGTCGAATTTTTGTGTGTTATTTTAGGGTGTCTTCAGCTATACTGTCGTTGGGTGGTAAGACGAGAGGTAAGAACCCGTGCATCGCTCTAACGAACTTGGGTGGGCTCACTACTATAGAAACTGAAGCACCTATAGGATGAATTGATACACATAGGGCCCATGCCTGCCGGTAAGAAAACATCAACATCTACAAACACCCCCCACTCTACTGACTATAGGAAAGATGGGTCATAAGAAGGAAAATAAGAGTGCAGATTTGGGGAGAAAGACATTCTTTGGAGATCTGATCTCAAGGGCAGAAAAAAGAGCATTCCACGTCATACAGAGTTAATAGGAAGATAGGACCACAGAAAGCAACTACCATATAAAATCTTGGACCATCGATGTCTTTCGTGTTTGGACCTCACCATCCTTCCAAAAATATATCCACTCCTAATACCAAGACTCCAGATTCAAAACAACAGTGGAGAATCATTGATCAGGATCTGAGAATTGAAGGACACGGAGAGACCAGTGGGAAGCATCAGGGACCTGAGAAACAAAATCCAGTTGATCATCAATTGGACGTTGGTAGTGTTGTTAAATAGTTGGTCCTGGAGCATCTTGATCCTTTTATTTTTCAATCTCCAGTACACTCCGAGGTCAGTTCATCCCATCAGGAAGAATCAGCCATGGGGGATGAGAATGTCAAGACTGATAGCTCTGCTACTTTTGAATTCCCAATAGTAGTAACATGGGATGAGGCTCCTATGAAGAATATTCCTTTCTGTTCGAATTTGATGTGCTATGTAGAGGTTATGACTACACTTCAGATGCCCAGAAGCTGAAATTATTCCCTGCTACTCTGAAAGGAACAGCATTAAGATGGTTCATGAGACTGGGTGTTGGCACGATTCGAACCTAGAATGACATAAGGGAGGCCTGCCTCTTTAAGTATCAGGATTACTATCGAACCAGGGATTTGAAGGATGAGATTTTTAGAATTTCATAGAAGAAGGAGGAAAACCTGGAAGACTATATGGAGCGATTTCATTACAATTTACAAAGGTCTAAGTTCAATAACTTAGACCCGAAAATTCTAAAGCCAATATTTTTAAGAGGTATAAGATACGATTTTTTGGAGCATCAGAACCTATTGGGAAAATGATACATATCGCAAGAACTGCTTGATGAAATAATGAAGCTTTGCCTGTGTAGCTCAAGAGGATCGGTCAAAGGGAAAGTTTCAGTTTGGGATCCTTCAGTCTGGATACAAAAGTCCATGAGTGGAGGAGTAACCAAAGCAGAGATCAGGAAATTATTTGAGGATTTTAAAACTGACCTCCTTAGCACTCTCTCTGCCCAGATCACTACGGTACAAGTCAAGAAAGCACAAGCATAAGTTGAAGCAGCCTTAGCAATATTCTGTCCCCGATGCAAAAAGAAACATTCGGAAAGAGAATGTGGACTGAATAGTGTCAGCCTATGCAACATCTGTGAGTTAGCACATTCTACAAATCAATGTCATGAATTGCCCAGACTGAAGGTGGTACTTCAAGAATCAAGCGAGGATGTTCAATATTCTTATTTCATCGGATTAAAAAGACCATGGAAGTCATGACCTACAGGTATGCCCTCAAATTTTTCTTCTTTTTATCCTTGGAATAATGTTTATAATAGTCATAAATATCCATGGCAGTATCCTACTCCTTCCTCAACACAATTCCCTTTACCATGGAACCAGTGGTTGTCTCCTCCACCAATGCAATATCCTCCATCACAACCCAATCCTTGGGGTCATAACTGGAGAATTAATGGCCAAGGCCCAGTACCCCCTCCAATACCAATGCAGCAACAGCAGTTACAACTACCTTCTATTCAAAATCCTACACCTTTTTTCCGACCCAAATTACCTATGCAACCTAACCCCAATCCAAATAATAAGGCAACCCAGAGCATGGATGCTCCGGTTACCCTCCAGCCTTATCTTATTACTCCTATTTGACTTAACGAGGTTCAGCTTCGATCAGGGAAAGTAATTATATCTGAGCATACTCTCATTATTACCGAAGAATGTGAATCACCTAGGAAGGATATGGACGATTCTGAGGCAGTTATTACAGATGTAACAACTGTACATCACCCATTGTTACATCTATAGCAGCTAGCTCGGGAGGATCTATTGTTTCTATAGAAGCCAATCCAAGCAAGGTTGGTGCATCTGTGATAGCTAACTCAATTGTTAGAATTAAAAATCCTCCATGCTCTCAACGATTAAATGAAACTAGGCTTCTCTCACAACCTGAATCTGAATTCCTTAAGGAACTGTAAATTTTTTATGCGCGGATTCCATTGTTACAAGCTCTTAAGGAAGTACCTATCTATGATAAAACAGTGAGGGATCTATGCGTCAAAAGACCTGGAAGGAAACCTAAAGACCCTGCTACTATCCATGTCATAAGGAAATTGTCCGATCTTACGATTGATCAGCATTTGTTGACTAAATATAATGACCCAGGGAACCCTATAGTGAGTGTCCATATTGACAATCAACCTATAACCAATACTTTGATTTATCTAGGGGTAACTATTAATGTCATGACTAAAGACCTCTTCATCTCTCTAGGACTTCATGGACTTATACCTACACCCACAGTGCTTGAATTAGCAGATAGGTCCCGTGTCAAGCCCGAGGGAATGATAGAAGATGTGGTTATCACTGTGGATTACTAGAATTATCCTATTGATTTTCGCATTTTACAAACCAAATCCAACCCGGGGGGTCATCCTTTAATCTTGGGAAGACCATGGTTGGCCACTGCAGACGCATATATCGGATATAGGTCCAGATTTATGATGATCTCAGATGGACAGGCCACTCAGAACCTGAACCTTTATCCCCTAGAAAAACCTCATATGGATTCAAGTAGTCCCTGGTGGGACGAATTTACACCTAAATCTGATCTTTCCCTACCTCTTCTCATGCTTGGAAAAACACAATACTTTAAGGATGAAACAGAGGACAATATCATTAATGGTTTTATTAGTAATTCACTCCCTGTCGCCTCCATTAGAGATTTAGGAGAAGAAGATGAGGTATATGATGCGATTATTGAACATTTGAAAACAAATCCGCATACTAGCAGCAGTCCTGTTGAAATCGAGCTTGGAAAAATTTTAAACATCAATCCTAACCTGACTGCTGAACAAAACATATTGTTGATACAACTGTTACAAAAATAAAAAAGGGCATTTGCATGGGACTATACGGATATGAAAGACCAAGACAAGACAACCGTCACTTGCCCATGGGGTACTTTTGCATACAAATTCCTTCCCTTTGGCCTCTATAATGCACCAACAACCTTTCAGAGGGAAATATTGGGTATTTTTTCTGATCTTTTGAATGACTGTCTTGAAATATTTATGGATGATTTTACACCCTACAGGGATGCCTTTGAGACAACATTAGCTAACTTGGAAAAAGTGTTGGAATGTTGTGAACAAACTAATTTCTCTCTAAGCATGGAAAAATGCCACATGCTGATGACCAAGGGAATTGTGTTGGGACATTTCAATTCAGCATATGGAATTAAGGTAGATCCTACAAAAATTGAGGTAATCTCGAAAATCCCAACCCATAAAACTCCAAAAGAGGTACATAGTTTTTTGGGAGATGCAGGATACTATAGGAGATTTATAGAGAACTTTTAAAATATTGCATCTCCTCTATTTTCATTACTCATGAAAGATGCAGAATTTGTGTGGACAGGGAAGTGTGAGCAGGTCTTTTTAAAGTTGAAAAACTGTGTAACAACAGCACCTATTTTACGAGGACCAAACTGGGAATTGCCATTTCATATTTCTACAAACGCATCTGACATGGCTGCAGGTGTTGTTTTGGGGAAGATGGAGGAGAAGAAACCTTACGCCATTTATTACATCAGTAAGAACTTAACTATAGTAGAGCTCAACTACACTATTACTGAGAAGGAATTCCTAGCGGTAGTGCATGCTATCAACAAATTTCGGCACTACATCACTGGGTACCAAGTATTTATACACATTAACTATGTTGCAATTCGATTTTTGATGAACAAGCCTCTTACTAATGGTAGAGTTACACAATGGTTATTGCTGT
This sequence comes from Pinus albicaulis, assembly GCA_034641835.2. Taxonomy (NCBI): domain Eukaryota; kingdom Viridiplantae; phylum Streptophyta; class Pinopsida; order Pinales; family Pinaceae; genus Pinus; species Pinus albicaulis. Next base: position 1,322,989,724 of record CM076572.1, read on the forward strand.
TACAAAAATTTGATATTACTATTTTAGATAAATTCGAAAAAGATAATGTAGTTGCTTATTTTCTTTCTAGATTAACTATAAGTGATGACTGCACTACCACTGAGGATTATTTTCCAGATGAATATCTTTTTTCCATCTCTCCTCACTCACTATTGTGTGCAGATATAGCCAATTATCTTGCTACAGGAAAATTCCCACACCAATTGTCTTCCAAGGAAAGAAGGAAGACTATACAACAAAATACTACTACTCCTAGATAGAAGGCAATCTCTATCACACCGGGCCAGATTTTTAGATTAGGCAATGTGTTAGAGAATATGAGGTATTTGAGATCTTGAAGGCTTGTCATGAGGAGCCTTGTGGAGGACACTTCACTAACAAGAGGATAGAACATAAATTACTCTCAACAGAGTACTACTGGCCAACTATATTCCAGGATGTTAAGAATTTTATGAAAGGATGTGATAGCTGCCAAAGGATGGGCCAGTGTCTGAAATCAGATGAGATGTCGTTACAGCCTCAGATAGTGATAGAACCATTTGAGAAATGGGCCTTATACTTTGTGGGGCCAATTAATCCTTCATCACAACAAAAATCATACATATTGGTTTGCACCGATTATGTCACAAAATAGGTTGAAGAAAAGGCACTAACTAGAGAAACATAACAAGCTGTTTCAGACTTCCTGTTTGAAGATATTTTTGTTCGCTTCAGGATACCCAGAGAGATAGTGACAGATGGGGGACCTGAATTAAAATATCATTTGATCAAAAAGCTGGTTGAAAAGTATGGAATTCATCACATAATCACTTCACCATATCACCCACAAGCAAATGGTCAAGTAAAAAGCACCAATAAAGTCATTGAGGGAATATTAACAAAGAGAGTAACCAGCCACCGAAGAAACTGGGCTGAGAAACTTCCAGAGGTATTGTGGGCTTACAGGACAACATGGAGGAATACTACAGGCTTCTCACCATATGAATTGGTGTATGGTAAGAATCCTCTATTCCCCATAGATTTTGAAATAAACACATTAAGAACAGCATTGCACGTTGATCTGGATTTGAGTAAAACATAGACACAAAGACTGAACCAGCTCAAAGAGTTGGAAGAGAAACAGTTGGCTGTTATTCAACAAACATAGATCATTTAGCAGCAAAGAGCTAGATGGCATGATGGGTTTATTAAGAAGAAAAATTTCCAGAAAGGAGATTGGTCTCTTTTGTATGATTCAAGGTTCAAATATTTCAAAGGCAAGCTCTGCACTAGATGGCTAGGTCCTTATGAAGTGGACATGGTCTTTGACAATGGGACTGTACAATTGGTCACCATCGACAGTGATAAGACATCGTTATTGGTTAATGGGCACTGTGTAAGGTTATATCATCAACCCGCTTCGAAGGAATCATTTGTCAACATTGTCGCGGACTCTGATCTTCATGTTACAACAGTAGGGGAACATTCTCCAGTGCAGCCTGAAAATTGAAATTCCAATAAGTGTAGCAGTTGAAAACCACCTTTGTGGTAGATGTTATATATATATATAATAAAAACAATAATAAATCTAACTGTGAAAACCCCTTTCCGGGCCGCAGTCAAAAAGTTGGCAATAGCTAAAAACCACTCTTGTGGCGGCTGTTACACACATATTTTTCTCCCCGAAACATCATCTTCCCTTCCTGATCCATTCTAAAGGATGATGGTATTCATGTAATTTTTTTTTGTACCAATTTCTCCTAATTATTATGTTTTTTGAAAAATAATCTATGGGTTGTCTTGGTTGTTACACATGTAGCAACTGACATCCATGAACACTGTTTCTTATGTTTCATCCCATAATAGCAATAATCGTGCTAGCCAAACACAAAAACACGAGTGCTGCAAGTAGAACACCGCCAATTCGAAATCTTCCTACACGTCACCTCAGTTATGTCATTCAAAAGGTAACGTTATCATTTATGATTTGGTGATTAATAGACAGAAGTAATGATATTCCCATGACGACCATGGGAGACCGTCGCCATTAAGGTGGGGGAGGGGATATGTCTTGAAATCATTGCAAAATCTGTAGTCATAAACCTCTATCAAATCTACATGCACCCAATTAATAACATAAATTCTAATGATGATTAAATCCGGTTGGAAAAGAGCGTGTGTACTAGATCCCATTACTTTCCATAACGAGACATTTATGAAGATTAGTGTGAGGTACGATTTGGTAATCCATAAAATCTGTCACCTCCCATCAACCTCCTTGACTAAAACCTTGCATCCTCATTGTAAACTTGTCAATTGGGATAAGCAGGGACGCCGCGAAGCAGTGAGTAGTGCATGACATTACGGTGACGCTGAGCAGCAAGAAGTGAATTTAGAAACAGACAGCAAGATGGGTGGAGCAACGGTTAGGCACGAGCCAAATTCTATGGACACCTTGCAGAATTTTCTATGATCCTACCATATATTCAGAGATGCCGGATGGATTGAGTATTTCCAAAAGCTAGAAGGCTTAGACGAGGCGGTGGCAATTGAATTTTCTCAGAATTTGAACAACAATCAAACCCGAGTTAGGGGTCTGCAAGTTGAGGTGACTGAAGAGGTAATTACCTGGGTATTTACATTTCTGGTAGAGGGACAGAGGTGGTTTAATAGAAAAATCAATGACCCCTCCTTGAAAGAAGACTTCCTAGAAGGAGAAGAAAAACTGGAGAAGAAAGGGAGAGGAATTGACAAGTTTTCGCTTCCTCATCCTTGCGAAAATGTCACCCTAGGTTTAATTAAATATATCACTTGTGAGGGAAGATCCACGATAGTGTTTAACTATCACTTTCCTCTACTTAATCACCTTCGACACCAACAAAATATTAATCTTCCATTCTACTTGTTAGGGAACATCAAGCATATGGTGGCAGCAGTAAAGACAACAGCACACCCAGAGGCATGTGTGACTAATCATGAACTCATCAAGTTAATCGTGTTGTATTCCCTAGGCCAGTAAGGAAAAACTTGGGAAGAATTCAAGTGAAAGAGGCCGAGGACAAGCCGGGGGAAATAGAACACGACTTAAGGAGGAAGTCAGGTAGAAGTGGAAACCCAAATGCGGCCTGCTGAAGTTAGAATTGGGAAAGAACCTACTGATGAACCAATTGGGGATAGAAGGAAAAAAAAAAGGGTGAAAGTTAGCATACCTGTAGAACCTTTGCCTATTGCCGGAAAGCAGACAAAAGTATAAGTATTAGAAGAAGAAAGGCAACATTCCTCATCAGGTAAGGACAAAACTCATGTCCTGTTTTTAAAACTTGAAAATATAAGAAAGGAAAATGAATAATTAAAGAGAAAATTATCTGGGGGGGAAGGAAATCCTGGTGTCTATATGCATGACATGTTTTCAAGAATTAATGGCAGCGGGATATGAGATCTGTAGAGAAAACATCAACCCAATGGAAACATAAACAGAATGGCAGGAGGTTGTAACACAAGAACCTGCTGATGATATTGTTGTTACACAAGAACCAACCGTTAAAGCAGAGCCTCCTGTAATAATTGACCTAGAAGCCGACCCACAAGAACCTGTCGAGGCCACTCCTATTGTAGAAGATTCAAACAAAAATGGACATAGAGGCTAATCTAGGTGGAAACGAAGGGGCTGACACACAAGAACCCACTGAGGAAGCTATTGTTTTACAAGAACCAACGACAGAGGTGGAACAACCCCATTTGGTAGAGGCTATTACACCCATTATTAATGTGGATATTGAATGCAGAAGAATTCCGGGTGCCATCTCGGGATGGAGTTATGAGAAAATCTTGTTAATTTCCGAATTACAAAAGTGGAAATAGGAAGAAATCTCCCTTCGCGACAGGAAAATTTTGCTGAAAGAACGTCAGAGAAAAATATACATTTTACATGAAAGATGGATGAAATAAGAGTTGAAGAAGGGATGGGAGAATTATAAGAAGAAGGAAGCTCTGAAGAAACAGGAGGAATAGCTGCTGCTATTACAGCAGCAGGTTCGGGATCTTACCATAGACAAGAAAAACCTTCATGATCTTGCCGTCAATTTGCTGGGTTGTAGGCGGCCTCCTCCATCCTAACCTATTTTTCTATGGGAACATTACTTCCTATTCTAGATGAAAGCTGATATGTAGGAAAAACCTTATTTATGTTCTTCCACTCGCAATTTTTTAGATGTTTTCCGTGCCTCCGATTTTGATGAGCAAATCCTGTTGTGTGAGCTATTCTTACACAATATCATTTGTGAGCATGTGAGTATGCAGATGGTTGTGACAGTATTCTCCTATATGGGGGATCTTCAGTTGCGAGCTTTTGTGTCCTTCATGAAGAATCATATTGAATGGAATTTGGCCATCAAATCTATGGAGGCTAATGAGGAGAATATGGCATTGTGGGTTCGGGCAGAACTAGACGAGTTGCTGAGATAAGGTGAGAATTCAGGAGAATGTTGAGTACTCCTGGGATTAAGGAACCGGCAACCACTTATAGAAGAAGGAATGTGAAGTTCTACCTCAATCATTTCTCAATGATGAAGAGTCGATCCTTGATTGGGTGCTTGAAACGCACGAAAACCAGTAGTGCTGAGCTACTTAAGGGGGACCCATTCTCATTCCAGAATTTCGTGGTTGCTGTTACACATGTACTAGCATATGCACAAATCGTACAATCCCTTGGTGCTTTGTGGCTCGGATTGAGATTCAAGTTTCCTTTGATCTAGCTTCCAATTGAGGATTATGAGAGTAATTATGAATAGAGTAAGTATGATTCAGATTCCTGGGTATGACAGTTGATGGCCAATTAGGGGTACAAGTCTGCAAACAAAGATACAGCTGGAACTTATGATCTCACCGACCTGCACCGGAGATATTCCAATGAGAGATGAGTTTGAATGAGGACATGAAAGTATTTCAGTTTGGGGGAGATGTTGGGTGCCAGTTTTTCACACTTTTCCTACATTTGTTTTCCCTATTTTTCCTTATGACTATAACCAATAGGACTATCTTTACCTCTTTTTCCTACCTTTATATCCTAACTTGTGTTGTTTCACCCTATTTTCATTCCTCTTCCATCTCATCAATTATTATGATATATCGTGCCTTTTTATGACTAATTGAGGATGAATTTTTGGACAAGAATGGTCTTTGTGTTGTCTTTTCAGATGTCATTTGTAGCACCAAATATCTCGAGCACGAGGTACATAGGAGTAGTTAAGGGTGTGTTGTTACAGTGAGCGATGTTGTTACACCTTGTTGTTACAGGCCCGCCGACAAACTGCTGTTACACTTTGCTATTATAGACCTGTTGGCGAACTATTGATATAGTTGTATCGCTGACTCGATCTCGTCAACACCTGTTGCTGACCTGTCCTTTAGCTGTTACACTACAGCTGTGGTTTTATTGTGATAGCTGTAGAATTTTTTTAGCATTGTATTTTTGGATAACAACCTATGGGCAGTTTTGATTGTAATCTATAATTTTCTAGTCAGACTTTTATTAAGAATTTGTTATAACTATATGTATTCTATTTCGATCAGCATGAGAATCATAAGATTCTCATGACTAATCTATCCAGTGATTTTCTGAGATGTAACCACTATATATTTCTTGGCCCTAGAGGTCGAAAGGGTTAGCGAAGAACAACATTATTGTGGCTCTGTAATTTTTCTCATATTAATACAGATTATCCTGTTATTGTTGTTACATGTGTTATTCAATGTAGTTTCCGTTAAGTTATTTTATTACCTGTGCCCAACTAGGGAGGAAGGGCCCTCCTTCTTAGCAGGGATTGTAGTGATTTAAGTAGTTGTGTATATGTGTTTGTATTTCAGTTTATGTATCAGTAGAGGTGTTGTTGTTGTTTTTGTTGTTGTTCAGCGGTGAATATATCCGCTTCAATTTCAATACTTTGTATGCTATTACACATTTGATATTAGAGATACCAACTGGATAAGTGTAGCGCGCTAGAAAAAATTAATTGAAGTGTGATTCTAGTCTTGTAGATCATTTTATTTATGCATGAGTGATTTACTTCCAGCATTTACTTCAGCAACGATTTATTTTAATTGGAATCGCTTCTGGTTGAGTGTATCGGCACAGGCAGTGCAATTGTCATTGGAATAAAAGACATCCATGGATTGATAATTTATGTGTATTGTTTAGTCATTCAATAGCGATTAATATAGCCCAACATTCTACCTTCCTCCTTAGATCTCCCTCCTGTAACTTTACAGGCTCCTCCTGTAGCACTACAAGACCTTCTTGTTGCAATACATGTCCTTCCTATAACATCAAAAAGAGGAGGTGAAATTCGAATTTTGTGTTGATGGGATGGTGGAGAGAGATTTTAATATGAATGGAGATGATGGATATGAGGTGGATGGATGGAAGAATGGATGATATCTTGTAATTTTTGGACCTATAGCCATCAAATATGTCATTTTGTATAATCCTGCAAAATAAGAGAAATATTAGTAGACATGGTATAAGCCTCTTCCTTGTGTTTTCCTTTTATTTTTATTTTTTTCCTTTTTTCTTGAGACAAGCAGGAGGCCTTTGAGAATTTTTTCAACCTACCTGCCTGCCTTAGGTGTCTCAGAGGAGGTTTTCACCTAGGCTTTTTTATTATTTTTCTTCCTTTTATTTTTTCTCCTAGGCTACCTCAAAAAGGATTTGAACCACAGAGTTGGCCTCAGATGCCTCATAGAGGTTTTCATCTAGGAATTTTATTTTTGTTCAAATTTCTAGGAGTGTTGTGGATTGAAATCCTTGAAACTACCAATCACGTTTAATTCTCTGGTAATGGTACTGAAGAACTCTTCCTTGGACATAGGTCTCATGTATAGCTTCAACCTATAACCATTTACAACAAAGGGGATCACTTCCTCATCAATGGTTCTGATTTGGACAACTCCATTTTCATGACATTTTTTATATTAGCTATGGACCCAACCATCTTGTCATTAGTTTCCATTTAAACATTTGAACCTAAAATCATATAACAGGGCTCAATCCCCTTCTTGAAAATTATTATCCTTGATATGCTTGTCATGCCAGACCTTCCTTTGCAGTTGTATAACTTTAGTGTGTACGAGAGCCTGGATTCTAAACTCATCCAAGCCATTCAATTGGAGTAACCATTCTTGTTTTGCTTTGGTGACATCTAAGTCCAATTGGGATTCCATTCTCAAAGTGTTATATTAAAACTCAACAGAAAGAAAAATATTATTCCCATAAACCAAATTAGATGGAGTGAACCCAATGGTTGTCTTCCAAGTGACCTCCACTAATCTGTCTACCCAATCTCTCCTGCTGCTGCTAAAAAACTTGGTGAGGATGCTTTCCAATTCCCCATTTGTGACCTCTACTTTCCCATTTTCTTGAGGCTGATAGGCAGTAGATTTTCTGTGTTTGATATTGTGATGCCTCAGAGATTATCATTTAAATGTTATGTGAATTAAGCTCCTTGATCGGTGACTATCTCCCTTGGATACCCAAATTTTTAGAAAATGTTTTCCCTTAAAGAATCAACCACTTTCTACTCTATTTCTTCTTTGAAAACCTTTGTCTCGACCCACTTTGTCAAATCATCAGTGCACACAATAATATATTTCCTTTGTCCTAATGGTGGATCAATTGGCCCAATGAAATCCATGCCCCACTTGTAAAATTGCTCTAAGGCCACTTAAGGATGTAGAGGCATATCATCCATGGGTGTGGGTTTCCCCATCCTTTGGCACATATCACATCTACTGATTGATTAGGAGTTCATAAATTTTTCTCAAAATTGAAAGTTACAAGATTGGGTTGAAACCAGGATATTTGCGTATATCTCGTCTTCCGGATTCCTACACCGCAAATGGTTCAAAAAACCAATGTCGTATGAGGGAGATATTGCATTCTGATCAATTTCCCAAACAGCTAAATTTTGCGACAGGGTTGACTGGGATGCCCAGTTAGCATGTAGGGTGCACAATCATAAAAAAGGAATATTTCGAAGAATATTCCTTTTCTCAGAGCCAATCAGAGGATGACAACTGGCACTGTTTTATTCATTGGATGGGATGTATGCTATATATGGTGGACCAATTATAGGGTGACACATGGACAGCCTGGAGGCCGCCACATGTCCCCTTAGTAGTAGTGTAAAATTTAGGCAGAGGTTCGTAGGGTTCAACCCCGCGACCTCCGGCCTGCGTGCAAAGACCTCCACCAACCGGGCTACAATGTTTCTTAACTATCTATGTCTATGGGTAATATTTAAAGTTTAATAACATTGAAAGCAGGGGTTGGGGATCGCCGACGGTCCCAACCCGCCAGCGCCCCCATAGAAGCATTCACATGTAACCATCACAATACATGTTATATCCAACAGTTGCTATCTGCGACAACAAACATAACCACAACCTCCAACCTTATCACATGTTGCTATGTTAGTGCTGACAGTTGTGGTTACTCCGACGGTTTATACCCCACAGCATTTAACTCCAAAATGATATCACATGCGGTGGTTTAATAACATTTATCCATGCAGTTCGAGCCTACGGTTCCACCGTTTTAAACTCCGACTGTTACCGTTAGGCAGGGTTAGCTGGTGCACATGTGGCCACCCCTACCCTTAACACTAAATATTGCGGTTAGCACTAGTAGGAAAGTTCGAGCGCACCCCAAATTTGTGGGTTTTGGCCAAAAATAACTCGAGTTAAGTGGATTTCACCATAATTAGTGGAGTTTTTCTAGAATTTATTGGAAAAATGATCTGGAGGCTCAATTTTCGCCCACTTTGGGTGAATGAAGAGTCATTCTAGACTAATTGGAGCATTCTGGAGCCATTGGTGCAAAGAAAATAGCCATTAGAGGCCTATAAACACATGTATTTGCAAACTTTTGAGCATAATGAAAGATGGACATGCCATTAGGAGTTGGACCAACAGATGTAGCCCAGGAGGGATGAACTGCTTCATCATGCCTGCTATGTAAATGTTAAGTGTGGTTTTATTTCTCTATTTTACACTATTTTGCAGTGTTATTTTCTCCTATTTCATGCTTCTAATTCACTAAAATCACTTACAATTCATGGTTAAAATCCTCAATACTTAAGAAAACTATGAGGACAAGTATGCACATGTTTTACCACTGAAAATACACTTAGCACATCAAACTAATACAACCCTTTCAGATCACTTATATGCCTTCTTGCATCTTGATGGAGAGTGGGCCAATAGTAGCCAGCTTGTAGAAATTTAAGATTTGTCCTCTTAGTAGAAAAATTACCCCCACAGGGCCCATGATGGAATACTGAGAGGATGTCAAATGCTTCTTATTGCCTTACACATCTCCTCAAAATATCACCTAGTCCCATTTTAAAAAGGTTTCCCTCAATCCAAGTGAAATGAGCGCCTTGCCTCACAATTTTTCTCTTCTCCCTTGATGATAGATTTTAAGGAAACCTCCTAGTAACCAGGTAGTTGGATATGTCAAAACACCAGGGAGAGGGCACCAATATAGAAAATAGGTTCTCATTTAGAAGTGGATCATTGACCATCTCTTCATTACCTACAAGCAGAGTGAGTCTAGACAAAAAATCTGCAACTTCATTTTATTTTCCTGGTTTGTCAATGATAGTCAAATCAAACTGTTGTAATAATAAAAACCATATAATTATCCTAGCATTCACATCAGGCTTATTCATCAAGTATTTAATAGTTTCATGATAAGTATGAAATGTTTTTTGGTATCTAGTGATATAGTGCCTGAATTTATTCAAGTAGTGTACTACAACTAAGAGTTCTTTTTCAGTGATAGTGTAGTTCAATTTAGCCTTAGACATATTTTTATTAATGAAATAAATGGCATAGGGAAAATTATCATCTAATTTCCCCAAGGCTTCCCCCACAGCTTTGTCTGATGGATCAATATGGATATGGAAAGGAAGTTCCCAGTTGGGACCCCTAAGTATGGGTGCAATGGTCAAATTTTCTTTTAATATTTCAAGGGGCTCCCGGTAGCTACTTTTCCAACAAAAATCTCAATCCTTGGTCAAAAAACAATGGTGAAGCCAGTTTACTGAAATATTTGATAAACCTTCTATAATACCTAGCTAAGCCCAAGAAACTCCTAACATCTCTCTGCTTTTGAGGGGTAGGGACCCTTTTGATGATGGAAATATTCCTTGGGTCCACTTGTATCGCTTCCTGAGATATGGAATGGCCATGGACAATCCCTAAATTCAATAATAATGTACATTTATCAAGGCTTAATGAGATATTCATTTCAATGCATTTATTCAGGAATTTACATGGATTAGAGAAAGCCTCATGGAAGTCACATCCATAATGAGTGAAATAATCCATGTAGATCTCCACAGAGTCATGAAAAATTTCAACAAAGATACTCAAAACTTCCCTTTTAAAATTTTCAAGGGCATTGCATAGACCAAATGGGAAAACTCTATAAGAAAAGGTACCCCAAGGACATGTAAATTAGGTCTTGTCTTGGCCTTCAAGGTTGATCTAGACTCGATCAAGACCATTTAGGACTTGGTCAATAAAGGGAAAAGGTAAATAGTATTTCTTTGTGGCCTTGTTAAGCTCTATGTAATTAACACATATCCTCTAGTTCCCATTCTTCTTTGGGAGTAATACTAGAGGGGACACTCACTCACTATCTGAGATGGGGTATATGAACCCTGCATCTAGAAAATTTTTATAATTCTTCCTTCACTATGTCCTTAAGGGTTGGGTTCATTCTCCTCTAGGGTTCGTGCATAGGTTTGCATCCCATATATTATGTAAATATGATGAGTACAAACTGATGTATTTTTTTCCAAGTAAATCCCCTCTGCGGACAGAGGCGATCCCTCTAGGCGATCCTTCCTAGATTTTAAATGAAATTCAGAGCAAGGAAGATGACCTACCTTGTCTTGATGCTATGTTGTCATCTTCCGTTGAAGCTTCTTGATCTGTCACTCTTCTCAAGCTCGATACATGCTGCTACTAACGTTCGATTACCTGTACATACAGTCAAGACACTACGACAAGCGTAAAACCAAAACAAACATAAAACAATTACAACCTATCTAACTGATCAAGGAATTCTAGAAATCTCATTATAAATGTAAGCAAGAGTGGAAGATAAACATCAGATGCATTTTATTATGATAAAGACAAGGGGAGTTTACAACCAAGCCTTGATGTTGAGGCTCTCCTTCGGCAGGTCCGTATCCAAGCACGTTTGCAACACCCTCATGAACAAAGGTCCAAGATCTCACTATGTTCTCAACACACACAAACAATCACACTCTGCACTATTCTCCTGAAGCTATGATTGCTTCTTCTCTATGCTAAATTTTCAGCTATCTATTCAACTATCTTCAACTAGTACATCAATGGAAGATGGCTATATTTATAGAGGAGAGGAGGAGGTTGGGATCCCTACAATAGTGGAATGGAGTCCTATCCTTTAGGAGAGTTCCAAGGGAGGTGGAAACTACTAACTAAATGAAGGAGTCTGTGGTTGTTTCAGTTCAACCACTCCCAATGACTCATCCTCGATGTGGTTGGAATGGAAACTCCACCTCTATTTTTTTTAAAAATTCCATAAACAGCTTGGTGCGGGTGCTTAACTGGGACAGAGCGCCAACTGGCGCGGGTTCAGTGTTAATTTTCCATCTCAGCGCGGGAGTGTAACTGGCTACTCGTGCCAAGGCAAAAACAGGTGTTTTAGTGGTCTGCTCAGGAAATAGTCAACAAAAGGAATGTTGTCCTCATGGAAAGGGATGCAATGATGGTATTTTCAAGGCATGACATTTCTTATTGATCACATAAATGACCCTCCAATGGGTGAGATGAGGATTGCAAGGACAGTGACAAAATGTTGTGTAACAGATGCCCCCTAAAGTATGAAGTTCGAACATGAGTGAGGGGTGAAATGCTTTACAAGTACGTGCAAGGAACTAGACGTTGCTGTCGAGAGACCTGCAAATCAATCATAAATACATATACATAACTGAAATATTTGATGAAAAATACATGAATCCATGGTATAGGTGCAGCTATCCATCAAGAAAAGGATCATGTGAATGGATCCTCGATATGGACGTAGCCATCCGAATGAAGGGATCATATGAAATAGATCCATGGCATGGGCATAGCCATCTGTCTAAAGAATCATGTATATAATCATGAATGACTCATCACTCCTCGCAACCTGGACTTTTGTGATCGAAGCCTAGGGTCTTGTGCTCCAACACCACCCAATCAAAGTAAAAATTTCAACATGTGAATAGACATGTTGAAGTCGAACATGCTATAAAATCACTTGATTACCGGTCAATGATGTGAACCATTAACAAGTGTGAGAGAAACCACCCATAATGTCAATGGCTCTCAAGGTACTACTAGTACAATCCATGGAATGTGAACAGTGATCTGAAGTTGAACACTCGTGAAATCACCCAATCGAAGGCCAATGATGTGAACCTATCATTGAATGCGAATAAATTTCCATTAGGGCATGCAAGCTCTAAGGTACCAGAAAGGAGTCTCTAGATCAACTTCTCGGATAATGAGCTGAAGTCAACAGGAAGCGATTCGTCGGAGGGTCATAATGAATCCCACATCATCGACACAAAATAGAGAAGGTAATATGAGTGTAAATCAAGACTGAAACAGAGGATCAAGAATGTACAAAGTGAAAAAGGATTTTTCTCTTGAACATATCGGCGACACGACTATGGAATTTGGCAGCATTTGACTCAAATAGGATCAGAGGTCATGTTGACAATATTTGTAATCGAATGAGAGGTATATGGATTTCCCAAACCCATGGAGGAAAAGTGACAGAGTGAAGATATCCCAACCCAACACGAACTACAGATAAGTGTCATGTTCAAGAGTGACATACTGTCGACACAACTGATGAATAACTTCCATTTTCCCCTACCATTTCTAGTGAGTACCTCTTTATTTTTACACAAGCTAGAAGAGGATAGCATATGCTTGTCATATAAGTTTGTCCTGTTGGACATTGGGTTCAACGCTCCCCGTGTGTTTCGCGACATGGACTAACCGCCTCTCGTGAATCCTAACTTTGGTGATTGTAGCGGAGACTAATGCCTGCGGGTTTTGGTCTAATGGCAATCGTGATTCCAACAAGTGGTATCAGATCGAAAGGTCTCGAGTTCGAACTCACCCAGCTCGTGTTGGGGGGGAGATTGTTGGACATTGGGTTCAACGCTCCCCGTGTGTTTCGCGACATGGACTAACCGCCTCTCGTGAATCCTAACTCTAGAAATTGTAGCGGAGACTAATGCCTACGAGTTTTGGTCTAACGGAAATCTTGATTCCAACATGTCCTTAAGACGAATCCAACCTAGTACATTTTATGAGCCCTAGGAAGGAGGAACTCAGTTAACGTCATGGTGACGATTGCCGATGTCATCAGGGTTTAACGAGTCTAAAAAATGGAGAACTCGACATCTTTTCATGTTTAGAGAGTTTGAAAAGAAGCGGAAAAGAAAACTCCAGCAGGTCCCTTTTTGTAAATAGTCCCTTAGACCTGAAAAGCTAGAAAACAATATCTGAAAGAAACTCTTAGTCGCGATAGGATAAGGTATTCCTTTTTCATAAATAATCTATCCCAACCCGAAAAAGGGGTAAACTGGGTGGATATCATTTCACAGCCATTTAACGAGTTCAAAATGACAAGAGTCTCGACAATATTTTCAATTTTAGAGAGTCAGAAAAGAGCTGAAAGTTGACTCCTCCTGGAGGAACGAGTGGTATAAAGGGTAGCAACTGGTTCCGGTGATGGTGGAACTACTCAGAACAAGTAAAGGTTAAGAGGCTTGCTAACAAGACCACTCATCACAGCGGTTCCTCACGAATGGGTAAAAAAACCAAGTGAAGGCATATGATCGGCCAAGAAGATAGTGATGATGGAGTGAGAAAACCAAGGCTCATCTGGAAAAAACAGGCTGATAAAATGGCAATCACAAGAGGTAAAATGGGAATGGTTTCATTTTTACACAAGCTTGAAATCAGGAAACTCTGCTTGAAGTTGGCTTGATTTTTACACAAGCTTGAAACAAAGATAAACTATGCTTGAAATCGGCTTCATTTTTACACAAGCTTGAAATGGAAACAAACTATGCTTGAAAAAGTAAGCATGCCCCCAGCATGGTGACTCAATTAGAGGTACATGCCCCCCAAGCTTCAGTCCATATGAACAGCAGATGGAGTGAAGGTTCAAATTACAAGATCAATAGAAAAACTCGACTTGGATTTTATGAGATTTGGCAAAGACTCGAATTGAACGGGAACGTGTTTCATTATTTTAACGAGGTTGACACATTAAAAGAACTATCCTCATGAAATCTTGTTTCATTTTTTAGGGAGCTTGACACAAGGAAACGAACTGTGCTCTAACAACCTTTCATTTTTTAAGGAGCTTGACACAAGAAAAATGAACTCTGCTTCAACGAGCTTGCTTCATTTTTTAAGGAGCTTAACACAAGAAAACGAACCGCGCTACGACAACCTTTCATCATGATGAATAAGAAGTCATGGATTCTAATATTTATACAACGGATGGGAGAACAACATCTCAGAAATCAGGACCCAATGCCCCTAGCACACGATGCAAAACAACACTATCACTGAATGCGGGCATGGGCCAGGTAGCCAGATAATTAACCTGCGGCAGGGAAGATACAACCGGCAGATAAAGATCCAGAAGGGACGATGGTGGACCAGATGTCACGTCAGGACCAAACAATGAAAGCTGATCAATGGTCACGATCCACCCTTTGTGTGGAAAATAGATCACATGAAAGAAGGAAGAGACTACCGCGCCCATGGCATAAGCATAGTCACAGCCCAAGAGTAAATTAAAATCCAAGGGACCTTGGACCACCATCACATCTATATAGATGGTTTTTCCTTCCAAAGTAATAGGAAACTTCGGAAGGATCCCTAATGGTTGACTAGTTCTTCTGTTAAATGACAACAGATTCTGTGTAATAGGCGCAAGCGGTGGAGAACCAAAAGCTTGCCAAGTAGTTGAAGACAAAACACTAACAGATGTGCCTTCATTTATAATGGTGCTAGGTATGACCACATGGGAGGCATGTACCATGATCTCAAAAGGCACATAAGAAGGAAGGCAGTATCCTGCAAATCGACTCCAATCGAAGGAAGCTATCAAACTACTTGGAGGGGGTACCATTGAACTGAGATGGTCAGCCCCTGGTGTTACCGGAGCAAGAGGAGCATCCTCCTGGACCTCCATCATGGGAGTAGGAAGGGAAACTTCTTGAATCACAGGAATTGTTTAACTTGATGAGCCACAGATCTCCCTCTTGAGGTAGTGGTTTCCTCCTCCCATGGAACACTCTTTGAAGATAGGTCTCCATTCCATGATTATAGGGATCCTAACCTCTCCCTCTCCCTCTATATAAACAGGCCTTCTCCCTTTATGAAAGCTAGCTGAACATATAGCCAAGAATCTGAACTTGGAGAAGAGATATTATAGCTAAGTAATCGCTATTGAGAAGGTAGAACCAATGATAATTCCATAGAGAGAGCCCTATTTGAATTCCTGACGAGCCTTTGTGAGACGTGCTCCACTGGAACCCTGTTGGAGGAGACCGCAACGTCGAAGCTTGGTTGTACTCTTCCTTCCTTTCATTAATATACTCGACTATGGTATTGGTTCCATCATTGTGTTATGTTTACTGATGCAACTGATTTAGTCTTCTTCGACTGACTGATAGTTACGAATGCGAAATAGTATGTTGCATATCGTCTTTGCTTCTTGTGGATGTGTAAGTATTCGAGCAGATCGTGATCTGTCAAACCAGGAGTGAGAGGCAGCCACTCTTTCCAATGACAACAATAGTGTAGGACCTCCGGTAAGTCATCTATCGAATCTCCGTCCATTCATTAACTAGGAATCGATGTCATAGCGTGTCTTATTTGTGGCTAGACCCACTCTAGGGCTAGTGGGATCGCCTCTATCCGCAAAGGGGATTTACCTCACCAACAGGTATGCACCCCTTTCATTTCTTTATAGTCCCTAGAAAAAGCATCTAAGTGTTCTCTCGGTGTCTTGCACAATTTCTCTTCTTGTTTGGCCAAGAGATAGGGGTTGATATTTAAGGCTTTGGATGGGCCAAAATATACAATTTTTTCATGTTCAAGACTTAAGTCAACCGAGAATAACTCATTCCAGGGACTACTCCCAGATTCTCTAACAAGTTCATCAAGTGGGATGGTAGTGGGGGCTTGGTTCTGAAGGATATGGTCAACGAGGTCATCTTCATCAGGTTGCCTCCCTCCTATAACAATATCTAGGGTACAGATTAGGTAGGTTGTTGTGTGATACACTTCATCTTATTCCTCTTCCTATAGCCACAAGAGTAAATCATGTTCAATAGAAGGCTAAGCAGGAGGATACAATATAAGTTTTTTTGATAAGGGCCCATTTTTTAAAGTCATGTTCCCAACCCTACAACTAATGCTTGCATTAGCAATAGCCAACCAAGGTCTTTCTAAGATAATAGGGTAGCCATTAAACTTGGTTTTGGGCTGGAGAACCAGGAAATCAGTAGGATACTCCCAAGAGTTGATGGAGACCATGACATCCTCAAAAGCTCCCTTCGGAGCTACTATGGATTTGTCTGCAAGTTGCAGCACTGGGGTGGTCTTTCTCAAATTCCCTTGGAGGTTTAGCTTTAACAAGGTTTCCTTATTCATCACATTTATTGTAGCCCCAACCCTACAACTAATGCATGCATTGGCAATAGCCAACCAAGGTCTTCCTAAGATAAGAGGGTAGCCATTAAACTTGGTTTTGGGTTGGAGAACCATGAAATCAGTAGGATACTCCCAATAGTTGATGGAGACAATGACATCCTCAAAAACTCCCTTAAGAGCTACTATGGATCTGTCTGCAAGTTGTAGCACTGGGGTGGTCTTCCTCAAATCCCCTTGGAGGTTTAGCTTTAACATGGTTTCCTTATTCATCACATTTATTGTATCCCCAAGATCAATCAAATTATATATACATTAGTACAAAATGGCTAATCAATTACTAAAAAAAGACTAAATTTTGCATATAAATGACCATTTTTCAGTCGGTGACCAGTAGTATCTAATTTACAGTATCTTATAACGCGACTAAATTTTAGTCAT
>CM076572.1:1323007028-1323348330 GCA_034641835.2 Pinus albicaulis
TCTTAATTTCTTCTGTAGTCAAGGAATCTATCTGTACCAGTTTTCAAAGTGTAGTAATTTAATGGTTGCACAGTTGTTGGGTTAAAATTTCTTGTTCTTCTCCATTTATAGCATTCTAGTTTAGTTATTGTTATTGAGATACTTCATTTGTTATTTACTGTGCCCTCCCATTGATCCGGTAGAGGTTCTGTTGGGACCAGAACCATGACCTTGTACTAGGTTTTGGCTCTAAATCCACAACCAACCAGTTTATCCATATATAGTGTGCTACCTCCTCTGCTTAGAAGTGATAACATACTTTTTACAAAATCTGTTAACTTGCATAATCTTCATTTATAGTAGTTTCTATTTCACTATGTGCTCTTCAATAACATGTATTTTATTCTCTTATTTCCTACAATAGTTATTTAATTTCATATTGTAGTGACAGGTATAGCTTCCAAATGCGCCACTAACATAAATATATTCTATATCTTCAATTTAGTAACAAGTACTTTTACATTTTCTGTGTATTCACCTCTATTCTACTTTGCTTTCACAAATAGTAGAAAGTTTAAGGGAAAGAAAATTGTTGTTTTATTTTTATTTACCACTCAAAGAATAAAGTTTGTCTTCAATTCCTTCCTTACTTTCCTTTTTCTATGTAAATTTATCATGCATATTCGATTGTTTCCTAGAATGTTTTGCTAGGTGCAATTTCTATTTTTGTAAAGTAAATAGAAATCTAGATATATACTCATATAATCACATTTCTTTAATCTGCTATAATATTTGCAAACTAATACAAAACATTAAACAAAAAAATTAAGTGCATTATGTACCTACTTCAGAGTATAGGTTTTGCCTCAGTAACTGTCGGTCCACCCAACCTTGAGTGAGGTGATTACGTCCTGTGCTCCCCCCTTGCTCCACACCAGGTCAGAGGAAATTGTTTGAGATAAGATGTCTAACCTTAGGATTGGAAAATTTAGTGTAGCTTCTCTAAGGTGAGTTCCTTGAGTTCCATTGGTACTCCTACCAGCTCTGGACAACTCATAACCAGCATACACTGCTTAACCTCTAACACTTCTGCTCGAACCCCATTCCCTACTAGGATTTTTCCTTAAATCCTTTTTGGGAAGGTAACTCTCAAAACTGTCTCAACCTCTTCCTTTGTTTCTTGGAATATTTTACCACACAGTTACTTTCACCTTTTACTCAAAATAAAATTATCATCTAATTAAATTTTAAATAAAAGTCGTGTTAATTTCATTAAAAAATGCCTCATTCATTTCTAATTCTTAATGTTTCATAACAACTCATGTAACAAGAAGTAAAAAGTAAAAGAATAAAAACATGAAGTTACATCTTCCCCCGCTGAAAGAAACACCGTCCTCGGTGTTATTTGTTTCCTAAGAACATCTCCGAATAAGCTTCATACATAAATTTTTCGTCTTCCCAAGTAGCCTCTTGAGGGCCAAAGTGCTTCCGCTACACTTTAACTTGGAAATTGAATCGCTTTCAGAGCATTATTTCTCGCCAATCTAGCATATGCTATGGCTTTACCAGGAACTCGCCGTCCGATTCTACCTGCAAGCAGAAAGATTTTGAAATAGTTTAAATCATAAAATTATTATATGCAAATCGTAGGACTTTTTTGACTTACATGTATACCCTACCAATGTATGATGCGCTTGGAATCATTTACATAACGCTTCAATAAAGACATGTGAAATACATTGCGCACTAATATATGGATTGGTAAAGCCAATCGATAGGCCACTAGCCCTATCCTCTCTAAGACCTCAAAGGGCCCGTAGTAGTGAAGAGCCAACTTGGAACAAGCATTCCATTGCAAGGTGCTCTTACTTGGTTTAATCCTCACATACACATGGTCCCCCAATGCAAATTACCAAAAGGTTCTTTTTCTGTCCGCGTAAACCATTTGCCGGTCTTGAGCCGCCTTCAAATTCTGTCTAATTTTCTTGACTTCCCACTCCATCTCTTCCAACATATTTGGTCCAAGCATCATCTTATTCTCTGGGCTACTCTAGTTTATAAGAGTTAAAAATTGTGTTCCATATAATGGTTTGAAAGGGATCATCTTAAGAGATTCTTGATAACCATTATAGTATGCAAAATCAACCAAATGTAGGTATTCCTCCCATTTCATTGGTTGTTGCATCACATACATGCGCAACATATCCTCTAAAACTTGATTTACCCTCTCTATTTTCCCATCTGTTTGCGGGTGGTAGGTAGTGTTAAATTGTATCTGCGTTTCCAAGCCACTAAATAACGTCTTCTCAGGAGTATAATGTTGATGTAAACTTTACATCACGGTCTGAAATGACTACTCGGGGTATACCGTGCAATCTGATGATCTCCTTCATAAAAAATTCAACAATTTGCATTCTCTTATAGGTAGATTTTACAGGGATAAAGTGTGCCACTATGCTAAGTCTATCGACTACCACCATAATCAAATCATCATTTTTTTTTTTTTTTCTAGGTAGTCCCATGATAAAGTCAAGGGAAATGACTTCCCACTTCCATTTAGATACTGGGATTGGTTGAAGAAATCCCGCAAGGTGCTGATGCTCCACCTTAATCTGCTGACACTCGAGACACTTGGTTAAATATTCTGCCATGTCCCTTCGTATTCTCAGCTAGGTGTAGTCTTTTCTGATTGTTGTTAACATCTTTTAATATCCCGGATGCCCGACATAGGTGCTTCTATGATAATCATCCAAAATAATTATTTTTAGACTATTCTAATTAGGAATATATATCCTCTTTCGAAAAACAAGAAGTTTTTTTTCATTGAGTTCATATTTAGACTGCTTCCATCATCTTTCATCATCTTTTACTTGCTGCCACAAGTTCTGATATTCTAGGTCCTCCCTTGCTGCTTCCAAAATATGGTCTTGAAAATTAAATTCATTCTAGTTGAAATAAATTTCATAAATGTCGTGCAGTTTTCTTCTTAATGCATCCACCACCTTGTTCTCTTTTCCTTTCACATGATGAATATCAAAATCAAATTCACTAAGAAATGCATTCCATATGGCTTGGCAGACATTCAGATTAGCCTACTTAAAGTAGCTAGTTAAACTACTATGATCGGTCCTCAACATGAATCTTTTTCCTAGAAGATAATGCCTCCATGTCCATAAGGCATGAACAACTGCAATTAGATCCAAATCATATGTCGAATATCTTTGCTCATGATCCTTCAACTTCCTACACTCATATGCTATGAATTTTCCTTCCTGACGAAAAACTGTTCCTACACCCTTGCATGCATCAGTACATACTTCGAATTCTTTACCTGGACCTGCTGCCTTCAAGACAAGAGTTGTATTTAATAGCTCTTTTAATAACTCAAAATTGTTTTGACATTCTTGAGTCCATTTAAAAATTTGTCCTTTCCTTTGCAAAGAGGTAATAGGATAAGCTATTTTGGAGAAACCATTTATAAATCGTCGGTAGTATCCATCCAAACCCATAAACGAATGTATATTTACTATGTTCCTTGGGACCCTCCATTCCATTATTGTCTGTCTTTTCTAGGTCCATAGCAATCCCCTCAGTAGAAATCACATGTCCCAAGTATTGGCTCTGTTCCTTAAAGAAATCACATTTACTAAACTTGGCATAGAGTTGATTTTCTCTGAGCCTTTTCAGCACTATGCGCAGGTGTTCCTTCTGCTCCTCTACATTCTTGGAGTAAATTAGTATATCATCAATGAAAATTAATGGAAATTTATCCAAATACTGGTGAAAGATTCCATGCATTAAGCTCATAAATGTTGCTGGATCATTGGTTAACCCAAAAGGTAACACCACAAACTCATAATGTCCATACCCGGTATGAAAAGCGGTCTTGATTATATCTTCATCCTTGATACGGATCTAATGGTAGCCTAACCTTAAGTCAATTTTGGAGAATATTGTAGCTCCTTTGACTTGGTCAAACAAATCATCGATGCGTGGTAGAGGGTACTTTTTTTTAACAGTGAGCTTATTGAGCTAAAGATAATCCATGCACATACACATAGTACCATCCTTCTTCCTTACGAAAAACACCTGTGCTCCCCATGGGGACACACTTGGCCGAATATAACTCTTATCCATCAATTCCTGCAATTTCATATTTAACTCTGTTAATTCCAGTACACTCATTCTGTATGGAGTCCGGGACACAGGTGCTGCTCTGGGTATCAATTCAATAGTGAAATCTATATCTCTTTTTGGTGGCAGCCCTGGAATCTCCTCAGGGAAAACATCTTGAAATTCTTGTACAATAGGAATATTTTCTAACATAGAAGTCTTGTCTTTTGTGTTGTTGAATCCAACTTGAATTGCATAAAGCTGGAAACCCTTCCTTATACATTTACTTAGCTATGATGCAGTAATGGGTCGCAACTTCAAAGGCTTTTTGATGCCTTGCAGTTCCTCTCTTGATCCACCATTAGACTTAAAATGTGTGCCCTTATTCTTACAGTCCACTAAGGAATAATGTCTCTCCAGCCAATCCATCCCCAAAAATATATCATACGACCCAAGTGGTAGAACATTGATTTCTACAATTATATGCTGGTCCCCAATACTCAATTCACAATTGGGTACCTTATTCTGAACCCGCCTTCTAGTCCCTATAGCCAGCGAGACCAGCCATGGCTTTTTAAATTTCTGGTCCTGCAACTTACTGCTTTCTACTACACGAGGGTGTATGTAACTCAAACTGGCACTAGCATCAACTAAAATAGAAACAACTTAGGTTTGAATCTTACCTTCTAATTCTATCCTGGTTGGCTGGTAATCTTCTTGTCAATCCTCCAGTGCTGCATTGATTTTGGGTATGTTTCAAGCTACATCCCCCACCGTGAATGCTTCTTGCATATTTTTTGCCACCTCATTCCTTCCTCGATGTGGGCAGTTCTTGAAGTAATTTGCTTCTCCACATCCCAAGCATTACAACAGGGATTTATGGGGTTGCCCAATGTTGGCTCTACTAGAAGCTTCATTAGGCCTTTCCTCCCCTGTCCACTTGGTTCTGGTTTGGCTTTTCCCATTATGTTTGCTGAGTGGATGTCTTGCAACATTCTTGAAATTGCTTGATATGCTATTTCTATTATTGGTAAAACTTTTCTGCCCCTTTCGAGGTGGCCAACTTTTTCCATCTTCTCCTTTTGCCTTGGAATGTTGATAGCACATTCGTGCTTTCCTAATCACTTCATCCATGGTTTTCGGATTCACGAACTCATTTCTTTCTTTCAAATGAATTGAAAAACTGCTCAAAAAATGCTACACTTTGGCTTTTTCACCTCGTAGGTAAGGTACATATCTTAACAAAGATGTGAATTTTGTAATAAATCTGTCCATAGTCATTTGGTTCAATTTTAGATCATGAAACTTTCAGGATTTCTCATCGTAAAATCTTTCAGTCAGATACTTGTCCTTAAATTTTTACTGAAACTCATCCCAAGTTACATTTTGATCTTCCAATCCTCGTACGTTCTTCACTTCCTCCCACCATAGCATTGCTTTTTCCCACAGTTGATAAATGGCTAGGCGAGCTTTGATTTTGTTGTTATACTCATACACTTGGAAGTAATTATTCATATATATTATCCAAGCTTCCGCCATTTCCTTCGCTTCTCCATCAAAGGTAGGAGGCTTCATCTTATGGAATTCTCCCTGCAATTCCACCTTCTGCTTTTTCAACTCTTTCTCTTCCATGACATTTCCATATTCTGCCTCATTATATTTTCGACTTGTATGTCTTCTTGGCATTCGACTGTCTCCAACATGATCATGTACTACAAGTTGGCGTTGTTCTCTATTTTCCTGAGTATTTATCTCAGGGTTAGGTTGTCCATTGGGAGGATAATTTCTATCCGACAAACTCTTCAAGCAATTTTGTTTGTAGCTGTTATACAATATCCAACAACTTATTTGTTTGTCGTTGTTGTTCTTCCAACATTCTGCTTGTCTTCAGGTGCTGGTCCACACTTAGCTGCACCCACATTTCGGTTCTAAATTCAGGATTGGTCATAGGATGAGTCTCTATGATATTTCTGGGTGGGTGTTGACATGATCCTCCTCTCCTGGCGAATTACAAAAAAAAAAAAAATCCTGTATTTAACACAATATTAAGTCATTAATTTTAGTAGAATTCATAACAAAAAAATATAGTATGGTTTTGGCCCATTTGGCCCCAGTTTGTAACTTATGCTCTGATACCACTTGTAACACTTACCTTCTTAAATGCCTACATTTACCATTTTTTTTAAATTTGAAAAATACATACATGGAAACCATACACTAATATGAATTACAAATACATTACATCTCATGCATATTTACTTGCAATTATTAACATATATTCGGATTACATTTATCTATGGTTCTCGTTTGCTTAAGATAATCTTTCCTTGTTTTATTCTAAAGGAGATTGATCATGGTCAGGATCACAATCCACAAATCTGATTTATCGGTACATGTATTAAACTCTTGGGTACATCATTGATCTATTCATGTGTACGCTAGCTAGCTTAGTTCAAACCAATTATGCCAAATTTTATGACCCATACCTGTAGATTACATTGATTGTTAATATTATTGTTTTATTTTTCAATGGATCATCTTGTTATTTACTCCGATGATTAAAGCCATTCCTCGAGCAGCATTGCGGACTCCATCTTTCTGGTTGATATATTGCTATCTCCATCATTGTATTGATGCTCATCGTGATCGATGAGTCTCTGGACTAATGAGGTGGGTTATGGTAACTACCCACCCCCACCTCCAACCATAGTTCCATTGTTGTGTTACGCCGATGGAGAGCTCGGCTCTGTAATTGCTTACTTCTTGGCCAAGCTTCTGCCCCATGAGCTCTGCTAGCCTCATGGCTTGGTGAGTTAATGTTTTATTTGTTATTATCCTCCCACCGTTGATGGAAATAATTGGATACATGCAGTGTAACCCTTTTGGTGCCATACAATGGCTCCACAGGTCAAACCGCTTTGGTGCAAGTTCTCTCGTCCTCCATTCCAACTGTTGGATTTTTTCTTTGCTGGTGCGTCTCCATGGCTTGGATAGGCCGTCATTGTCTTCAACAGACTTCTACTCTATTAGCTTCGCAGTAAGGTTTTCCTTGTTGGTTTTTCCTTCTAGCAGTTTTCTTATAGATCAAGAATATGGGTTTATGGGTTAATTTAATTCCTCGAATTATTCAAATTTCTAACCTTGTGTTTATTTTTTTCTACTTGGTATTTGGCTAGGTAATATTCAATGCGTTTGGGAATTCCAGCATGAAGACCCGACATCAAATCTTCCTCTCATTGTTTACGGTAAGAGCTAGCCTTCATTCTCCCCGGTACCTTTTTATAATATTTCACACTGTAACACTCGGACTCCCTCTGCTTATCTTGCAGTCGAGGTCCCCACGCTATCTAATGAATGAGAACCAATTGCATGTTTAGTTTCTTTTAGTTTGGAAAATTTTATTTGACTGATCTAACTTTTGGGCTTGGCCCTATTGTAATATGTGTTAATCGGAAATTCTCTCGATTCTCCAGAACTGTTTTTCTTTTTATGAAGGGTTTTAAATTACAAGGCTATGCCTTTGTTTTCTTGAATTTATAAATGAAATTTTAATAGTTCTTCAATGACGCTAACTGTGGCTTGACAGTCAATTATATGACATTTTTGGGTTCGTCAGTATTTACTCTGGTTTGTTGTATAATTCCCTTTTCATTCCGATGTTAATATCGATGACGTGCCAAAATTTTTATTCTGAAAGATCTTAATTCTTCTATAAGTCAAGGACTCTGTCCATTCTGGCTTTTCAAGTCTAGTAATTTAATGGTTTCATAGTTGTTGGGTTAACATTTCTTGTTCTTCTCCATTTATAGAATTCTAGTTTAGTTATCGTTATTGAGATACTTCATTTGTTATTTATTGTGTGCTTACATTGATCCGGTAGAGGTTCTGTTGGGACC
This sequence comes from Pinus albicaulis, assembly GCA_034641835.2. Taxonomy (NCBI): domain Eukaryota; kingdom Viridiplantae; phylum Streptophyta; class Pinopsida; order Pinales; family Pinaceae; genus Pinus; species Pinus albicaulis. Next base: position 1,323,015,017 of record CM076572.1, read on the forward strand.
GAAACTAGGACCTTCTACTGGGTTCTAGCTCTAAACCCACAACCAACCGGTTTTTCCATATATCGTGTGCCACCTCCTCTTCTCAAAAGTGATAACGTGTTTTTTACAAAATCTGTTAACTTGCATAATTTTCATTTACAATAGTTTCTATTTCACTCTGCACTCTTCAATATCATGTATTTTATTCTGTTATTTCCTACAGTAGTTATTTAATTACATATTCATTGCAGTGACAGGTATCATGTATTTTATTCTCTTATTTCCTACCGTAGTTATTTAGTTACATATTCATTGCAGTGATAGGTATATCTTCCAGATTCGCCACTAACATAAATATATTCTATATCTTCAATTTAGTAACAATTACTTTTACATCTTCTGTGTATTCACGTTTATTCTACTTTTCTTTCACAAATAGTAGAAAATTTTAAGGGAAAGAAAACTGTTGTTTCATTTTTATTTACCACTTAGATAATAAATACTGCCTTCAGTTCCTTCCTAAACTTTCCTTTTTCTATGTAGATTTATCATGCATATTCGATTGTTTCCTAGAATGTTTTGCTAGGTGTAATTTATGTTTTTGTACAGTAAATAGAAGTCCAAATATATACTCATATAAACACATTTCTTTACTCTACTATAAGATTTGCAAACTAAATACAAAACATTAAACATAAAACTTAAGTGCATTGTGTACCTACTTCAGAGTACAATTTTTTCCTCAATAACTTTCGGTCCACCCAACCATGAGCGAGGTGATTACGTCCTATGCTCCCCCCTTGCTCCACACCAGGTCAGAGGAAATTGTCCAAGACAAGAAGTCTGATTGGAAAATCCAGTCTAGCTTCTCTAGGGTGAGTTCCTTAAGTTCCACTGGTACTCCCACTAGCTCTGGAAAACTCAGAACCAACATACACTACTTAACCCCTAGCTCTTCTGCCATAACCCCATTCCTTCCTAAGATTTTTCATTAAATCCTTTTTGGGAAGGTAACTCTCAGAATTGTCTCAACTTCTTCCTAGGTTTTTTGAAATATTACAACACAGTTATTTTCACTTTTTACTCAAAATAAAATTATCATTTAATTAAATCTTTTGAATAAAAGTCATGTGTTAATGTCATTAACGAATGCCTCATTTATTTCTAATTCTGAATGTATCATAACAACTCATATAACAACAAGTAAAATGTAAAAGAATAAAAGCAAAAAATTACAAGATCAAAAACTTATTATCAGATTTTTAATATCTTTTCACTTTATTCTTTTCACTTTATTTTATTTAACTTATTCAGATCTATTTTGTGTTTTTATTGTGATATATTCAAAAAAAAATCCCCAAACAATTTAGCATTTATATTAAAATTAAATTTAATGCATTATGTTTCTGATTTTATTTTGTTGGAATTATAACATACATTTTTATGATTTTGATTTTTAAAATTTTTTTAAATAAAATTAGTATATCATATTATTATTATTATTTATTTTATTAGTATATTATTAATAAATTTTATTATTATTATTAAAAAATAAAAATAAAAAATAAAATAAAATATTATTTTTTTTCTCATTAAGATAGATTTTTTTTTGAAAAATTGATAATTCTAAATCTTTTCTACCACTAATAAGCCAGAGACAACTCTCATTCAATGCTACTAGATCGCTGGTTACAACATATTTCTTGAATCTTGAATTCACTGAGGCAAAGAAACTCCTAACCAAACCACTCAACAAAAGATTCCGTTTCCGATCATTTTTGTTCAATGATAAAAAGCCTGAAAAATAAAAGTATATGCAAAGTAAGTTTAAATATTAGTAAAATTTCCTAATTCATTCTACCATATATATTTTTCAAATATTTTTTTTTAATGATGAAAAACTGGAAAAATAATAGTATATGCAAAATAAATTTAAATATTAGTAAATTTTCCTAATTTATGTTACCATATATATTTTTATTAAATAATGATTAAATTTATATATTCACATTTTTATTTAAAAAAATAAATAATAATAATAATAATTTTGTTAATTCAATTCTCTTTCCAATAGGAATAATGTATTGGAGATAATAAAAATGTAATGGTGTCAAATTTACAATAATAATAATAATAATATTTTTATATAAAAATATTTATATATATCATAATAAACTTTTGTCATTAATTAATATAATAATAATAATAACAATATGTATAATTAATTTTGTCAATTGGGTTGATTATGGGTAGTTGAGCCTAGTGGTTGTCTTTTTCATTAGGTTGAAATCCCTAATAATGATATGATAAACTATAATTTTTTGATAAATATTATTGTAATGATTTTCAACTCATGAATATTATTGTATTGGCTTTGAGCTTTGTGAACTTTTAAATGAATATATATGTGGATTATCTTGATAGTATTAACAAAAAATAATTTTTATTTTATGTTGTTCACTAACCTAGGAGATTGGTTTTTGAAGGGATCACTTCCTCCTAACTCAATGTTTATTCTTAAATTTGTCAGTACCATTAATTGCCAACTGTGGCTTCTCATTTACTTCCCCACTCGATCATACGCCTAGGGCTCTTCCCAACCATAATTGGGTTACCCATGCCTGATTCCATCATTGATCTTAGTCGGTTCAAGATATGATGGTCATTGGCTTCCCAGGAAGGTTTGGTAACTACCGCCCTCATTCTCGCCTGAGTTACCTTCATTTGCAGTCTCTTAAGCGAGGAGGAAGAGTCATGCTACACCAGGGTTTCATTTTTTGCTACCAGATACTCTGTTGCAATCTTTACACTTGGTTAATTGCTCATTTGCATGGTTGGTTACTATGTTTCTCCAAGCTAAGAGTTTCCCATAAGAGTCTCTTTCCACGTCAATGTTGGAATTTTGAGAAATTCCAGAACAACACAATGGAGAGAATAAACTCTCCTCTACAACATAGAGAAATTTAAAAGAAATTCCACTCATAGGACAGAGTTTAACACTTGAAAATTTCTATTTCATTAAAAAAAAAAACTATTACAAACTTCCTCACTAAGAGGGATTTCACAAATTAGGACTGCTACAAACGCAGTGCCCACCAACTCTCTGTCTCACTATGGAAACAAAACACTGTTGTGTACTTTCTTCTGCGTTTTTGTGCGCAACAAAACCAAAAATAGAATGATAATTTTTTTTCTACAGGCTCGCGGGGCTTTTTCTTTTATATGTCGTGCATATATATTAAAACAAAAAAAAACATATATAAAATACTTAAACTAAGGTCTATTCCAAAACAAATATTATGCGAGCCCCATTTTCCAATTTCGCTTTGAACGCGCGATGGAAAGACATTTAAATACAATGTATAACCCCATTGGGTCCGCGCTTTAAACAAAACAAGCCCTTAAAACAAAACTTGCGATTGCGATTAGCTATCGGATGTGATGGAAATATTAACTCCGCTGTATAAGAACCATCAGGTCCAGACTCATAACTTGTACGATCATGCCCAACACAAAAACAGTTGCGATTGCGATCAAGAACCTGGATGCGATTCAACAATAAATTGTGGTATATAAAAGGATCGGGTCCGACCTTCGATCAGAGCCCATAACAAAAAGCCACTGATTGAAACTTGTGATTGGAGCACTTGCGATTGCAATAAAACACTATCACATGGTCTTGTGGACCCACGGGCCTCTGCTGTGGTGGGGGGAAATTAATATAAAGTTTTGGTTGTATATTATGTACAACCGTTTCGCTTTGCGGAACTCCGCCATATCAACAAGACACTTGGAATATATGTCATATGTATTGCGATTGGATCGCATCGCAAATCTTGAGATCAACAAGACACTGTATAAGGAATTTGTGATTCCGATTGGCATATAAGTGGTGGGGACCACTTGTCCCACCATTTCAAAAATAAAATTCCTCCGACTGTTTTAATCAAATTTTCTCCATTTCGGTTGTTTAGGGCTTTAAACGCCCGAAATGACTGTTTAAATTAGCTCTGCTCCTCCGTAGTTCAGATCTACGGGAAAATCTTCATTCCACTGTAAAATGGCTCTTCCCATCACCAAATTAACTTCTCCTCTGTCATTTGTGGTTGCGGCCCATCAAAGATTAATTTCATTCCTACGGTTCTTCCATTCTTCTTAAATACAGAGTGTTGTGCACTCAAAGCTTCTGCTTCTGCTGCCTTTGTACTCTTTTCTTCGTACCCAAGGTTGGCAGGTGACTTTACTATTTTCAACACTCTCCCTTAAATTCAGCTGTTGGGTTATCAATCATAAATAAGCATTTTCTTAAAAATTCAAAGGTCTTCTGCACCAATGGCTTTGTTAAAATATTTTCATACTACTCCTCTATTTTACAATGTTGTAAAACAATTTCTCCATTGTTTACCAATTCTCTAATATAATGAAATTTTGTATCTATGTGTTTTGTTCTTTTATGAAATACAGAATTCTTTGACAATGAAATAGCTGAGCAATTGTCACAATAAATCACTGTCCCTTTTACCTGTTCTTGGCATAAACTTCTTAACATTCTTCTTATTCAAATTGCTTGACACGCTGCTGCTGTAGATGCCACATATTCTGCCTCTGTTGTAGATATTGCTACAATCGGCTGTTTCTTAGAAGCCCATGAAATGGCTCCTAAACCCATATGAAAAACATAACCGAAAGTGCTCTTCAGATCATCTACACTTCCAGCCCAATCACTGTCAGTGTATCCAACTAATTCTGAATTTTCTGAAGTAGTATATAAAATACCGAATCTTTTATTTCCTTTAACATACCTCAGAATTCTCTTTGCTGCTTGCCAATGTGCTTCTTTCGGCTTCTCCATAAATCTAGAAATTAAACTAACAACATGCATAATATCCGGCCTAGTTGCAGTCAAATACATGAGGCTGCCAACTATGCTTTTGTATAGACTTGGATCAAAATCCTTGTTGTTGTCACCTTTACTCAACTTCAATTCCATTACTGTGGGAGTAATTGCAGCTTTGCACTCCTGCATATTAAATCTTTCTAAAACTTGATTCACATATTTTGCTTGAGAAATAAAAATTCCTTTTTCATCTTGTTCCAGTTCTATTCCTAAGAATTATCTCAATAAACCCATGTCAGTCATTTCAAATTCTTTTTTCATGACTGTTTTAAAATTTTCAACAAGGCAATCATCATTACATGTAAAAATTAGATCATCAACATATAAAACAAAAATCAACATCTTACCATCCTTTTCTTTGATGTAGAGAGTGGGTTCTCCCTCACACTTTTCAAATCCATTTTCCAGTAGATAGGAGTCTATCCTACTGTAACATGCTCTTGGTGCTTGCTTCAGCCCATAAAGAGCTTTTTTCAATCTGCAGACTTTATGCTCTTGGCCTTTCTTCTCATATCCGAGAGGTTGTTCCACATATACCTCTTCCATTAAAACACCATTTCAAAATGCAGATTTTACATCCATCTGATATACTTTCCATTTGTTTTGTGCTACTATTGACAACACTGCTCTTACTGTCTCCATTCTTGCAACTGGTGAAAAAGTTTCTTCATAATCTATCCCATCCTTCTGCTTATATCCCTTGACAACAAGTCTGGCCTTGTGTCTCTCTATTTTTCCTTCAGCATTTCTTTTGGTCTTATAGACCCATTTAACTCCAATGACTTCTTTACCTTCTGGGAGATCAACCAACTCCCATGTTTTGTTCTTCTCTATGGCATTAATTTCATCATTCATAGCTTCTATCCATTTTATATCTTTAATAGCATCTTCAAAATGAATAGAATCATCAACTTGACAATACAAAGCAAATAGGGAATTCATACCTTCATTTGCTTCTCCTTGCTCATAGATTTCTCTAATACTTCTGAACTTTGTTCCACTTTCACTTGGTGTAGTCATGCTTGATGAAGCACTTAATTCTGCTCCGTGTGGTGTGCTCGGTGATGCACTCCTGCTCCTTCTCGAGGGTGTTCTCGCTGCCACTTGAGGGATCCCTTGTTGTCCTTGTATTGGAGGAGGTTGAGCTACAGATGTGTTGTTAATTTCAACCGCATCTCCTTCATCTTCATCATGAGATAAACAGTTTTTAACATTGACTGTTTTCTCAATGCTTCCATCCCATGCTTCTTCTTCAATAAATTTCACATCTCTGCTTATCGCAAACTTCTTTGTGGATGGGTTATACAATCTGTATCCTTTGGAATCTTCACAATATCCAAGGAAAATACTCTTCTCCCCCTTACTATCCAATTTCTTTCTCAGCTTGTCTGGAATATGTGCATATGCCACACATCCAAAAACTCTCATGTGGGTGACTCTCTGTTTTATGCCACTCCACGCTTCTTCTGGAACTTTGTTCATCACATCTTTTGTAGGGCATCTATTCAAAATATAAACAACACAGTTTGTTTCTTCTGCCCAATACTCATTCGACAAATGTTTTTCCTTTAGCATACTTCTCACCATTTCCATTATGGTTCGGTTCTTCCTTTCAGCAACTCCATTTTGTTGCGGTGTATACCTTGTGGTAAATTGCTTGTGTATGTTGTTCTCTCTGCAAAAACACATAAATTCCTTTGATATATATTCTCCTCCTCTATCAGTTCTGAGAACTTTAATATACATCCCACTGTGTTTCTCTACAAGAGCTTTAAAATGGAAAAAAATTTGAAAGACTTCATTCTTATATTTTAGGAAATAAACCCACACTTTTCTTGTGAAATCATCTATTAAGGTTAGCATGTAATTGCTGCCTGAAACTGATGCTGTTTGCATTGGCCCACACAAATCTGAGTGAATGATTTCTAAGGGTGCTTTAGCCCTTATGCTTTTCCCTAATGGAAAATTTTCTCTGTGTTGTTTTCCCAAGATGCAGCCTTCACATAGGCTGTCAAGCTTCTCAATCAATGGCAAGCCTCTTACCATTCCTTTTCTGTGCAGCAAATTTAGTCCTCTGAAATTGAGATGTCCAAATCTCAGGTGCCATAACCAATTTTCATCTTTCTCTTCCTTCTGAAAAGCTTCTTGTGTTACAGCTGCTACATTCTTTCCTTTTCCCTTCAAGTCAGTGTTGAGATTGTGTGGAAACATTCTATTGCTAGTCATTTGTATTTCAGCAATGATTTTATTGCTTGGAGGTATATCTTTTATTGTGCACACATCATCTTTGAATATAACATTGTAACCTTTGTTTATGCGCTACCCAATGCTAAAAATATTACATTTCAGACCTGGAACATAATACACATTAGGAACAAATTTTTGCTCACCATTTTTTGCTCGAATACTAACTCTGCCTTTTCCTTTGACATAAATTTTAGTATCAGTCCCTGTGGTTACTTCAGATTTTACTTCTTCATCTAGATTGGAAAACATTTCTCTTTTCATAGTCATATGATTACTACATCCTGAATCTAAGAACCAAACATCATCTTCTCTATCTTGTGCTACATTACATGCTAACAGCACATTACTTGGGTTCTTTTCTTCTTTTGCTACATTAGCATTCTACTTATTTTTCATGTCATTTTGCTTCTTTCTACATTCATTGGCATAGTGCTCATATTTTTTTGTCGTACCTTTTTCCATGAGCATGTTGGTGTTGATGTCCACCTTGCTGGCTGTTGCTTTGGCTATGACTCTGATTTTGACTATTGCTCCTTCCATGTGAATGTGAAGGGCTACTCCTTCCACCTCTGTTCTGGCTTCTGCCTCTTCCTCTTCCTTTTCCTTGACCTCTTCCTCTTCCTAAAGGCATCTAGGTCTTGAAGGCGTGCTCTAGAGATGAGTGTTCATCTCTACTCAATCTTTGTTCATGAGTTATTAGTGAGGCATGAAGTTCATCCACTATGAACTGTGAGAGAGCTTTGGTCTCTTCTATGGTGGTAACAATAACATCAAACTTTGAGGGTAAGAATCTCAAAAGTTTCTCCACTATCCTTCTTTCTTCAAGAGTTTCTCCATGGGATCTTATCTGATTTACAATCCAAATCACATGTGTAAAAGATGTGTCTACATTATCTGACTCTTTCATGCAAAGAGTTTCAAAATCTCTCATCAGCAACTGAAGTTTTGCTATCTTAACTTTCTCCATACCTTGATAGGCTATTTTCAGAGTTTCCCATGCATCCTTGGATCTCTTAGCTACTGCTATCCTTGGAAACACACTCTCACTTACTGCCTGATACAAATAGAAGAGGGCTTTAGAGTCCTTCTTTCTATTATTCTTCAACAAATCCTTCTCTGCTTGAGTTAAGGCATTAAAAGCCTACTCATCAGCTGGTTCTGTAAAAACATCTTCTACAAACTCCCATAGGTATTTTGAGATAAACATGGCTCTCATGGTAATGGCCCAATAATCATAGTTCTTTCCATTAAATTGTGGAAGCTGAACATTTCCAATGTTCATACCAGTGCTTGGTCCAGCCATTGCTCTTAAACTGAACTCAAAACTTAAACAAATTGTCTTTCCTTTTCTATGAAAGAAAAAACTCTTTAAAAACAAAACTACAGCTCTGTTATCTTTGAGAAATACCTGAACTTTTGACCTCTGTTGAGTTTTTCACACTGCTGGAGAAAACATTGCAACAAGTCTTCTTCTTCTTCAGCTTCTTTGAAACCTTCAAAGAGCCTAAACTAGCTCTGATACCATGTTGGAATTTTGAGAAATTCCAGAACAATACAATGGAGAGAATAAACTCTCCTCTACAACACAGAGAAATTTAAAAGAAATTCCACTCATAGGACAGATTTTAACACTTGAAAATTTCTATTTCATTCAAAAAAAAAACTATTACAAACTTCCTCACTAAGAGGGATTTCACAAATCAGGACTGCTACAAACGTAGTGCCCACCAACTCTCTGTCTCACTATGGAAACAAAACACTGCTGTGTATTTTCTTCCGCGCTGTTGTGCACAACAAAACCAAAAAACAGAATGATAATTTTTTTTCTACAGGCTTGCGGGGCTTTTTCTTTTATATGCCGCACATATATATTAAAACAAAAAAAAACATATATAAAAGACTTAAACTAAGGTCAATTCTAAAACAAATATTATGCGGGCCCCATTTTCCAATTGCGCTTTGAACGTGCAATGGAAAGACATTTAAATACAATGTATAACCCCATCGGGTCCGTGCTTTAAACAAAACAAGCACTCAAAACAAAACTTGTGATTGCGATTGGCTATTGGATGCGATGGAAATATTAACTCCATTGTATAAGAACCATCGGGTCCGAACTCATAACCTGTGCGAACAGGCCCAACACAAAAACAGTTGCGATTGCGATCAAGAACCCGGATACGATTCAAGAATAAACTGTGGTATATAAAAGGATTAGGTCCAGCCTTCGATCGGAGCCCATAACAAAAAGTCGTCGATTGAAACTTGCGATTGGAGCACTTGTGATTGCAATAAAACACTGCCACATGGTCTTGTGGACCCATGAGCCTCTACTGTGGTGGGGGGTGATTAATATAAAGTTTTGGTTGTATATTATGTACAACTGTTCCACTTTGCAGAACTCCGCCATATCAACAAGACACTTGGAATATATGTCATATGTATTGCGATTTGCGATTGTGATTGGATCGCATTGCAAATCTTCACATTAACAAGACACTGTATAAGGAATCTGTGATTCTGATTGGCATATAAGTGGTGGGGACCACTTGTCCCACCATTTCAAAAATAAAAGTCCTCCGATTTTTTTAATCAAATTTTCTCCATTTCGGTTGTTGAGGGCTTTAAACGCCCGAAATGACTGTTTAAATTAGCTCTGCTCCTCCGTAGTTTAGATCTATGGGTAAATCTTCGTTCCACTATAAAACAGCTCTGCCCATCACCAAATTAACTTCTCCTATGTCATTTGTGGCTGCGGCCCATCAAAGATTAATTTCATTCCTATGGTTCTTTCATTCTTCTTAAATATAGAGTGTTGTGCACTCAAAGCTTCTGCTTCTGCTGCCTTTGTACTATTTTCTTCCTACCCAAGGCTGGCAGGTGACTTTAATATTTTCAATAGTCAAGGGTTATATGTGACTAGTGCTACCAACCATCTTTTAAACAGTGAGTAGAACAAAAAAAAAATATTCGAGCTCTCTACATTGCTAGATGTTTTTCTTCTTCTTCTTCTTCTTTTTCAACTGTTTCTCTGGTTTATTGTGGTAGGTCAGCTCTCATCACACCGAATCCTTCTAGGTTTTCCCAAACTCTCATAGGATGCCTTTAACACCCCTCCTTCTTTTCTTTGTATTCCATGTATTATAGTTATGCTTCAGGGTTATTTATATGCGCTCCTTTTTTATAGGATGCTAATAGGAGGGTTACTCCTCCTCACACCAGTTATTTTCTCTAATTCTGGATCGTTTGAAGATAACGAAGTTTTTTTCAGTGCGACTTTTTGAAGTTTTAGGTGCCAGAATCCGGTGAAAATTTTTGAGGTAAAATCTTGGTTTTTGTTATTCAAACTGGTTTTTTCACTCTATATATGGATTTATCACCCTCAAAAACCTCTAGAGCACTTCGATTGTGCAAATTTAGCAATCAAACTTCTCTTTTCAATAAATTCCTACCGAAATTTAGAGAAATTACACCATAAAAGCCTTCAAAAAATCGAACGAAAGACTTCGATAAAGACACCCAGCTAACTTCTCAGTGTTTACCCTTTTCTAGGTCTCTTCAATTGCACCATATTTACATAAGTTTCTTATGTGTTGGTTCTAATTGTTATTTTTTTCAGGGTTATTTATTTTAAGGGTTTTAACTACCTATTCATGGTGAGCCGAGAAATGGATGCTTGTATGGAGTTTACAATTGTGAGGATATTTTGTTTCCTTCATTTTACGGCTCTACCGTGTGCAATATATGATTTTTCTTGGGGTTTATTGTCGATACGACAAAGTGCCTCTAGGGTAGTGTTACCCACTAGAGTGATGAAAAGAAAAACAGTATTTAATATAATATTATTTCTCATATTACTCTCTATATGTCGAGCGTTAATCTGTGGACTTCTCATGGTTACATGGTTGGTATTACCAAGATTAAGGGATTTCTGACTAAATGCATTTGTATTTTTTATATTTACTTTCTATTTAACCAATGATAATTGGGGTATGGTGTTTGAAAAGGAAAAACAAGAACCAACTTCCTGTTGATTTTAAAATTGCTTAATTTTGTTTTTAAGTAACTACTTTCTTGATTTTTTTGTATCTACTTTAGTTATACAGGGTCCTTTCCTTGTGGTCATATATTTTTGAATGAGTTAACAACGTTCTCCTGAGCCTGGACCAGCTCCTGGGTTGCTGGACTGTTCGGCTCAGCTAAACTGGGTTCCCAGCTACCCTCGCCCCTTTTTTAGAAAAGCATGTTCCTCTTTATTTTTAAATAAATATTACAAGCTAGAATATGCACATGAGTTGTGGTCCATAGTATATTTTAATATTACAATGAGTTCCTGATTTCACATATCTGTATAATTATTTTAGTAACCATGCCTGTATTTCAGCAAGACCTTTTGTACTTTAACAACAATACAATGGAAAAGAATGAAGACAACAATTTATCATTCAATTTTTTTGTATAGAAAAATTTACACATTCCTACACAATTTTCTTTTAAATTAAATCAATACAAGCTTGTAGAGCATGATTACTTATTTGTTTCCTTTTGAATGACTGGAAATAAAATTAAAATATGTAAAAAATAAAATGGTGTTTTATACCTTAAAGGCCTTCTTGGTTTTTCAGCAGCACATAATTACTTTTCCTAACTGTAAAAGTAAAAAGGCATAAAAAAAATATTTACAGGGCTCGGATGTTACATCTCCTCCCCTTCAGGTGAAACATCTTCCTCGGTGTTTAATCTTTCCTCTGAAACAAGCTTTCATATTCCTTGCAAATAAAATTTCTATCCTCCTAGGTGGCTTCCTGCGGGCTAAAGTGTTTTCATTTCATTTTAACTTGGGTGATAGCTCGCCTCCATAACATTGTTTCTCTCCAATCGAGGATGAGTAGAGGTTCTACTAGAAATTCATCATCTAGCTCGACCTATTTCACATTTATAGGAAATCATTAGTACATATTAAATAAAATAATAATAAAAAATATAAATACACATACTTATAAATTTGAATCCATTATTATATCTTACCTACACATCTTGCCAATTAATAATATATTAGATATAAATCTTCCGGGATAATCACATGAGAATTTTAGGAATGACGCGTTTCGAACTACCAACTGTAGTTCATCATCAGGATAATGAAGATTCGCTGATCTGACAAACCCAATTTATATCAGAAAGAGAGAAGCAACGGTCAAAACCCAAATTTAACGGTCAAAAATAAAAATAGAAATAAAAACAGAAAACATAACAAACCCAACCGTAAAAACGCTAGTCAAAACTAAAATGATATAAAATCAAACCTAAAAATTGAAATGACACCAAAAAAAAAAAAAATAAATAAATAAAAAATAAAAATAATAATAATAATAATAATAATAAATAAATAAAAATAAATATATAAATAAAAATAAAATATATAAATATAAAGAAATAAATAATAAATAATAAATAATAAATAAATATAAATATAAATATAAAAATAAATATAAATAAAATAAAATAAAAAGTAAAATAATAATGAAAGTCAAAATAAAATAAATACATTAATAACTAAATTTTTTTTTAATTAGGATTAAAATAAAACTAAAAATAAAGGATTTAATCAATAACTAAATAAATTAATAAATTGATAAATAAATACATTAATAATTTTATTTATTTAAATTTTTAACAGATAAAATTAAAAATAAAGAATTATCATTTATAAAAATAAAAATAAATGTTTTAACCAATTAATAAATAAATAAGTAAATTGATAAATAAAAGTATTAATAAAAACATAAAATAAAAATAAAGGATATAATCAATGAATAAATTAAGCAATAAGTAAAAACATTAATAAATAAATAAAATTAAAGCTAGAGTAAAAATAAATTATTTTTATAAATATAAAATTATAGAATAATAATAATAAAACCAGAAACAAAAGAATAAAAATACCAAAGAAAAAGAAAGGAAAGAACCTTATAAGGAGTGAAGAGATGGAATCCAGCAACTGCTAACCTTCCATCCATCATCCCTATTCAATGTACAAGGCCTCTTTTCAATCTCTATCGCCTCCCTAAATTTCCGATGATGGAAATGATCAACCCTAGCAAGGACTCTAGCATCTTCCAAACAAATATGATGCTTCGCCTTCTCTGTATGCTCAGCTAGCGCTGCGGACTTGGTTCTACCATGCCTAATATCTGCAGAATGCTCCTGGATCCTCTTATTAATCGATCGACCAGTTTCGCCAATGTAGGGAGTCCCACAAGAGCAAGGGATCAAATAAACACCTTTCATGCTTTTTGGGTCCAACTGGTACTTAACCGATTTAAGGGAGCTCCGAATGGTGTTTAAAGGCTTAAAAGAAGACAAGATCTTATGCTTCCTTAAAATCCGAGCAATCTTGTCAGTAGTACCTTGAATAAAAGGTAAATGAACTTTACCAATACCACAATCCATCATCATTTTTTGTCTAGGACCTTTGATTGCATTCATGAAAGCCTTCAAACCTTGACTTCTACTATATCCATTATCTTCGAAGACCTTAAGGAGATGGGCCTTCTCCTCATCTAAATGATCATCATCAGAAATTCTAAGAGCTCTTGTAGGTAAAGTGTTTAGAACCCCAATTTTCTGAGCAGGAAAATGATGAGAACCAGAATGAAGATACTGCTCAGTGTGTGTCTTTTTCCGAAAAACACAATGCGAAAAAGAGCCATTATTATTTCTAGAGATGAGAACATCAAGGAAAGGAAGGCTCCCCTCATTCTCCGTTTCCATAGTGAACTTGATGGAATCAGATTGATTATTCAAGTGTTGATGAAAAGCCTCTAATTCTTGTTGTCCATGAGACCAATTGATGAAAGTATCATCTACAAACCGCTTCCAAATCTTCGGTTTTAAAGGAGCAGACGCTAAAGCCCTAGATTCAAAATCTTCCATAAAAAGGTTGGCCACTACTGGCGAGAGCGGGGAACCCATGGCGACACCACAAGTTTTCTCATAAAATTCTCCTTCAAAACTAAAAAAGGTAGAGGTGAGGCAAATTTCCACTAAATTAGCAGTATCAGGATCAGTGATACGCCTGATAACTTCCACACTTCTCCATGATAGGAATGTTCGTGTGAGAGAAACAACATCAAAACTGACCATAGAGTCATTAGGTTCGCAGACCTTTTTAACTTATGAACAAAAGCGAGAATCTTTCACGAAAGGAGTCTTGTGCGACCAACAAGAGGCTTTGGCTTGCGGTCCAAATATTTAGCTAGGAGATAAGTGGGCCCACCAATAGTATTAACAATGGGTCTAAGAGGAACACCCTCTTTATGAATCTTGGGGAGCCCATAAATCCTAGGAGTGACAGGATTGCTTTCAATAAGCTTTGAGCTCATAGAACCCACAGTGCAACTCGATTTAATAGCATTGGCAACTATCTTCGAGACTTTATTAAGAGGGTTCTTAGAGAGCTTCTTATAACTCCCACTATTACAAAGATGGTCAAGCATCTTTGCTCTATAATCATCCTTATTCAAGATTACCGTTGCGCCACCCTTATCAGCCTTGAGGACAACAATATCAGGGTTTTGATTAAGGGCTTTAAGAGCCATAAATTCAGCTTTGCTAACATTGCTCCTCGGAGGCTTCGCTTTCCTAAGGGCCACAGCACAATCCTGCCTAATGACATCCTGCAAGCTTTCCGATAAATCTTTAATACCATATTCTATACTACAAATAATATCATCACGAGGAATTTTTCTAGGAGCAAGAGCGAAATTAAGGCCCTTACCTAATAACGAAAAAACAGATGAATCAAAAGAGAACCTAGAGAGATTAATAACTCTTTTATTATCTTTATTACTACTATTATTATTATTGTTAATACTACTAAAGATGTTATTAATATTATTATTACTAATATCAATATTATTGTTATAATTATTATTACCAATATTATTATTATTATTATTATTGCTATAGTTATTAAAATCACTAATACTAATATTATTCTTACAAATATTGCTATTATTATTATTATTAATATTACTATCTTTGTTAGTAACGCTATTGATATTAATAATATTACTATTGTTATTAATAATATTATTCTCTTTGCTCATATCCATATTAATATTAAAAATATCATTATTGAATATATGATTAAAATTAATATTATTTTTATCAATTCGAATATCGTTATCATTAACATTAACTTTATTATTAATATTGTGATTATTAATGGTGTTAAAATTATTACTATTGTTATTAATAGTACTAAAACTATTAATCTTAATATTATTGCTAATAATATCATTGGTGCTGTCAATTTCAATATTATTCCTAGAAATAATATTATTATGACTCATATCTACGCTAGCATTAAAATTAAAATTGCTATGGTTAGAATTATTATTATAATTAAACCTACCACCGCTAATAAAGTTTTTACCAATACTCGTCATCGAATCAGAACCGAAACCTGCTCCCGTTATCGAAAGAAGACAATGGCAATGTGCAGCTGCCATCATGAGAGCTCCCCTTGGAGGAACCATTTGGTGTGGGGCTCAAAGATTTCATTGAATCTGAACCTGTGCTGTTATCCAAGGCTTTTTGCCGCTGTGAAGAAAAGCTGCAACCCAACCCATCGACATTAAGAGAGAACAACGCAGCATCGAGATTAAGAGAAGACCTCGGCGCAGAGACACAGTCATTACGAGAGCTCTCAGTCACGGAGGAACCATCTGCTGCAGGGTTCAAGGATTTATTAGAAACTGCGTTGTCGACCATAGTTTCCGAACCTTGAGAAGAATAACAGCAGTCACACTCATCGAATCCATACAATGGTTGCGCCATCGTCACCGGAGAAACATCGAAACTCGATGTACCAGCTCTTCCAACTTGCGTTTGAACAATCTCCACCTCAGATCTCGTATCGCCGAGTCCACCATCTGGATTAACCACGGAATCTAGGGATTCATTGTTCACCGATGACGTATGAAAAGAAGAAGAACTTTTATTATTAACAAACGAATTATTTGACTCATGGTGGGAGTCAATCAGTCCACGCAAAGCAGAGACTTGTTCCCTGCTAACCCTGCTACGAGAACCGCTATCAAGATGCGCATCCACATTATCCTGCTCCGAGCTTCGAACGGACTTTTCGAACTTCTTAACTTGCTTTCTTCTAGCTGATTCCTTCAGACGTTCAGCTTTCAATGCTGAAACAGCATCAATCATCGACCAAAGCGGACCTGCAACAACGAAAGACAATTCAAGGTGGACAGACAGCAGACTTCTGGAAAGCATATCAAGACATCTTCTCAAACCACGAATTTCAGAACGCAGAAGAGCCAAGCTGGCTCTTTTAAAAACGAGAAGATTCTTGGAGGAATTAAGATGATGCTTAATCCTCGCAAAAGAGGGAATGACACCAGCATCTCTGCACCGCTTTAAAAATGAAAGATCAGCCAATTTCTTAGAAACCTTGAGTCGTATACGTTCGAACAAACGAACCTTATCATCAATAACCCTACCGTGTAGGGATAATATTTGAGAGTGCAAGCTTCTGTGATCCATAACATATTAGATATAAATCTTCCGGGATAATCACATGAGAATTTTAGGAACGACGCGTTTCGAACTACCAACTGTAGTTCATCATTAGGATAATGAAGATTGGCTGATCTGACAAACCCAATTTATATCAGAAAGAGAGAAGCAACGGTCAAAACCCAAATTTAACGGTCAAAAATAAAAATAGAAATAAAAACAAAAAACATAACAAACCCAACCCTAAAAACGCTAGTCAAAACTAAAATGATATAAAATCAATCCTAAAAACTGAAATGACACCAAAAAAATTAAAAATAAAATAAAATAAAATAAAATAAAAAATAATAATAATAATAATAATACATAAATAAATAAATAAAAATAAATATATAAATAAAAATAAAATATATAAATATAAAGAAATAAATAATAAATAATAAATAATAAATAAATATAAATAAATATAAATATAAATATAAAAATAAATATAAATACAATAAAATAAAAAGTAAAATAATAATCAAAGTCAAAATAAAAAAAATAGATTAATAACTATTTTTTTTTTAATTAGGATTAAAATAAAACTAAAAATAAAGGATTTAATCAATAACTAAATAAATTAATAAATTGATAAATAAATACATTAATAATTTTATTTATTTAAATTTTTAACAAATAAAATTAAAAATAAAGAATTATCATTTATAAAAATAAAAATAAATGTTTTAACCAATTAATAAATAAATAAGTAAATTGATAAATAAAAGTATTAATAAAAACATAAAATAAAAATAAAGGATATAATCAAATGAATAAATTAAGCAATAAGTAAAAACATTAATAAATAAATAAAATTAAAGCTAGAGTAAAAATAAATTATTTTTATAAATATAAAATTATAGAATAATAATAATAAAACCAAAAACAAAAGAATAAAAATACCAAAGAAAAAGAAAGGAAAGAACCTTATAAGGAGTGAAGAGATGGAATCCAGCAACTGCTAACCTTCCATCCATCATCCCTATTCAATGTACAAGGCCTCTTTTCAATCTCTATCGCCTCCCTAAATTTCCGATGATGGAAATGATCAACCCTAGCAAGGACTCTGGCATCTTCCAAACAAATATGATGCTTCGTCTTCTCTGCATGCTCGGCTAGTGCGGGGACTTGGGTCTGTGCCTAATATCTGCGATGCTCCTGGATCCTCTTATTCGTCGATCGACCGAGTTTCGCCAATGGGGAGTCCCACGAGCAAGGGATCAAATAAGCACCTTTCCGTGCTTTTTGGTCCGTGGTCCTTAACCGATTTAAGAGAATCCGAATGGTTTTTAAAGGCTTAAAAGAAGACAAGATCTTATGCTTCCTTAAAAAATCAAAGCAATCTTGTCGGTAGTACCTTGAATAAAAGGTAAATGAACTTTACCAATACCACAATCCATCATCATTTTTTGTCTAGGACCTTTGCTTGCATTCATGAAAGCCTTCAAACCTTGACTTCTACTATATCCATTATCTTCGAAGACCTTAAGGAGATGGGCCTTCTCCTCATCTAAATTATCATCATCAGAAATTCTAAGAGCTCTTGTAGCTAAAGTGTTTAGAACCCCAACTGTAATCTTGAATAAGGATGATTATAGAGCAAAGATGCTTGACCATCTTTGTAATAGTGGGAGTTATAAGAAGCTCTCTAAGAACCCTCTTAATAAAGTCTCGAAGATAGTTGCCAATGCTATTAAATCTAGTTGCACTGTGGGTTCTATGAGCTCAAAGCTTATTGAAAGCAATCCTGTCACTCCTAGGATTTATGGGCTCCCCAAGATTCATAAAGAGGGTGTTCCTCTTAGACCCATTGTTAATACTATTGGTGGGCCCACTTATCTCCTAGCTAAGTATTTAGCCCACAAGCTAAAGCCTCTTGTTGGTCAGACAGATTCTTTCGTGAAAGATTCTGCTTCTTTTGTTCATGAGTTAAAAAGTTGGGTTTTCGAACCTAATGACTCTATGGTCAGTTTTGATGTTGTTTCTCTCTACACGAACATTCCTATCATGGAGGCGGTGGAAGTTATCAGGCATATCACTGATCCTGATACTGCTAATTTAGTGGAAATTTGCCTCACCTCTACCTTTTTTAGTTTTGAAGGAGAATTTTATGAGCAAACTTGTGGTGTCGCCATGGGTTCCCCGCTCTCGCCAGTAGTGGCCAACCTTTTTATGGAAGATTTTGAATCTAGGGCTTTAGCGTATGCTCCTTTAAAACCGAAGATTTGGAAGTGGTTTGTAGATGATACTTTCATCAATTGGTCTCATGAACAGCAAGAATTAGAGGCTTTTCATCAGCACTTGAATAATCAATCTGATTCCATCAAGTTCACTATGGAAACGGAGAATGAGGGGAGCCTTCCTTTCCTTGATGTTCTCATCTCTAGAAATAATAATGGCTCTTTTTTGCATCGTGTTTTTCGGAAAAAGACGCACACTGAGCAGTATCTTCATTCTGGTTCTCATCATTTTCCTGCTCAGAAAATTGGGGTTCTAAACACTTTACCTACAAGAGCTCTTAGAATTTCTGATGATGATCATTTAGATGAGGAGAAGGCCCATCTCCTTAAGGTCTTCGAAGATAATGGATATAGTAGAAGTCAAGGTTTGAAGGCTTTCATGAATGCAAGCAAAGGTCCTAGACAAAAAATGATGATGGATTGTGGTATTGGTAAAGTTCATTTACCTTTTATTCAAGGTACTACTGACAAGATTGCTCGAATTTTAAGGAAGCATAAGATCTTGTCTTCTTTTAAGCCCTTTAAACACCATTCGGAGGCTCCCTTAAATCAGTTAAGGACCATTTGGACCCAAAAAGCATGAAAAGGTGTTTATTTGATCCACTGCTCTTGTGGGACTCCCTACATTGGCGAAAGCGAGTCGATCGATTAATAAGAGGATCCGTGTGAGCATTCAGCAGATATTAGGCATGGTAGAACCAAGTCCTCGGCGCTAGCGCGAGCATGCAGAAGACGAAGCATCATATTTGTTTGGAAGATGCTAGAGTCCTTGCTAGGGTTGATCATTTCCCATCATCGGAAATTTAGGGAGGCGATAGAGATTGAAAAGAGGCCTTGTACATTGAATAGGGATGATGGATGGAAGGTTAAGCGATGCTTGCTGGATTCCATCTCTTCACTCCTTATAAAGGTTCTTTCCTTTCTTTTTCTTTGGTATTTTTATTCTTTTGTTTTTTGTTTTATTATTATTATTCTATAATTTTATATTTATAAAAATAATTTATTTTTACTCTAGCTTTAATTTTATTTATTTATTAATGTTTTTACTTATTGCTTAATTTATTCATTGATTATATCCTTTATTTTTATTTTATGTTTTTATTAATACTTTTATTTATCAATTTACTTATTTATTTATTAATTGGTTAAAACATTTATTTATTTTTTTATAAATGATAATTCTTTATTTTTAATTTTATTTGTTAAAAATTTAAATAAACAAAATTATTAATGTATTTATTTATCAATTTATTAATTTATTTAGTTATTGATTAAATCCTTTATTTTTTAGTTTTATTTTAATCCTAATTATTAGTTATTAATGTATTTATTTTATTTTGACTTTTGATTATTATTTTACTTTTTATTTTATTTTATTTATATTTATTTTTATATTTATATTTATATTTATTTATATTTATTTATTATTTATTATTTATTATTTATTTCTTTATATTTATATATTTTATTTTTGTTTATATATTTATTTTTATTTATTTATTTATTTATTATTATTATTATTATTATTATTATTATTATTATTATTTATTTTTTTTGGTGTCATTTCTGGGACTTTTTAGGGATTTGATTTTATATCATTTTTAGTTTTGACTAGCGTTTTTAGGAGTTGGGTTATTATTATGTTTTCTCGTTTTTATTTCTATTTTTTATTTTTGACCGTTAAATTTGGGTTTTCGACGTTGCTTCTCTCTTTTCACGATATAAATTGGGTTTGTCGGATCGACCCAATCTTCATTATCCCGATGATGAACTACGCGTTGGTAGTTCGAAACGCGTCGTTCCTAAAATTCTCATGTGATTATCTAGGAAGATTTATATCTAATATGTTATGGATCACGAAGCTTGCACTCTCAAATTAATAATATGTCTAGGGTCATAAATGTATTTTTTTTAGTACGATACATGAAATATGTTATGAACTCTTATGTGACACGTTAGTGCAAGCCGATACTGCTACCGGTACGATTCTTTCCAAAATCTAGAATGGTACACAAAAATGAGGGGGCAGATTTGCGCAACCACCCCATCTCAAGGAACTCTTCCTAGGTTTGACCCTCGCGATAAAAATGTTCCCCAACTTTCGAAATTCGTTATAATTTCTTCTCTTGTATGCATAATCCTTTTGTCTATCTTTGGAAACTCTTAAATTATGATGTATTTTTCTTATAGTTTTCTCCATTTCAACTAACATATTAGATCCTAGGATTATATTATCCTCTAGATTATTCCATTTGGTAGGATTCCTCAATCTTCTTCCATATAGTACTTTAAAAGGGCTCATATTCAATGAGTTCACGTAACTATTATCATATGCGAAACTCAACTACGTGGAGATATTCCTTCGCCACTTGGTTCATTGTTGCATAACATACATTCTTAAAAATTTCCTATAGTACCTAGCTCACCTACTCGGTTTGCCCATCTATCTAGGGATGATAGGTGGTACTAAATTGAACTTAGGGTACCTAACCCTTCAAAGAGAGCTTCAAAAATGCGGACGTAAATTTTACGTCCCTATCAAAAATGACTGTTTCGGTTATGCCATGTAATTGAAATATTTATTTAATTAAAATGTTAGCTATTTGGACGGAGTCTTGTACGTAGGTTGTACTAGAATAAAATGGGTGATTTTACTCCGATGGTTCACCACTACCATTATTGAGGTATTTTTGTCTTTTTATTCTAGGTAATCCAATAATAGAAATCCCATTTTATGACATCCCACTTCCATTCGGAATGGGTAATGGATGCGATATCCCCCACCGGGTGTTGATTTGGTGCCTTGACTTTTTGACATTCTAGACATTTAGCTAAGCTACTTCCGGAATATACTTTCTCATTCCGGAGCCAAAAAATAGTTTTTCGTTATGGAATTTTTTTTTCTAGTACCAACAAGTGAGCCGGCAGTAGGGACTTCTATGGAATTCATCCAAAATTAGATGCTTGACACTCGGTACCGAGTTGGGAACATATATTCTTCCTTTAAAATTGACTATTTTTTTCTTTACTTATCACGTATTTGAATTGTTTTCCGGCATTATTTTTTTTCCGTTGTGTTTGTTGCCACAAAAATTCATATTCAAGGTATTTTAAGGTGACTTCTTTATCCGATGAGAAAAATTAGTTTCGGTATGGATGTAGGAGAGTTCATACACATAATATAGCATCTTACTTAATGCATATGCTACCCGATTCTCTTTCCATTTAAGATGCTTAATCTCGAACTCAAATTCACTCAAAAAAGAGCAGTACATTTTGGCCTCACATGCATTAATATTAAGTTTCTTGAAAGAAACTTGTTAAGCTAATATGGTGCTTTGTCATTAATTTTTTTTACTCCAACGAGTAGTGTCACCATAATTTCAAGCATATGTATTACCGCGGTGAACTCCCAAATCATAAGGCGAGTAACTTTTTTCATGTTCATTTAGCTTGTGTGACTCATAGCCTATTACCTTTCCCTATTGCATAATAACACCTCCTAGACCTTCTTGGGCATGCATATGCGTAGACCACAAACTCAGCATTTTACTGGTTCAGAAACTTTTAACATCGTGGTTGTGGTCAATAAGTGTTTAATTTCACAAAAATAATTCTACATTCTATGTTCCTCTTGAAAACCCTTCTCTTTTTCTATAAGGAGGTTATAGGATAAGAAAATTTAGAAAAATCCCCTTATAAAATGATGATAGTAGCCAACTAAGCCCATGAAGGATCAAATATATCGCTACATTTTTAGAGATATTCCCATTCCATAATGGTCCTAATCTTCTCGAGATCCACAACTATTCCTCGGAGAAGAAATTATGTCCCAAGTATTTGATTTGATCCTTGAAAAACTCACATTTACTAAGTTTCACATATAGTTTATGGTCCCATAAAGTTTGCAATACTAGCCCTCGGATGTTCCTTATGCTCCTCTAAGTTCTTTGAGTAAATGAGAATATCATCAATAAAGATGAGAACATTTTTATCTAAGGATGAAAAATACTATTCATTAAGTTCATAAATCTATTGGGGCATTAGTGAAAGTCGGGATGGAAAAACCAAAAAACTCCCGTAATGGCCATAAGTACCAATTTCGAATTTTGTCTTGTAGAATATCCTCCTCCTTTATTTGTATCGATGATGTCCCTACTATAAATATATTTTATAAAATATGATGGCATCGTTAACTCTAATTAAATAGGTCGCCAATTCTTAGCAACAGAGATATTTATTCACGATAGTTAACTTATTTAGTTGCATATAGTTGATATATAAGCGTAGCGAACCATTCTTTTTTGTAACGAGACAATACTGAGTTTCCCCCAGGTGACAGGTGATCCGTACTTATGTAGCAGGAACACAACGAGAATAAGCATATAACCATAAATACGAGAGATACGTTAGATTAACACTTCATTTCATTAATATCAAAAGAACCGAAATTTGCTTACGGACGGAAGATGGAAATAAAACTAGCTAGGGCACTAGTAGCTATCTCGCGAGAAGAGATGTGGCGGCCTACGAGCTCGTACACGAGTTACAATGAGGCTCGAGGGCCTATTTATTATCGAGAAACAATGGAGAACCCCTAAACATTCCAAAAACCCTAACTCCTATGGAGATGAAGCGCCACAACTATGGGCCCCGTTTGGGTAAATTGGTGTTTCAACTTCCCGGGGACGTAACTTTGGCATCTTATCTATGTTTGACGCACATGATACATCATTAGAAAGCTCTATCCGAGGACTAAAACTATTAGGATGAATTGAATGGTCCAATTCCCCGAGTAAAAGCATACCCAAAAACGTCAAGTTTAGGGCCTCAAAACGGCTCCGGAAGTTCGAGGACAGAAAAAGCTCGCTAAAAATAGTAAGTTATGCCGAAAAGCTCGAAAAAAACTGAAAGATACAATGGTGGGGGCCCAAGTGGAATAGGCGGGTGGCCACCAATATCCACTTGGATCGAACGGACATGGGGCCGATACTATCCATTATCTAGTAAATCTTGCAGTTACATCTCAATTTCGTTAACTGCGGAATACTCATACGGTAGAGGGGGATTTTTGACACCGGCGCTACACATTCGGAACTAATTACGCGTAGTGAAATCAAGGTCCCGTTTAGGGTGTAGCCCCAGAATTTCCTCTAGATATATATCAGAAAATTCCTAGATAATTGGTATGTTTGCTATGGTAGTTTCTTTATTTTTGGCATTGGAATATCTAATCTGTACTAACATACACTTGGCAGCCTTTTTCTCGAGGCATTTTCCCCCAACTAGGTAGTTGTAATAGGTCACAACTCAAATGGCACTCCTAATCCCTTGAATTTCACATCTTATACCATATTTCATGAGGAAGATGATAATATTTTCTTTGTAGTTAACCAAAGACCAATTCCCTTCTAATCATTCCATCCCAATTATGACATCGTAAGATACTAAAGGCAACATCTTCTAAATTTTTGTTGATTTCTTTTCTTCTAATGCTTCAATAGGAAAATTTTCCCACCTTAGTAGTTACTCTTGCTTAGCTGCGGTAGCCAATTGTACTAACCATGGGTGTTTAAATTTACTAGTTTGTAGCTGACACATTTCAACTATTTTTGAGGTACGACATAGCTTAAACTATTGCTTGGAACTATTAAAATAGAAACAACATAGTTGAGTATCTTACCTTCCAATTCTATCATTGTAGGTTGATATTTTTCCTTATGCCCTACTAAGGCAACATTAATCCTCGACATACTTCTCGCCACTTATCCCATAGTAGAAGCCTCTTGCACATTAGAAAACCCTCCTGCAGTTACTAGCACTATGGGGGATTTTTTGTAATAATGGGGTTCCCCACAACCCTAACACTTTCGTAAGGAGGTTTCTAGGATTGACTACGTTCATGTCTTCTTCATGCCTCCTCGCTTGCTTACCCTTATTCTACAATATGGTCTTATATTGACTCCTTCATAGATATTTTTTTTTGTCCTTTATGTCCCTAACGATGTAAACTTTGAAATGGGAAATATAGACTAAAAATGGGAACTCTAGTCAAAAAAACCCTAAAAAACATGAAAAACAATCCAAAAATGAAAAGTGTGTATTCGAGAATGAGGATTTTTTTTTGGGGTTAATTTGCAACATTTTTTTAAAAATAGGCAAAGTAAATCTAATTTTCCTATGCCAAATAAATGTAAAAAACACACTAATGTTGTTTCTAGAATACCATTTTTATTTTTTTGAGTACAATTTCAACAATTATATTTAGTAATGACGTTAAATATAAAATAATGGGATTTTTAAAACACATTATGATTCCAACATTTTTTATCCATTTCGTTTTTACATATAATATCATGACACTAAAAAAAATCCCTAAAATTCTAATTGTTTTCAACCATAATGTTAAAGATAAAAAATATTTCACAATTTTTTACCCATAGAATTAAAAAACATTAATTTTTCAACATATTTTAACGATGATATTATGAACAAATTATATGACTAAAATAACCCAATGAAACATACAATATTTATCTAAGTTATTGTTGGGATTGTGAATATTTTAAACAAATGAATTCCCCATAATTAAAAACATATAATCCAACAAACATAAAATGACTCATAACTTCCTATAAGATGATATGGAAGTTAAAATCTCATTTTCATTTCTCAATGAAAAGATCATTTATATAAAAAAAATTACACGAGCTTATTCAAAATCACTCATATTCTCTTGCATGCACCATCGGAATTCATATCTTCGGATGAATGACTCAATGCAATTGAAGATGTTCAATATTATTCTTTGTCACCAACTAGTGCCCCATACTATGTCAACATGCATGCCCACAATTTAAGGTTTCAAAAGTATTCTAGATCTATGAATGTGGGGCTCGGTCACACCGCCATATCAACATCACTGTTTCTTACGGTAGAAACTCTCTTTAGAATCTCTATCATCTTGGAGTGAAGAGTTATATTCCGATGTTTGTTAATTTGAAGTCATAAACAAGTTTTCCAACTACTTCCAATTTTAAGAGGTTTATGTGGCGACGATTTATATTGTGTACCCTTTATTTTTCTCTTTCCACCAATTTTTTTATCAACTACCATATTTGTCTTGTACACACCATTGAATGGGTGTGTGTTTGTGGCATGCCATCGTACTTCAACATTTACTAGCATGTCTGCATTTTCCGTAATGGCCTTTATAACCTTGCAAACCCATAATGGATAACCATGTGCATCTTCATCATACAACCCTCCTCTAATATCCCTGTACCTGAACCCCACTATGAGGTCTTCCATGGTTTCACATTCTACTCAAGATCTTGCGGAAAAAATATACATTTCTCTTTCACTCCACCCATGTAGAATTAATAATACCTTGAGATTGTTGTTTTTCAACAATGTTTGTTTTCTCATGTTCATTTGACTCATTTTGTTGCCAAATAATTGAGTCTTCATAATCATATCTTCATTTTTTTTGATCTTGAAAGGATATCACTATGATCATTGAAAAAGTGACTCCCCACCAAACTAAATTAGCAACATCAAAGTAGTCATATGTATATCTAATAGATTTTTTTAATTTCTTCGAGGCATTCAAAATATTTTATATCTCTCTTCTACCTTCTCATGCATTATGAACTTAATAAACTAATTGTAATAAAAATATATTGTATGCAAATATTGGATGTCTCTAGAATGAACTTACACAATGCCAAACCGGATGACAACACCCATTCTCGCAATATTTGAATACTTCTTTCCCCTTGTAAGTGTTTTCCTCATCAATTATTTTGATAATAAATTGATGTTGGAAGCTAATTTAATTAATTTTATACAATGCATTTTCTCCTCAGCAGTGTGATCCCAAAATAAACCTTAGTATCATGTCAACAATTTCTTCTAAGACATGAAAAATAGGGTCTACCATATATGATTTCTAAATATATTCAATTAATGATGGAAAGCTACCAACATCCTTCATCCTCAATGTTACTAAAAACGAGCAGCACTATCCGATCAATATGCGTTTGTGAGGGTGCCCAACAAGAAAGAAAAACCAACCTTTACCTTATGAAAAAAATTCTCAAATCAAAAATCATGTTTAGATATCCAAAAACATTTTAATTTTTTGTTTTCATGAGAAGTGTTGTCCAATTGTAGAGATACAAAA
Source organism: Pinus albicaulis (assembly GCA_034641835.2). Lineage (NCBI taxonomy): Eukaryota > Viridiplantae > Streptophyta > Pinopsida > Pinales > Pinaceae > Pinus > Pinus albicaulis. Next base: position 1,323,042,147 of record CM076572.1, read on the forward strand.
CTCTAGGAATATTACCGGGCCAATGAGAAAGCACATCATAAATTATGGATATTGTAAGATTTGAATCATTATGAATATTTGGAGTTGTGAAGTAAACTATTGGCGACATTTTTCCCATTGAATACCATACATCCAACCAAGAGTGAAACTCGATAAAATGTTCCTCACCTGTAAATTTTTGGAGTGTGCGAACAAAATGTGGTAGAAGTGTTTTCTTTTCTCATCCATGCCATCAATTATCAAAGCCAATATTTATTTGGATTATCATAACACTTCTTTCGATGCTTGTAAAACTTTTTTTCCCTTTCACTTTTTTTTTCGTGATGTTCTTTAAGTGCTTTCACAATGGAATATATACATATCATAAAATAAACCTATTAATAAATACATTTTCTTTCATAGTTGATCATTATACAATTTAAAAGAATAATGTTATGAATGCTTACCTCTCTCTTCTACTACTTGAAATTTATCCCTTTTTTATTTTAGAGAAGCACATGTACCGCAAACCCCCATCCTTGTCTTCTTAGGAATACGAACATTGTTGAATTCTCTCCCTACATATACTGCACTAAATATTGACATGTAATAAAATGACTCATTTCCTTTCAACACCTTATGCATATTCACTTGTATAAGTTGGAGATTTCTTGTCTTGAATACTTATACTGGAATATGTATTAGTATCTCTGATTTGGAAAACACTCTCCATGTTTTGAAAATAAGCTCTTGCATATGTGACATTGCGGTGTTTGATAATGTCCCAAATTCTCGTTTATGACGAATTTATAAATAATATGTAGGATCTTCTTCCAAATTATCTTATATTCTTGACGGACTCTGAAAAATTACCAATTGAATCGAACATTTTGAAAGCCTTTCCACATAAGTATAAAGACCCAATATGATAATCATCACTCCGTCAATTTATATTACATGCACCCCACTAAATATGAATTATGCATGATTTTATTCATTCTGAAAAATAGCTCTTCCTTTTCTCCAAAGAAAACTTGGAAAATCATATGTTTCAAGAAATCCTTTTTACAACGATCACTTGAGATGAGATCATTGATAGAACTCGATTCTTGCAATATATTCTACTCTACCCTTGTGTATAGCTATAAAATCTTAGATTGATATGAAAAGGTATACTCCTACTCCTAGATACAATATTTATTAGTAAAACGCTCTCAATCATTTCATCATTCTCGCTCGAAAAAAAAATTCCATCATTATTAGGAGGAATACTATTCTTACTATGACTCATTTTGAACATATTTAGGAAATTCACCACCATACACTTGTTTGAAAAATATTCATTACCACCTTTCAGCGATAGGGAAAATTTCAATACCATCAGTCTGTGGTTTTAGGAAATACTGACTTGAAGGATATTCTTCACCATCTAGATCTTTCCCTTCATTACTAGTGATCTCATAGTCCATAGTGACTAGTACTAAGTGGAAATTTTGATTCTCAATTTATCGGAAATTCCTCATCCTAACCTTTGTCGTTGCTGCTCTCATAGTAAATAGGATTAAGACTAAGTGGAAATTGTGACTCTCTATTTATTGGAAATTCTTCATCATGCCTTTCATCATACGTTTCTTGCATATTCCATAGTGTTAGGGACTAAGCGGAAATTTCAACTCTAGGTTTATTGGAAATTATTCATCTACGCTTCCTTCGTCATTGTTTCTCTCATAGTCCAGTAGGATTAGGACTAAGTGGAAATTGTGACTCAATTTATTGGAAAATTATTCATCTGGCCTTTTGTCACTACTTTTGTCTATAGTCCATAGGATTAGGAATAAGTGGAAAATGTGATTCTTTATTCATGAAAACTTTTCTATCTTGCCATTCATCATTATTTCTCTCATATAATTCCTTAGGATTAGGACGAAGTGGAAACTTTGTGTTGGCAATATGATGCAGAGTGTTGTTATCCTTGATGGCAACCTACTTGATAAAGTTGATGGCAACCTACTTTGATGAAGTTGTTCTTGACTTGTTGATTTTATCCGATGTATCTACGAAAGGTACCTCATAAGTACTTGGGAGAAAGAAATTTCAGCAAGTGCCGGAATAAAGATCTTAGACTTCTCTAGATTCAAATTCCATGATGAATAAGGCTCTATATGGTCTCAAACAAGCTCCAAGTGGCATGAGTATTATCGTCTTGACAAATATCTTCTAGCCTATGCGGAATTTCTATCCACTATTGAACCACACAGATGTCAATCAAGCTAGTAAAGATGAATGTTGGATTCAAGCCATGAATGAAGAGCTTGATCGGATTGAAAAAGAATCACACTTGGGAATTAGTACCAAGACCACATGATAAAAAATGTCATTGGAACTAAATGGATATTCAAAAACAAGTTAAATGAGAATGGGGATGTTATAAGAAACAAAGTTGTTCAATGTGTTGCATATAAAACCATCATGACAAGAGAAGCAAGAAAGAAGAGGTTTGATATTGAAACAAAAGAAGAATACTTATAAAAACTATTCTCCTATTCTAAATGAAGTTGAATGTGCTTATTGCAATAACTTTGGCCATGAAGAATCGCGAATGCGGGAGCAAAAGGTCGGCCAAAGAGAGCATTTTCCTTCCAGTGCTCCAAAGTATGGAAAAAGAAGAAATTACGAGAAAGTTGAAAATTGTGGCATAGCGTTATTTGCAGTATAGGTGAAGAAAATCAATGGTACATTGATAGTGGGATGCTCAAGACATATGACGGAGTGACAAAAAAAACTTCTTGCATATAGTGCTCTAGAAAAAGAAAAGAAGAGTTACATTTGGAAATGATACTCCTGCGGTAATTAAGGGAAAAGGGGTACGTGTTTCTAAAAGAAAAGGTGAAAAGCTAATGATGTCATGTATGTGGATGGATTAAGGCATGTAACCTATTAAGTGTAAGTCAATACTGTGTGATCAAGGAACTGAAGTTGTCTTTAGTTCAAAGAATGTGTGGTACGTGATCTTGATACGAATAACACAATTATAAAAAGGAAAAAGAACTCCAAGCAACTCCGTATGTATTGAAGAACCGCAAAGAACAATGTTACTTGGGTAAATATTCATAAAACTGGCTATGGCATAGAAGGTTGGGGCATCCGAGCTTCTCTCAAATCAACAAATCAAGCGAGACTTAATGTTGTTCGTGGTCTTCCCAATATTACTCTACTCAGAGAATTATCATATGCAAATCTTGCCAATTCGGTCGCGTGACTCGCAGTGAAATTTAATGCCAAGGAAGGATCATCAAGTAGGCCTCTTGAACTTCATTCATGCGACATATGTGGACCTATGAGGAAAAATTTCACCACGGGGTGAATAATACTATATCCTATTTATTGATGATTTATCTAGAATGTGTTAGATTGGGTTGCTGAAAACACAAAGATGAAGCATTTGAGAAATTTTAGACCTTCAAAGCAACGGCTGAAAATGAATTAGATCTAAAAATCAAGTGTCTTAGATATGATTGAGGAGGATAATATACATCGAGATGAATTCCTTGAATTTTGTAGAACAACTTATGGCATAAAAAAGACGATTTATCAGCGAGGTGCACTCCACAACAAAATGGCGTAGCAGTAAAAAGAATGAATAGTAACGAGTTCAACAAATGGCTAGAGCTATGCTTGATGATTCACGGGAAGACTCTGACACTTTTTGGGGAGAAGCAACACACACAACGGTAGAATATTCTTAACAAGGCACATATTCGAGTAAACAGTGATAAAACTCCATATGAACTACGGTATGGTAATCCTCCTAATTGTGAAGCATTTTTAGAGTTTTTGGAAGCAGATGCTTTATCAAAAATAATGATGAAAAAACTTGGTAAGTTTGAACCTAGAGCGCAGATGAAGGAATACTTCTTGGTTACTCCTCTAGAAAGTAGAGCATATAAATGTTACAATAAAAGACTTCGGAAGATTGTTGAATGTATTGATGTTATTATTGATGAGTCTCCCGTGTTCCCCCAAAAGAAGAAAGACAAACAACAAATGACGAAGATGGTGACATATGTCCTTCTACATCAAATAGCAATGATATAGACGGTGAACCCCCAATGAAGAACGTGAAGATGATTTATACGAAAAGGTTAAATCTATATAAGGAGAATAAATTCATTGTGAAAAGGGAGAGCAAGTGTATCGGGCTTTTAATGAATACTTCACTGCGAAGTATATTTGTATGAAATGGGTAACGAGCTTTAATGATTGATCGGAATTAATAATGCACCCATGAAGAAAATGATGAAGAGGGATCTCTAGATCCGAAATGTCTATGTATTTTCTAGATCGCGATGATGAAATGTTTAGATCTATGATCCGGCGAATCTATGCTGAAGTGAAGGATGAATTACCGAGTTGATTATCTCGATGCGAAGAGTTGTACAATCTCACGAAAAGTTATAGATATATACGCAGTTCGTCTTCGGAAAAGGCGCGTATATACACGGGTTAGCTTCATGAAAAGCACGTATGGACGATTATGGTTTTTGAAGAATGCACAAAGGCATACATGGGTTTGTAAACATAAAAGCGCATATACACGCGACTTCAGCGAATAAAATTAGCGTATGATATCCGAATCAATGAATGCTACGGTTAAGTTTACATCCGCATATCTATTCTCGAAGTCCGGGTTATCTCCCGATATTCACAAGCTTTACAAAGGTGGTCTCACTATTCTGTTTGAAGCAATGGGAAAGAGTCGATTGTTGACTAAGTGAAGAGAGTTTGTGTTGAGGCAGTTTGATCCGGTTTGAAAATTGATGAAACGTGGTATGCGAGTGAGTGCCGAGGGTTGAAGCCTTTAGTATGCAGGGGGTAGTAGCTCGCTTCAAGTGGTAGCTAGTAAACGGAGAGCGAGAAGTACTTTCGGCTCCCTTCCAAGAGAGGTTGGTAAACAAGAGCGAGGGGGTTGTAGCTCCCTTCCAAGAGAGGTTGGTAAACGAGAGAAGGTTGTAGCCTTACTGCGGGTGAGATGCGTCGCGTCTTTGAGTATGAGTCTCCGCGCCATGATCATAGTTGTAAGAAGTTTTCTTTATATAATAAATATTGAAGGCCGTAGACGCACAACGGTTTTCGGTGGTTTTTCTCCCGAATTGGGTTTCCACCTTAAATCCCTGTTGTTCATGTGTGTTGATGATTTAATGCATCCTTACCGCACCCGTTTACTCGCTTACAAAACATCGATGAATGAATGATGCAATGATCTAAGTTAAGAATTAAGTGCATAATTAGATCTCTCGTGCATATGCAAGTTTCCTTCTAGTTATCCACGTGTATACACGAGTTGTGTTCATTAAAGTAGCGTATGGGTTTAAAAGCAAGAAAAAAGTAAAAAAAATTCGATTTAGCACTAATCACCGATTCACTCTCGGTATTTTTTTCCAACACTTTGAGTCTCTATTTTTTGGAAATTCTTCATCCCGACCTTCGTCAACGGCTTCCTTCATACTCCATAGGATTAGAACTCGAGTGAAAATTTTGACTCTCTATTTATTTGAAATTATTCATCCTCGCCTTTTGGAACTACTACTCTCATAGTCCTTAGGATGAGGACTACGTGGAAAATTTGACTCTATATTCATAGTGAAATAATTTTTGTTATATTCATCAATATGAATAGAGTTTTTTACGCGATGAAGATGTTGATGCTTCATAAAAAGAAATCTCTCAGTATCATAAGAATCCATAACATTCGAACGAGAGAAGATGTTGAATGATGAAAATGCACACTCTCTCCCAATGACAACATATAGTCGAAAAAATGAAAATTTCCTCCAAAATTTCCCCCTAAAATGTTTGCTCCAAAAATTTTTGTTTGAAGTATCTTCCTCCAAATTTTACTTTTACGATTTATTTTAAAATTTTCTACTAAAATATTTTTCTTGAATATTGACACTAAGTTTGATTCAAATACGGTACACAATTTTTCTTTTAATAAAATTTTCCAAATCAAAATAAATCTTACTTAGGATAGAGTGTATCATTGTGGGGTGCATCGATATTTTTTTGTGAAGAAGAAGGATAGAAAATCTCAGGGTTATGCATCAATTATAGGTAAATTTTGAAAAAAAATCACCATCAGGAACAGCGTATATTTGTTGCCAAGGATTGATGACGTTTTCGATCGGTTAAAGGGTGAAACCATGTTCTCAAACATTTTTATGAGACGGGATACCATCAAGTATGCATCAAAGAAGAGGGAAATTTACAATACAAATTTCCAGGACCAAGTACGGACATTATGAGTTTGTTGTAGTTCCATTTGGTTTGACTAATTCTCTAGCTACTTTTATTTGTTTCGATGAATAATGTGTTGCATTCTTATATGGAAATGTTTGTTATTGTAGTCATTGATGACATCTTGATATATTCTAAGAATTATGAAGAACATGACAAGAATTTAACAATAATATTAATATTTCTAAGAGATCATTAGTTGTATGCAAAAATTAGCAAATGCGGTTTCTTTTAGACGAGTTACATTACTTGGGGCATGTGGCATACAAGGAAGGTATAATAGTCACTATCCCGAGAAGATAAGGGCCATCATGGAGTGGGAGGCTACTAGAAATATAGAAGAGGTAACATCATTCATGAGACTAACAACTTATTATAGGAGGTTCATCAAAGATATTATCTCAGGATTGCATATCCTATTACATCTTTAAGCGAGACAAGGCAAGAAATTTTAATGGACGGAGGAATGTGAAAAAGGTTTTGAACAATTGAAACGAGCTTGTTGAAAAAATGATCTAGTGTTAAATATTGCAAATACGGAAAATCAATTTATGGTAATATGTATAGATGCTTACAAGAGAGGACTTGGTGGATTCCTTATGCAGGAAGGAAAAAAATAGTATGCTATGAGTCACGAAGCTGAATGAGCATGACAAAAAAATTATCTCGACACATGATCTTGATTTGGCATCAATCATCCATGCATTGAATATGTGGAGGAACTATCTTCTTGGCAGGAGGTTTGTATTTATGAGTGATCGTGAGTGGATTAATATACTTGTTTTACTAGCCAAATTTGAATGCAAGGCAAGCTAGATGGTTGGACACGATTAGTGAGTTTGAATTTGAGATCGGCTACATAAAGGATAAATAGAACATGGTTGCGAAGATGCTCTTCGTAGGCCACTAGTACAAAATGGCTAATCAATTACTAAAAAAAGACTAAATTTTGCATATAAATGACCATTTTTCAGTCGGTGACCAGTAGTATCTAATTTACAGTATCTTATAACGCGACTAAATTTTAGTCATTTTTAGCTTAGTCATTAATTTTTTGTCTCAATTTCATCATCTAGTAGTATGTTTAGTCATTAATTTGGTCATTAATTTAGTCATCGATTTAGTCATTAATTTCCACAATTAATGACTAAATATACAACAAAATATATTAATATATGACCAATCAAGAAAACCAATTAATGACCAAAGAAATATGACCAAAATGTTGGTCGTGTTATAAGATAATTTAAATTAGCTACCAATAGTCATATATATGCAAATTTTAATCATAGTTTGAAACCAAAAAACGACCAAAGAAATATGACTAAATGTTGGTTGTGTTATAAGATACTGTAAATTAGCTACTAATAGTCATATATATGAAAAAATTAGTCATAATTTCTAATCACAAATTTATCATTTGTTGTAGTCATTTATCTTTTTTTGGTAGTTTCATATTCATTATATAAATGACTAATTTAGTAGTTTATATTCATTTCATTTGCTTTCATTAATAATCATTATAAACAACTAATTTAGTCATATTCATTTTATTTGTGTTCATCATTATTCAATGTAATCTACTAATTTAATAGTTTTAGATTGATTTTATGTGTTCATTATTAATAAACATAAATTAATTAGTATGATTTTGCAAATAAATTAAAATAAAAATAAAAAAATCCATACAATGTGCATGTTTATCTAATATAAAAACACAAAGTTACATATGTTAATTAAAATACTAAACAATGTCAAGTGCAACTATGAATAATTTTAACCACATAAATTATATTATATGAAATGTCAAGTATTACAATATAAGTTTCCAACTTAATATTGGTTGGGAGAAAATTTACACAAGAAATGTTGTTTCATTACTTCAAAACATTATCATTGTATTTCCAAGGCATTGCAGGTGAATTCACCAACTCTGAAGACTTGACCATTAATCTGTATCTGTGTGTCTTACGTGAGGTATTGGCTCTAAGGGCATCACTAGACCGATTCTCTTCTCTCTCTCTGTATTTTTGTGTTTATCTCTCCAGTCTTATTGTTCTCCTCTTTCTTCAATTATCGCTTCTTGCCATCAATATTGAGTTCCTTTTCTAGAAACCAAAGAAGATACAATGCAAAGTGTAAGCCATGTAAGACGATGAACACTAGAATATAAACTAAAATAGACTATAAATCATTTATACGACATATACCTCAACATTAGCAATGTCAAAGCCATTTTTCCCAATAAAAGCAAGAAAATTGATCATTTTTTCTTTAGTTGGGTGATAGTGTCCACTATGTGGCCAGATGACCTATATAAACAAAGAAAATATATTTTCACCATAAAAAATAACACCTTATTAACTTAGTATTCAACCTTCAGGGAAATCTTAAACACAATCATGTCAACCAAGTTACATTCTAAAAAGCTCAAGTTGTAGATTACTTGTGAAAACAAATAATCTGAGATGTGATGTCTAATCATTTTCATTTTATTTGCCACAACATTTCATTCTCTGACGCATGAACTTGGTCAAGTATTTAAATAACATGTGCTCAAATAACATCATGAAAATATTCTAATAGTCATGAAATATTTTAACACACAACAACTAAAGGATTTCAATCAATATCGTGTAATACTAATTTTGTCTTCAAGATTTAGTTGTTGTTTAAATGGACATGATACCAATTATTTTATATTTTATAGTTAAAGTACAAAAAAAATAAAAAATAAAAATGTTCAAAATACAATAAAACAATAAAGAGAAGATATCATGGAATGGATATTGCAGTTATAAAAAATTTGTTTACATGTCCACTTTTGTCTTGTCTCGCATTCCTAAAACATTTTATTGCCCAAAATAACCAATGAGATGAAATAATCACAACATTAAAAACCATAGGAATCCCTACTATAAACATTTCCAAAGTCGATGGTTTAGGTGCCTGAAGGATCTCCAAAAACAAATGAATCATATCTAAGTCATGCTATGCATTTTCTCCCCATCCTTTTTCCAATCACATTTCCTGTAACCTATGCACATCGGAGTCAAGTAACAATCAAACGTAGGCATTGAAATTTGTTTTTATATTATATATATATATAATTTGAATATAAAAAAAAATTAACTGAAAACAACTATAATACTAATATTATCAATTTTTGGATGTTATTTAAATGGATATGATGCAAAGTATGTTCAATTTTATAATGTAAAGACAAAACAAAATGAAAGTAAAAGTTCAAAATACAATCAAACAATAAAGAGAAGATATCATGGAATGGGTGTTGCAATTGTACAAATTTTGTTTTTTACCTATCCACTAGTGTCTGGCATTCCTAAAATTGCTTTCCCAAAATAACCACGAGGTGAAATAATCACAAAATTAAAAAACATAGGAATCCTTCCTAGAAACATTTCCAAAGTCGATGGATCAGGTGCCTGAAGGACCTCCAACAACAAATGAATCATATCCAATCCCATTTCCTATAATCTACCCACACCAGAGTCTGGTAACATTCAAATGGAAGTTTTTATATTTTTGAAAAAAAAATGGATATTTTTCAAACATGCTAAATGCATGGTAAATATATTCATAAATATTTACAGAAACTAATATTAAAATATTTTATATTTTTGTAAAAATAATGGAGATTTTTCAAGCAGGTTAATTGCATGGTACAAAAATTGTTTCCACAAATGTATCCATATATACAGTGGATCTTACTCATAAATATTTGTAGAAGATTTTTCAAGTAGGAAACATGTATGGCTTTGGAGTCCTATCTGTGTGAATGTTTGAAATATTTGATGTTGATTCGATTTTGTTCTTATTTATTTGAGCTTTGAAGGTCCTTCATTTGGTGAGCCTATAATAAGAGTACCTCTACCACCCTAACCCTTACACGAAGTTGGTGTCTGAGTAATTCTAGTCCTTCAAGTTGCTACAGATGAAAAAAAATGGATGTCATACCCACAAAGTATAAATTTATAGACTTTGATTACTAACCCAACCATTGTGTATGTATGTGAAAGGGGCTTTTACTGCTTGGAGCATTAGGAGGGCCTAGAAGGTCGCCTAGAATATTGAACTGGAAATTCCAAGGCTTCGAAGTTGGTTTATTTTGAATGATCACAATTTATGGTGTCCTCATCCTACTTTATGAAATAAAAGTCAAGACAACATGGTTCTTGGTCCTTTCATTTTTCCAAAGAGGCATTAATAATATCAAAGACATTTTTGATTCTTAGACATGGGAATGTGTCTCTTTTCCTAGGTAGAAAAAAGTTCAATGTAGCCAATCTTCATAGACATGTCATGGACCAAGCCAAGGTGATCATCCCCAACTTACTCTTCATGAAATTAGGCTTGAAATCCTCTACAACCTGGTGGATAGAGTTGAATTAGAACTAGGTCGCGTCATTTACAAAATGCATGCCAGTGAATAACACTCACTAGGTTATGCGAGCAAATAAAATGGGAGAAATATTTTCTCCTAGAGGTTATCCACTTGGGTGTGTAATACTCACTACACCCATTTCCTAATAGGTTTCTCTCTTAGGGTACAAAGTGTCTTAGGCCAACAACTTCCCTAGAGCTCAATAGATTATTAGAGCTGCAATTCTATTTCTTGTGTGTAAGAAAAGAAATAATTATTGTTTAGATTTTAACAAGGACCAAGATGCTCAAATTTTTACTTGGGAAAACAAAGAACTTACTTATTACATTATATTGCCTCTCATTCTCCCTTTTCTTTCTCTATGGAAACGCAAAGTTCTAGTAGAAGGCCAAGGCACGAAGCTAGTTATGTTAATCGCTACAAGCGAGCATCACCATAACAGACCATGTAGCCCTCAACCACTTCCCTAGATTGATAAGTTGTTAACACTTTCCCTCGTTATTTCAAAGAAAAACAATCCAAACAAAGATGTTTATCATGTTAATTATGGTTGAATTTACAACAATTTTTTAGGCAACTAATGATGGTTGGGGGCCATTCCTAATGACAAAGAAGATACTGATTTAATTGCAGGTTTCATCATGATAGTTAGTGAATTGTTTGGAAATGTGTGAACACTGATTTTATGCCTTTATGGCAAGACTTTTGCTTTTTTTTTTCGTTTATTTCAAGCGGATTTTAAGAAATGTTGCTCCTTATAAAATGTATGTCCATGTGTCAAATTTGATAGGCTATATGTTTTTGGGCAGTTTTTTGTAGATTCTAGGGCTTTTCACACCACTATTTTCAATTGTTGAGGCTTCTCAATTGTGCACCATTTTGTGTGACATTACTAATATGTAATATATTTTATTGATAGTTAAAGGAAGCATTTTATACAGAAAAATAATTAGAAATAAAAAATTCAACATTACAACTAGGATTCATCATGTTCAAGAATTCTACCATAGAACATCGATCACATCAGAACTATAGAAATGAGTAGGAAAAAATATATGGTAGGACATGATGTCATGATCCTCATGATGCTTGAAAATTAAAATTGATGCATACTAACTACCCATTACTAACAATCTTCATGATGTTAAGAAAACAATATGTAGTATATGCCAAATTTCATCAGTTATCTCGGTACCAACTAAATGGCACATATCATTTCCTACCATGTGGAATTTTAGTTCAATATTATTCAACACCTTATCAGTTATATATATTTTTATTTCTGATGGATTCCTCGAAGTTCAGAAACTAGTTTTCATAACAAACATATCCAATCTTTGTTCACAAGTACTTCACCTTGTTGACCACTATCTCAGAACATTTATTCATAAAGGGGTTTTACAATTGTGAAAAATAGAGTTAATATATTGCATTTATATGGGGGGAATTTATATGTATTGGGGATTCTAAAAAAAGTATCTAGTAAAAATAGGGCTTTTTTATTGGAAATATGTATTGGGAATGGGGTTCAATAGAAGTCTTTTAGAAAAATGTGTGGTGTGAATATGTGACTCTACTGATTTCATATGGGATAATGTTACCAATTTGAATCCCATATAAAGCTGCAAGCTTCTATTCAAAGTGGTAAATGAGGGTGAACCCTCTCAAACATATGTGATTTAGTGGCACATTTTGGACATGAACTTCCTTAATTACATTTTGAGGTGCATGAACCTACTCAATCACAGTTGTGTTTTTGGCTTTAAAAGTAGTGACCCAAAATACTGATAAGACTTGTGTTGCAATTCTATTATATAAGGAAAAACCCAAAATTCAAACACTACATTAGAAGTGGGAGGTTTTAGATGTGTCCGTAGGAAAACTCAGTGTAGTACACAAGTTCATGAAAAACATATCAGGATGGTGCAGTTGTGGCCAATCAAATGGTTCTTAATGATATATTTTATTTTCTTGCCTGGTACAATTCTCATTAATACTAATTTACAATTTTATTATTAGAATATTCACTACCAATATATGATTTTGTGGCATTATATATTAGATCATATAATATTTCAACTCCTTGGTCATACAAGAGAGTCTACCCATATTTATTCTCTCCATATTATGGATTGTTCAGCCAGTTTGTGATCCTACCATCTCCTTGGAATTTAATTCTATTGTACTAATGACCTCTCTCACTCCCCAAATCATTGCCATCAAACATGCCCCATTGAGGATCTAGATCAATGCTTGAACCATACTCATAACTTCCATTCCTGGTAGTTTCAATTGGAGAGCCATGTATACTAGATTGCTTGATTTCGGTGGCTCTTGCTCGAACAATATCCTTAGATGAGTTTGACATAATGTTCATATGAGCCTGGAAGCTACTTGGTGTAATTTTCTTTAAATATTGAAAACAACAGAGCAGAAATATCATTTTTTATCAATTTTTATTGAAGCTTCTGCATACAACAGACATTCTCACAATTGCAACACAAGCATGTTCCATCAGTATGAATTATCAAATTGTGTAGGCAAAATTGAAAGGAAAATTGCATTCATTTTAGGCAAAAGAAGAATATGACATTAAGGTCCATGCCAGGACAAATTATGTAGACAACTTTGTGGAGTCAATACTTACCATGTGTTTCAGATACATAGCAAAGGTTGGCTTTGAGAGTATCCTCCCAAAGCCAGTGTTCTTTTATTGAATTCACTATCTCTTATAGTTGCAAGGCGGCATTGGCAGACTTAGTTGATTTATTTACTATAATTTGAGAAAGATCTCTCCTTTCATCTATACATTTCTCTACCATCTTGATGCCAAGTGAAATGGGCATTTTCACGATGTGAATGCCATTACCATGTAGTTGGGTAGTCTACAAACTAGACATATCACTAGTAAGGTTGTCATATCAAACTCTTTCTCTTTCTCTACTCAGTGACGATGAATGTCTTCTTGGACAACTTACAATAGGAGATTCAGTTGTACATTGTGCAAAGTTGGGGGCTCTAGGTGTCTCCTATTAGCTAACATTTATTTTTCTGGCATTGTGGTACTTAAATTTAGAGGTGTTCCACCTGAAAGGTAGGTATTAAATAAGGCTGCAAAGTATTTTTTCACTTTTAGAGAAGTTCCTTGTGGAATTACTGAATTTATAGAGGACATGATGCTACCTTTTCTCACAGAAGAAGGTTCAGGAGGAGGAACTAAATTCTCCTAACTTAGTCTTGGCATGGAAGATTGAAACATTGGTTTTGATGATTGCATGGATGAACTTGGTGAGGACTTTGATGAAAACAATACTGACTTTGAATATGGGTTAGAAGACCTTGAAGAAGCTACAAAGTTTGGTTTTTTCACTGAAATTTTCTGTGTTGTTGGCTTTGATCCAGACATAATTGACCTTGACGAGGGGATTGAATACCTTGAAGAAGATTTATATTTGGTTGTTCACATTGAATTTTTTCATGTGGTTTTGTTTCTTAAACGATCATTTCCATAGGAAATATTTGGTGCATAGGTTCTTGACCTTGATGAGGGGATGGAAGACCTTGAAGAGGCTACAAATTTTTATGATGCCACTGATGGTTTATCTGTTATTTTGTTTGTTAAAATTTTTATCCCAGAGGAGGGTGTTATCCAACATGAATTTGAAACCACCCTCACACTTTTCAATGAAGGTTCTATCTGAATGTTAGGGAGCTTCATATTATTGAAAGTCAAACTCATGTACCAAATTTTTTTCAAACATATCAAAAATAGAAACAACCTATTATATGTCAATTAAATATACATAGAACCAACAAGAAATATGGTAGAATATAGAATTACCAATCCCTTCAACTAGTAAAGAAAAACAAGAAGAAAGCACCCAAAGGACCAAAAATAACAATACAATACAGACAAATATTAGTATCTCAACAACTATAATTGCAAGCCATAAATTAATATCATATATTCCAATTGCAACACTGAAAGAAAATTCAAAATAACACAAAAGAAGAGACAACACTGTATTACACAAGTAAACATTGTTAATGGAAAGATGCAACATGGATTGGAAGAGTCGTGTCTTTATCAGTGAAATTTCATGAGACCATTGAACAATTTCACCTTGACAATATTTAAATAAGTTAACAGAAACCCTTGACCTATATTGTACAATTTATGGGATGGAAATCAATATGTATTAATCTTTGCTTGGTTTTAATTGGGTAGATGAGGAATAACTTAGAATGGCATTGTATGTATTCTCGTTTTAGAGCTCAAATTTTCAAGAAGGCTTTAAGTACCCACATTTCAAGGATCACTAGAAGCGGTTAATAAAGAATATAGAAAAAAAACTAACCAGTGGTGTAATGAATGGCTTTCTTGGGACGTAGATTGACATTGGCCAAGGCAATGTTGGAAGCAAGTTTCAATATATTGGAATATTATGGCCTACATCCCTAAGGGGTATTGAAATAATTAGAAAGAAACAATTTAAATTTTTTGTGGACAGGTAAGAGGAAGAAATAGGGCATTGCACTTGTAAAATGCTAGTCCTTGTCTAAACCAAAAGAAACTAGAGGCTAGGATTTCAAAGACATTCACTTGTTTGGAAAAGTTATAGCTACCAAAATTCCATGGAATATTATTTCCAAATAGGGACTCTGGAGGCAGGTAATATACTGAAAGCACATTAAACACCTTAACATGGAATAATGAGATAGGAAGGAAAACAAAACTACCCAAAATGTGTCTAAGTCTAGAAATCATTGGCACTAACTTTCACTTTGGTAGGTGTATGGTTAATATGGGGAGTTGGAAAAGGGGGTAAAATCAGAATAGGGGCTAATACACAGATTTGATGTGAAGAAGCCTACATATGACCATTGGATTTGATTTCTACTTTGCAACGTCAAGGAATTCATACCCTAGGTTAGGGAGCTGATGCAACATCTGCATCAATTTGGCAACAAATATGGAAGAAATGAAACGAGTTTGGTTTCGAAAAAAAGGAAATATGCCACTCGAAGGTATTTATGGATAAACATAAGAAGATTCATATCAGAATAAGAAAGGAGGATGTTCTATTGTACTCAAGGAACCCTGTCGTGGGGGATATACTCCTATGTTAGGGTACAAGGAAAATTTTATAGATACAACCTAGGAAGATGTGGCTTGGAGGTGAAAGATTCCATGGAAGTCTTATGCTCCTTAAATTCAAAGGTTTAGATGCCATTATCTCTTTGGAAAAAAGCACTAACTTGGAAAATACTTCAAAAATGCAACAAGAATGGTCCAGGGCGGCGTACACTATGTAAGAAGGAAAGAGAACCAGTTGATCATTTATTAACAATTCCAAATATGTAGGTAAGTTATGGGAAGAGATGAAGTAACTGAATTTTTCTAGGGAAGGGTGACAAGTGTAGACTATGGAGGAGGCTTTGAAGAATTGGACCCATAATAAAGAACTTAAAGGTTTTAGAGCTCTTCCTATTGTGGTTTCGTGGAAGATATTGTTAGCTTGAAGTATTGATATATTTCAGGAAAGATAAATTCCTCCATTTAAATGTGCATATAATATCAAGTCAATGTTTAGAAGCATAAAAATACATCAAAAGACACAGAAACCCGACATGCAGAAGAAACCATGAATTGATAAATTAGGGCGACTTGTATGGTGCTAGCTAAGAGCAACATACTCTTTGTACTGCAAGAGGTACCTTATTCCTAAATGATTCTCTTCTCCTTAACTTCAATACAAGAATGGGTACAATACTAATAACTATGTTGAGTTGATGGATCTAATGATCTTAATGAAATCGACAACAGACATGGAGGTGACAAAATTGTTGATTTTTGGTGACTATGATGTGGTTATACACTAGATGAAGGGATTCTACAAAATGGGGAACATCAATTTTCACCTTATGCTAGCTCCAATGAAAAAAATGGAGACATTATTCTCCAACAT
Source organism: Pinus albicaulis (assembly GCA_034641835.2). Lineage (NCBI taxonomy): Eukaryota > Viridiplantae > Streptophyta > Pinopsida > Pinales > Pinaceae > Pinus > Pinus albicaulis. The sequence goes on from CM076572.1 coordinate 1,323,058,794, forward strand.
ATCATATCATCATGCTTGTAGATAACCTAACACAAGATCAGATGATTTATCAAAATGAATACCTCTGACATAGGTGTGATCCTAGAGATCGAAGAAGGAATCAACCAACTAGACAGCTTGAAGACAATAGTTGGAGTTTGAAGTTGTTTACTAAGTGTTGAGTAGTAGGATGTTCAAATTCTGGTTTACTAATTTCTAGAATTGTTTAAATTCAAATAGTTTTTTTGATGAAATACGTATGTATATGGACTGTAATGTATTTTTGAGAACAAGAAAAATAATGTATATTTCTTTTGTTTTGGAAAATATATTTGTTGTGAGACTAAATTAAGGGAAGTGAAGGTATAATTATCAAAGAGTGCTAGTATGCTTCTAGGTTTTATGAATTTCGTTATAATAATGTGAGAAAAACATAATAAACAAAGACTTTATGTGGTTGAGAGACTGTGAAAATGAGAACTCAGATAGATATACATACCAAGGTATTGTTAGGGGTGTCATAATACCATCTATTAACAAATTTTGAGAATATACCCTCGCGTGCCATGACAGAAATGAGCATGAAGTTCATTCCTATACACTCAAAGAGTAGGAATGATCTTCTTAAACCCACAATATCTATATTAAAAAAATACAGAAACAAAAACATACCGTAAGAGAGAAATATACTATTAAAAATTGTCGATTACCTAAACAAAATTTTGTGCAAGCTTCAAGGTGTTGCTGCTAGTGTGCTCCTAATCGTTAACAATCGACTATGGCAGCTGGAAACTCATTGTGGGATCCTAAATTTCAAATATTGGAATCCCAACAGACAAATGCACCCAGATAACAAACAAAATAGCAAAATTTTCGTCACAATAGTCCATGTTCACCCTGACAAAACCACATGATTTAGTACTTCTGATGCGATGATGACAAGATGTTGTAATTATACCATAAAATAATGCACTGCATAATTTACAGTGCTTCCTTAGTAGTAAAATTGATTTCGAATTACAAGATCAAACTCCAGATGAAAAAATATTGAACTAGTAAAAAATTATGGCGTGTTTCTCCATCTACCCCCCATAAACCCCAAATATCTATCTAAAAAATACAGACACACACTGTAAGAGAGAAATGCATTGTCATTAATGCTACATGTTTGTGTGTAAAGTTGGGACAAAAAAATTAGATGTACCTTTTAACAATTTGGTTTTGGCTCAAATAGAATTAAGGATATCATTAGTTGGTTCACTTACTCAAATGCTTCGACAACACCATAAGCAGGAGAGCCAAGTGCATGCAGTTTCTATACCTGGAGTCGGTCTAGTAGTGATACCAAGACCAGGCATCACAAATGACACAGCTAGCTGATCGAGCCACTTCCATGAGTGATTTGAAGATTATGAGTCTTGAGATCGAGACTCATATCGAGAAGTTCCATTTTCGGATCGAGATTGAGATGCACATATTAGCACCCATAAAATCCCATATTAGCACCTATGCACATCTTCATGATGTATGGAATTTCAAATATTCACCAACTCCTTTATGTTGTCATCAAACTCGTCAACCTTTGCATGCTCATTTTTGGTAGCCAGTGGATAGTCCATTCGAGATCATCCTCCATCACTCTAACAACGTTACTCATGTTGTAAGCGTAATTGTCTAAGGAATTCCTGACATCCATTTTCTTTCTGTGTACTACATCCTTGGACCTGTATTTCTCAGCATCGTGAAACATTTTCTCAATATCCTCCTTACTCAATCTACCCTGGTCACTTATGATTGTGATCTTGTTCTTCTAATTATTGATCATGTCTATCACAGATGCGTTGAGAATAATGTCGTCATCAATATCAAAACGCGCATTAATCCGGGGAACTGTTCTTGGAGCTGCAGGATACATGCATCGATCCAAGGAACTGTTCTTGGAGCTTCTAGATGCCACAAAAATTAAATCTTCCCAGCAAGTTGTTGTCTTGGCTTGACTTACCAAATACTGGTATGAAAACCATCCAACCTATGAATGTCAGTTGAGAATACCCAGAACAAGGACCCATTAAAATAATACTTATAAACACAGTAAATATTGAGAAATGAAATTATAATAAAAAATTTTATGAGTCAAATTCCAACATACATAAAATATATTAATGAAGGAAAAAAAATACCGGAATTTTACAAGAAATATTCATTTTATGAGCATGTCAAACAAAATTCATAGAAAAAAACAATTGTTAAGAATTGTTTTTGACCAGCTCAAAAATGCAGTGACCTCTGTTTACTTTGTTCACTCTCTATTTGTTGTTTACGGTGTGTGTCTGCATTTTTTAGAACCCACTATACACGTGAAACGACAAATTAGTTTGGTTGTTTGAGACAAAAGAACATACCTACTTCTTGTTGGTGTGGATAAGGGTGTTCCTTGGGATGAGGACTCTCAAATGACCATTTGTAGTGTCAAACCCTAGTGAATGATGAGTTACATTCAGAAGAATCATTTCTCGAGTTTGGTCATCACCGTGTCTACTAAAAATAGCAACCTGCACCACAGCCTCTTATGCGAAGACCTCATTAGGGTTGACTATATTCCTGGAGAGTTTCTCGCCATTACAAAAGGCCTACAATAATGACTGAACTCTAGGAATCCTAGTAGACCCTACAACAAGAATCACATCATGAATGGAACTCTTGTGCCGTCTGGCAAGAGGTCTTTGTGCAAGGCATGCTTGGAGTCGAAGGGCACCGATGGGTAAAGTTCCATGGATTCTCAGATTGCGGCTTGTAGGTAATTCATGCTCTGTAGCTCATTATAGGAAAACACAAGCCTGCTAGATGGCTTAATATTTTCTGGGTCTTGAAGTTTTCTTGCAGCGACGAGATCGGTTATATCTTTCTAAATCACTTCCTCTACTTTGGGATAAGATGAAAAGAGCAAGAGGAAGCACGTTAATGTAGCCGATGTGGTGTCTCTTCCCGCAATATGAAACAAATGTAGGTTTTAACCCTGTACAAAAATTATCTACAAATGAATCTTAAAACAAAAAATAGCGAGAGCATAAAACATAAAACAAATAAACACTAAGATTTTCCCCTGGATCCCAAATTGAGATGACCAGCTTGATTTTTCATTATATTAATTTTAATGTTACAACACATATATATACATGCCGAAGCATACATAAACCCCAATCCATTAACCCTGGATTAGAAGATAACCGTAGTTCCCTTGACCGAATCTACAAAATACCAGCGGCCGAAAACCATCATCCCCCAAAACCATGTGCAAACTCATGCACAAAACCATGGGTGGGTCCGCCTATGAGTGGGTCCGCACACCAAAAAAAATTTCCCAGGGCACTGCCCCGGACCCTGACAGGGGGGGCTGCCACCCCCTATGACCCCCCTGCTACATCTAGTGCAACATATAGTGTGTGATGTAACACATACCCAAAACAAATGATGGTTCTATCACATCGTCATCATTTGGTACTACCTTGGTCATGAGCGCCTGGACTAATATGGATAGAAGATCCTTCTGAATGCAAGTCAGATCTTCGCTCTGCTTTGCAACGCTTTGATAAGCTTTTGAGGGACTCAAAATTACATCCAGCTAAATAGAGATGAGCCAGGGTAAGAAGAACTTGTCCGAAGTTGATCTCTAGAAGATGAGTGGTATCTCTCTCCTTGATTTCCCAACTATGTAGGCTCAGTCAACTCGCCTCTAGCTGAAAAAAAATAAAGGCAGTCCCCCCACCTACCATTATCATCCTCTCCTAGCTTCATGAACATGCCAACAACAATCATCTCCGTCTTCGCTGTAGGATGAAACCTGTGGCAAAGTCCTGCACAACCCTAATGGCTTCGGAGAAGTTCTTCGGATTGAGCTTCTTCTTGATCTTCCACAACAACGAGATCGGTGTCGTGGTTCTCTCTATGCAGAGCTCCGTGGCCACACCGAAAGTCTGAGTGAAGTCTGAAACATGAAGGTTCATGTTGAGCCGCTAATATGACCACTTTTTAACACCTATTTCATCCATTTCTACTCTTCTTTATCATGTAATTTATCATAATTTATCATATAAATCCATTTTATAATTATTTATACTCTTATGGATAAATATTATTTCTTCTCCTTTATTTTTAATAAATCGATGATTATTATGCATAATTTTATCAATGATGGTTTATTAATATATTTTTTAACATCACCCACCATTTTAGCCTCCAATATATTTGCCAGATTGCAGATTTTATCTCCAGCACATCATTCAATATTCCAACTCACAAATTCGCTGAAATAAGAAGTGTCAGTTTTGCGTTGGATATTCTGGGTAAATCGAGAAGAATCTGTAAAATCCGAAACATGGGTTTTTTCCAAAACAGACCAAATTAACTTTTGTAAAGAACAGTTTGCCCAAATTCGGCCCGTATTGAGAGAAACAGAAGGTTCTTTGAGGAATATTTTCCTAAATTCGTTGTTGTGGCCGTTTTCCAAATTCTTCTAGTTGCAATACCAAATTCGACTTGTTCCTATTGAATGATGGATGGAAATATCTTTTCTTGTTGATCAATTGGTTGGGGACAATCCAATTTTGTTACGAGGGATCATATTTACTATTTAATTTCTCCTCTTTCTGATTATAAAAGGAAATCATGTATTATGTATTGGGGAGATTTTTTTGGAGAGAATTCCTGTTGTAATTTTCAGAGTTGTTCATCGACTCTTGTTCATTGCTTATAAACTCTGCTACATATGATCAATAAATAAGTTGTGTTGCTGCTCATTCGATTATTCAGAAGTAACTTAGTAGTGCTCATTGGCGGCTAAGGTCCCGGCCTCTGGTGGAGTTCACTGCGTCTTTGTATTATATTTTTTATTCTTGCAACGTGTGAGTGATTTGATTTAACATTTATTTCTTTTAATCGCATTTCTATTTCAATTTATTAGTTTACAATATGCAAAGAGTTTGGTTTTTCTTTTGAGAACTTGCCTAGTTTACTTTCACTAGCAGCATTAATGATTTAGTCCAATTTCCATTTTCATTTAGTTGTTTTAATGCAAGATCATCAACTGTAGAGAATACTGGTTATTGCTCCCATGTTCCCAGATTGATTATCTTGTTCTTAGATTGGTTTCAATTGCATCAATTTCTAGAGGAATGAGTTATCGCTACTGTATCCTTAATTGATGATTTGCTGAGTGAATGATTGGATTTTAGAGCATTTGAGTTTATGTTATTGCAGTTAGATTTCTTTTCCAAGCATCCATTTACTCTTGTATTTAGAACAGTGTACTACATATTACAAGGCATTACTCTTAGATTGAATTGCAGCCTCAAACAGAGTACACTCTTGAAATAAAAAGTCGTTCATGGATTGATAATTAATGTGAGATAAATAGGTGTTAAAAATATATCTTTTATACCTCAACATTTTGGCGCCGTTTTCGGGGAGAGTGTATGCCATTTAGGAAGAGTGATGCATATTTGATTTTTTTTTCTGCTTGGGAAGAATTGGGTATTAAAGATGGAAGGTAAGAACCTGCGCATTGAGAAAGGAACACACTTGTTCACTAGCCCGCTTCACAGCAGAATTGAGTGAAAGCTTAAGGTAGGAATGAATGCTTGCATTTTTTTGAATTTTAGAGGTATAATTTTTGAAAGAAATCTTGTAATTCCACTCGAGTGGTGATGTAAGCACCACCAATTTCACTAACCAATTGACAGGAACATTTGAAGGAGGATCCTCAAAGAAACACATGAAGAACATCTTCTATTATGGTAAGAAATGGCTCACATTGCAACTTTTGAATTCCCTATCAAGGATCTAGGAGGAGTCACACAAATGCACATAATTCCCCCACTGTATCTACCAAATTTTAATGGTTTGACAAATGAAGATCCAAATACATTCTTATTTGAGTTTGAAATAATTTGTAGAGGATATGATTATTGTACTAATGATCAAAGGTTGAAAGTGTTTCCTCTTAATCTAAAAGGAGCAGCTCTCTGATGGTTCATGAGCCTAGGAGGGAACTACATCCAAACATGGGAGGAAATGAAGAAGATATTCTTGAAGAAGTACCAAGACTACTGCAAATCCAATGAAGATATTTTTGGTATGATACAAGGGGAAGATGAAAGCTTGGAGGACTATGTAGAGAAATTTCAATATAACCTTCAAAAATCAAAGCATAAAAATTTGGAAAAAGAGATCTTGAAAACACTCAAAGTAATCAAAGATGAATTTTTAGAACTCTTAAATCTGATAGGAAAAGGTGATGTTTTTCAATTATCATATGATAATGTTTGTGAATTGTGCATAAGGTATTCAAGAGTAATTTCCAAGGCTGGTAAGAATTCTAGAGAAGTTTCTTCTTTCTTTTCTAAATTTACTACAAAAACAAGAGCCATAAGAGCTGAAATCAATGTTTTATTTGAAAATTTTAAATATGATTTTATTAGCTAATTCACAATTGAATGTTTTGCAGGTTCAGAAAAATCAAGAATTTGATGAAGTGTTTTGCCCTCATTACCGAAAGGAGCATCCCATAGATAGTTTTTCTTCCTTATCTAATTTGGAAGTGGCATATCAAAGAGATGGGGAAGCTGCAACAAGGTCAACATGTATGGTTCAAAATGCTTCCTCTCCATTCTCTTACTTGCATAATCCATTATGGAATACTCATATGTTAAGGCAGCCATGCCAATCTCAATATAACCACAACCAATCTTTTCTACAAGCTTGGCATGGTTCACCTTATGATTGCATGACTACTCTCCCTCATCTTGTAGCACAAACACATATTCCAGCTCTTCCACAACACCTTGCTTGCCTATCAAAATCATCCACTCAACCTAATCAACTACATCATCAAGAGGCTCCATTCCCTACACAATCTCCTGCTCAACTCACTCCACACCCTCACCATAATTGAACTGCAAAATTTACCCACCCTTCCCACCCATTCTATCTCACATGCACTATTGGAGAAAACTTACACTGAGACTCAGAATGTATCAAATCCAAAAATTGTAGAAGTTATGAAAGAAAATGAGGTTTCTTCTAGTTTGCACCAACAAACCATTTTAAAAGCTCAATAACTTCATGATATGATGGCTATGGTAAATCAAGAAATTAAGGGATACATTGAAGATTGGTTTCACTCCATCATTTGTTTGCAACATCACTCCATGATTCAACAATTTTTGACACCATCTTTTCAAGGGAAGTTGATTTCTCATACCCTAATTTTTATTAACATGCATTTTTCAATTTTGCGTATGTACATACTAGAAGCCTTATTTCGGAAATGGTTCCACTGAAAATACTCTTATACATAAACATATTCGATTCTCAAAGAAGAGTAGGATAGTGGAGGAAATAGAATATATAAGGAAATAAAACAAACACATTTTTTTTTATTTTTGTAAAAATAGTTGTTTCTTTGTTGCAACACACTGTGGAAATCAACATTGATGATAAATATTCTAATTATTTGTATATGTAGATGAATTATATTGCAAATAACCATTCTAAAAACACTTATATTCATTTTTATCATCAATATGGAAAAATTTCTTGAATATCATTTTTTTGGCTTGTGGGCTTGATGAAATTTCTGAAAACAAAGTTGGGACTGTCATGTTTTGAGGGACCAAAATTGAATATTTTTAAAACCTGTTTCTATCCTAAGTAGCCCTTTATGTATACTTTAAAACTCAATTTTAATCACTCTATTTGGATTTGAAACGAAAAATTTAGAACAAAAACATTGACAGGATGTCTAGTAGGCAGTTCAAGAACAGAGTTGGGACAGTCCGTTTTTGGAGACCTAAATGACTATATTTTTAAAACATTTTTATATGGTAGATTCCTGCATGAATATAGTTTACAAATAAATTTGAATCACTCAATTTCGATATCGTATGAGGAATTTATGACCAAAATGCTGACTGCCTATCATAAATCAGCACTCTTGAAACTCTGTTTTCTCGGCTATTCACTAGCATATTTGACCCATCAATTATTATTGTCTTAAAAACATGTTTCTATTGGAGATCAATAAATTAATCTAATTTAATTTCTAATTTTAATCGATTCAATCCGCCATTAAAATGAAAATTTATTCTTGAAATATCAACTGTTGGTCTAAGCTGGAAAATCGAAAATGACTCTATTATGTAGGTTGTTCTAAAAAAAATTGACATATCATAGCATTGAATTTTTAAACACTGTTTCTATTGGAGATAACCCTTTGAATTAGCTCTCATTTTGCTTTGGAATCACTCAAATCCGACGAAAAACAAAGAAGTTATGATTGAAACACTGCAGGTTAGCATGATTGGCCACTGCTCTCCCGCAGGTAATAAATTAATTTTACTTTGTCCATGGATTTGTTCTACAGAGTAACTACTTGTTAGTTTTTTGCATAATTCTTGGATTATGGGAGCCCAATCACCACTCTTTCTCCATGATTTAATGTTTTATTGCAGATAGACACTCGTTTTTTGCAGGTCTTAGCAGAACAAAGAAGGTCAATTTATGGACGAGCGATTCTTGAAAGAAATTTTAAGTGCAACAAGGGCATTTCATCCAATTCATTACCCAATGGATTTATAATAGAAGAAATGAAAAATTGGTTTCCATTTGAAGATTCATGTCACTGCTGCCAAAATATTTTTCAAAAAGATCATTTTTTCCATTAACAGATTGATATTCCCTTAGGAAATAACATCATAGCTGTTGTAACTTAATAAAGTGTTGTTTCTTTTCTGATTTATTTTATGTTTTTGTGTTTCAGGTGTTGATCCCTCCAAATTGTAGTTTCCGCTCCATTTTCAATTAAACAATAAGGACCCCACCATGCAAGCTTCAATTGCAGAAGGTAATTTTTTTTTTGTTCCTCTTAAGGAACAACAGCTGTTCCATATAAGGAACAACACTTTTTGAATGCATTTTTCTTGTTTTTCAACAACTTTTTGAGGATTTTTGTGAATCCTTCATGACTCTTTTAAAGAAAAACACACAATTTATGCAAGGATACACAAATTAGAGGTTATTGGAATCAAAAAATCAAGAGAAATTGTTATTTTTAAGAAATTTTTTGTAGTGATAAAAAAAAAGAAAGGACACAACCATCTATATCCCTTTGCTGTCTTTATTTTCACTAAAATTAATATGATTGATTATCTTTATCATGTTGGTTCTTCCCTAAATTCTCATAACTCTCTTTGATTTTTATTTCATTGAATAAGAATAAGGACATATTTTCTCTATTGAGATGCTCAGACTTCTTCCACCATCCCTACTCTTAAGGAGTGTTGAGCCACCCTTTATATATAAATAGGGAAGTGCTATATGTAAAGAAAAAAAAGAAAAAAGAAATCTCTATATGATTACTAACAATTCTATGATATGGCAGATGGAGGATAGGGGGTCTCATCAAGAGCCATCCTACCATGATCATAAGGGAGCAGTGAAGCGGCATTCCCATTATGGCCACCACACCAGGGATATGATCCAATGAACAACTCAGAAAAATGAAAAGTCCTTGGAACAGGAGGTCTCATCACGAGCCAGCCTGCCCACCTTTCACTCCTTCCTAGGGAATGGAGTTGTGATTCATTTGGTTCCCAAGCCAGCACAGTAGCCTCCATCATGACATCACACAGCACTTCCCTAGGCATAAATAAAGGATAATGGTTCCAAGGGTGAGAAAGCAACTTTGTCAAGGTTATAGACACCTGTGGGCAACAAAGCTCTGCTGATGGTATTGGAGTCACATTTTTCACAAATCAATAGTAATAATAAACCCTTTTCTTATATCTTTATCTAATATCAAATGAGAGTATCCTCCTAAATCTTTTGTTCGGAACCTCTAATGCATGAAATTTATTTATAAATCGATTATAATGGTTTATGTGGATAATGATCGCATAAGTACTTTTTTCACATCAGCGGTCATTTTCCCTTATTTTCGAATCATTACATAAACATTTCCATATCTACTCACGATTTCAAAATATGCATTGATTTCAGTAATGCAATAATTTGTTGATCATATCATAAGTATGTATGTCTTTCCATGCTGTATAATTGTTGTGCAGTATGCTGCCATTTTGCCACAATATTCATACTGCATTTCTACAGAATTTTTGCTGATTGAAATTTTTGCATGCATCTTATCTGTTGCCATTCAAAACTAAAATTGTAGATTCCATAAAATTGCATACAGAATCGTGATTTGTTTACAAGATAACAACAAATATGGGGGGGGAATTCTATTTGCAGCACGACCACACTATTGCAACTAACAGCAAAGGCTCGCGAACGCGCACAATTCTTCAGACATGATGTGCTTGCATGGCTTCCACCTTTTGTACCACTTTTAGTATCCGCTCAGCCTACATCAACTTCAACAAAGACCAGTCCCTACATGTCATTCCACATTTTTTCGGAGGTAACACTTGAAGTAAAATATCATAATTTTCTAATTTATTATGAATTTAGGAGAATTTCATGAAAATCCATTGAGCATTATTTATCATCATTTATTCCACATCTTTATCACTTCCCATTTTTTTCAGAGACATCTCATCTTTCAGTTTGGAGGAGTGTTGTTTTCCTTCATTTCTTTCTTGTGACCATGTCAGTAATATTCTTTATCATCCATTGATATTCTTATTCATTCTCAACACCTCCCTTAATCCATGTTGTTTTACACCAAGCATAGATTTCAACAGATTGTAGCAACCACCTCTCTTTGTTTTCTAGCATTGTATGAGAACATGCTAATTCTTTAGTTTGGGGGAGGAATTGCTACACATGATGGATGTTTTCTACTTTCTTTCTCGTTTAAAGCATACAATTTCATTTTTATACAGTGCATAAATTGATTTGCATATATCTTTAAAACTATGAACTGAATTCTTGTGATTTCTGGATAACAAAGAGGTATCATTAAAATACACGAACCTAGATAATTTCACGCTAAATTAGTTCATAAAATTTCGAAAATTATGCACTATCACCTACAACCATTCTGTTTATATCTCATGATCCGTGCATCAAAACGATCTGATTTTTGAAAAAATGGTTAATGAAGTTTTCTATTACTTATGTCACATTTTTCTGCAACTTCATATACATATAGTTGACGTCAACTGTAAAAATTGTTACGCCTTCATCAATATTGCTAAAATTGAATATTCATTATTTGAGGAAAAATTCATTTGTTCCATCCATTTCATGAGTTGGGATGAACAATTTTTTTGCTTGGTTAACACATGGGTTTTTTTTCTTTGGGTTGCATGAGGACATGCAATATATTCAGTTCTGGGTTGCATGAGGGCATGCAATATATTTAGTTTGGGGGGTATGTTGAGCCGCTAAAATGACCACTTTTTAACACCTATTTCATCCATTTCTACTTTTCTTTATCATGTAATTTATCATAATTTATCATATAAATCCATTTTATAATTATTTATGCTCTTATGGATAAATATTATTTATTCTCCTTTATTTTTAATAAATTGGTGATTATTATGCATAATTTTATCAATGATGGTTTATTAATATATTTTGTAACATCACTCACCATTTTAGCCTCCAAGATATTTTCCAGATTGCAGATTTGATCTCTAGCACATCATTCAATATTCCAACTCACAAATTCGCTAAAATAAGAAGTGTTAGTTTTACGTTGGATATTCTGGGAAAATGGAGAAGAATCTGGAAAATCTGAAACATGGGTTTTGTCCAGAACGGACCAAATTAACTTTAGTGAAGAATGGTTTGCCCAAAATTCGGCTCGTATTAAGAGAAACAGAAGGTTCTCTGAGGACGATTTTCCTAGATTCGCTGTTGTGGCCATTTTCCAAATTCTTCCAGTTGCAATACCAAATTCGACTTGTTCCTATTGAATGATGGATGGAAAAATCTTTTCTTGCTGATCAATTGGTTGGGTAAAATCCAATTTTGTTATGAGGGATCATATTTACTATTTAATTTCTCCTCTTTCTGATTATAAAATGAAAGCATGTATTATGTATTGGGGAGATTTTTTTGGAGAGAATTCCTGTTGTAATTTTCAGAATTGTTCATCGACTCTTGTTCATTGCTTATAAACTCTGCTACATATGATCAATAAATAAGTTGTGTTGCTGCTCATTCGATTATTCAGAAGTAACTTAGTAGTGCTCACTGGCGGCTAAGGGCCCGACCTCTGGTGGAGTTCATTGCGTCGTTGTATTATATTTCTGATTCTTGCAACATGTGAGTGATTTGATTTAACATTTATTTTTTTTAATCGCATTGCTATTTCAATTTATTATTTTACAATCTGCAAAGAGTTTGGTTTTGCTTTTGAGAACTTGCTTAGTTTACTTTCATTAGTAGCATTAATGATTTAGTCTAATTTCCATTTTCATTTAGTTGTTTTAATGCAAGATCATCAACTGTAGAGAATATTGGTTATTGCTCCCACGTTCCCAGATTGATTATCTTGTTCTTAGATTGGTTTCAATTGCATCAATTTCTAGAGGAATAAGTTATCGCTACTATATCCTTGATTGATGATTTGCTAAGTGGATGATTGGATTTCAAAGCATTTGAGTTTTGTTATTGCAGTTAGATTTCTTTTCCAAGCATCCATTTACTCTTGTATTTAGAACAGTGTACTACATATTACAAGGCATTACTATTAGATTGAATTGTAGCCTCAAACAGAGTACACTCTTGAAATAAAAAGTCGTTCCTGGATTGATAATTAATGTGGGATAAATAGGTGTTAAAAAGATACCTTTTATATCTCAACAGTTCACAACCAGAGAAGTTGGATTAGGTTCTACCCGAAATGCAACCTTGCAAATCGTATCGAATGCATATCATTATAGAATATCTTGCAAATCCAAGCACCTTTCAGTCTCACTAGCATGGTGTAGAACAGGAAGAAGCTGATTTGTGGCCTCTCCCATAGATTTTACAAAGAAATTGCGCAGGGACCCAGAGGTGAAGTGGTAACTAGCAACGCTCTGCTACTACATCCAAGCAGCGTCGTCAACATTGAATATCTCTCTTCCTAGAAGGTCTTAGAGGATGGTCGTGAAAGGCTCGCCCTTCCGATAATTATCGAATTGCATCTTGAGAATGTGCTCAACATTGGTAGGATTGGCATTCACCACTATTCAAACTCCCCGAGATCCAAACCCCTCCTGCAGGCTTAAATATCTGTTAAGTGTTGCCAAAATATCTTTAGGTAAACACTAATTTTTTTTAAGATAGTTTTGGGTTGCTTTTAGTTAAAAGTTACTCGGCAGGAATTTAATTTTTAATTTTTTTTAAAGAATATTTTGATTTTTAATATTTAATTATTTTTTTGTATTAAATTTATATTAATCAATTAAAAATCATTTTAGTTTATACTTTTTAAATTAAGAGTATTTTTAATATTTATCAAGAAAATCAAAGTGGCTTTGGATATAGTATATTGTCAATATTGTTCAATGTTCATGTATTTGAAGAATATTGCCAATTGTGTTTAGTTTTCAAGTTAACATAATAGAATGAAGAGTGATTAACCTCCTAGGAGTACAAAAGCCCATGAATGTCTTCAAGGAACATGGAAAATACTGTCATCCTCACATCCATTGAGAGGGAGAACCTTAAAATTATTAGAGCTGATAAAAATAATTGAAGAGGACTTGTTGGGAGATCCAACCCATCATCCTCTCCAATTCATCTTAAGCCATGAATTAGCAATCCCACCCATCCTCCCCCACTCCTCAAACATTTAGAAAGGATGAAACTAGTGGTAATTATTAAAATTATATTATCTGAAATCGTGTGAATGTCACTTCAGATCAAAGAATCAAGGGGAATTGCAAGGAAAAAATTCCATACCACCCTATGTATTCTCACAATCCAAAAATTATTACCAAATCCTGTAAGAAATAGGTGTCACCTGATGGAGAACTTTGATCTGCCCTCATTATTTTGTCTAAGTATGAGCTCCAAGAGAATGATGAAAACATCCTCTCAGCAAGAATGCATAATTTTAGTTCTAAAAAACGTGAAAAATATTTTCCCAAGAGATCAAAAGCACCATCCATTTCAAATAATTTAAAAAATTGAATTATCCAAAAATTGTAACTATGAAGACCTTGAAGGATTCAGACGCCATTACCCAAAACAAACAACATTCACTAGCATAACATATAAATATATTCTTAAGAACAAACAATATATAAATACATTTATTCAAACCTGAGTGTCATGAATTGTTGCTCGAAATACACCATTTTTCTTGGCATTATCTTTCCTTGTACTCTACATAGGTAATAAATAGGATCCAATTTCCAAGTAAGCCAATTCTAGTGAGAATATTTCATTTTCCACTGATCAAGTAGGAAATCAGTTGTTCTTCTAGCATAAGAAAATACTTCCTTTTGCAGATTTCTTGATTAAATGCTAGAGAGACTAGAATACTCAACACAAAAACCCAATATTTAAGTAAAAATTGACCTACATATTATGCTTTCTTATTTTCCCAAAATTCAACACAACACTTATCTTCTTAGAGAGTGTATAACATATCTAATCATGGATACAACAAACAAGGGGGATTTTTGGTGTGACATGTATAGATGTGAGATTATAGTCAATATTAGGTACCTACCAGGAAGAAAAGGAAGGAATCCCTATGAACTTGGCTTAAATTATCTGGATCAAGCACTTACCTCCTCACATAGGCTTGTTTCACCATGCTTCTCTAGGATTCGAGGAATTCCACTTTCATTGACAAGGGAATCCCTAAAATTGATGTCTTCAAAATTTCTTTCTTCATTTTGAAAGGAAATTTAATTACCAAAATGAAATCATTACATCATCCCATCAAGGTATAACAACGAAAAAAAATCAAGTAATTCAATGTTCAATTTATTGTTTGCTATGTTTATTCTGCAAACTTCATTTCCATTTGAGGCATCTCCTTTAAGTTTCATCTTCTTCCTCATCACCATCCGAAATAATTTTAAAATGAATTTCCTCTGGAAGGTCCTCAGAAGAGACATCATCCTCAGAACTTTGTAAAACTCCACTGGATCCCTTCCCATCCTTGCTTCAAGTCATTAATCAAAATTGTTGTAAAAAACAAAATCTTTAATCTAATTACTCATTGAATCCTCTTTACTATCAACACAAATATAACAGTTAAAGTTGTGAAAGATAAAAATTGAACATATAAGTCCCACTTTTGTTCAAGTTGTAGCTTTCGAAGATGGATCTTCTCCAATACACATGAAATTGATTTCCCAACAGTTGGTTGTGGTTTGAAAGAATCATTTGGGGTTTCTAACATAAAAAAATAAAAGTTACACATCGTATTTCAAATACATTCCCAATTACCGCAATTTGAAAGGGTATCTAGAAAAAAGAGGTAACATAATGAAAACAATCAAGAAAACCTTGTAAAATCCATTGGGATTTAGCATGTATCTCCTCAAGGTTAGATTTATTTTTCCTTGAGGCTTCTCCAATACCACAAGGAAAGCTAAAAAGGTTGAAGAGAGCAGGGAAATCCCTTGGTAATGATAGAAGGAAATTTCCTCTTACTTATCAAAATAAACCAGAAGCCTCTTCGGAAACCAGAAGGAAAGTCAGATCAAATTTAAGTCAGATAATACTGACTCTCCGCTAATTATTTGTAGCACCGGGTGAAGAAATAATATGAGAAAATCTTAAAATAGAAACTCCACACTTAAATATCTTAGTAGGATTAAACACAAACCCTAGACAAGAAACTCTATAAAAAACACAGACACATAGGAGAGCTCGGGAAAGGATAGAGCCACATACTTCAATATCAAATGAGTACTCTACCAATCATATATTTTCAGTAACAGATGATTTGAAACAATATATTCAATAGCAATAACAACATTAAATCAAATTTATTTATGCCCATCATCTATACTATTATAGTTCAAAAATATCATAAACATAATGGAATGAAAGGTCCATACATTTACAAGTTATTGGTGGACTCTGTGTCTCCAGAGATGAATGAGCATCAGATGGGAGTGTTGAAGAATGAGAATGGTGGGATACCGTAATCCATAAATTTATTTTGAGGAATGAAATCCTTGAATGTGTATTAGGGTCTAGTAGTAGCATCCCAAGCTGACCGATGCTATGGGCATCCAAACTAGGAAATTGTGGCGCCAAAAGTTTGTCGAAAGATTTGATTTGATATAAATGCAGATAATTTACAACAACACAGGCCAATTTAGCGATATGTGTGGTCTCCCGCCAAAGTCTCGTTAGATGCTGAAAATGAAATTATAGGTCCCATTCCAATCCCGTAACTTTGTAAAGTGCTAGTTAAAGTAGGAATAAAAAAATTATGAGAATTTGGAGCACTAATAATGAGTGGGCTCCTTGAAATAGCCTACGTGTTATGTGAGCTTATGCTTGGAGGTTCCAAGGGTTCTTTGCCTCATGGATGGTGTAGAAATCATTGAGCTAAAAAATGTCTATATTCATGACCTTTTGGAAATCGCACAAGATGATTAGGATGGTGATGGTGATATTTGTTTTAAATAAAAATTATATTTTGATTAAGATCATGATGGTGGTAATTTGATTTAAGTAAAAAGTTTATTATGATTAAGATCATGATGGTGGTAATTTGTTTTAAATAAAAAGTATATTAATTATATGAATAGAAGTGTTAATATAACTATTTATTTGGTTTATTAAATATGTGATTTTTGCGCTAAAGGATATTCTCCAACTCTATATGGTAGAGATGTTGAAATGTAATATATTGTTCTATTCTCCAAATATGTATGGTAGAGATGTTGTGATGTAATGTATTGTTTTGTAAATATTTTGGCTCAGTCAATTTACATAAAAATAAAAATAAAAATAAAATAATAAACATAACATTTATAATTATAATTACTAATAAAACATTTTGACTAGGTCAATTACATAAAATTATGCAAAACCATTTTATAGTGGAAAGAGATACGATCCCTCCCTATGTCAGGTAGATCCAGAGTCAAGATGAATCTAGGTTGGTTATATAAGGTATGTTATTTTTTATTTGAATAATTTAGTATGATTATGATAAGTTTATGTTTCAATTTTCATGTTGTGCACCTTTTAAAATAGTGGTATTGTGTTTTATAACTCAAAACATGAAGAGGTAGTGAGTTTTCTTTTTTCTCCTTCTTTTAAATGTGTTTCCATTCAACCTAGTGACCTATGACTTTTGGAGAAGACACTAACTCTAAATGCCTTACTACTTCCATCTTGAATGGAGACCCTAGATACTTTTTGATGATATGCCTATTATTGATGTTGGAAACGTGGATATGAGGGATGTAAGAATACAATAGATAAACACAAAAATATACGAAGACATGTAAAATTTCATGAAGATATGAAAGATATAAACCCAACTAACTCACGATATCAACTCCAAAGTTGCACACTTCAACTAGGAATTAGTTATTGCTCGCCTCTTCAAGAGCCTACAAGTTCTCTCTAATGTTCTTCTATCGATGGCGGAAGCTAAAAATATATATCGAATTTCCCAACCCCTAAAATTATCTAACTATATCATGAATTTCATCTTAAATCTCTCAAAAATAACCAAAAGCCTCCTGCCAAAACACTAGTTTCATGGTAACTCATAGTAAGAATAACTAGTCTTTTCGTGGATAGTTCAGAATGGGGAATCAATAGAGTTTCAAGTGGACCTTTGATTTTTTTATGAAGCTGGAGTCTAATTTTTTCCTTGGTTTCTCCTTGAGAGAGGATACTAAATATTAAAACATTATTGCGTCACTTGAGGGCTCAGCATAAAGATCATCAATGGATGCAGGGGATCTAGGGTTGCAGAGCACGAAGCTATGTACATATTGTATGTCAATGTTAAATTAAATATAATCAGTGTTATGCAATGTCAATGCTTTCGGGAATACAATACATGCTCACACTTAATATAAACTAACAAATTAAATATAATACAAATATATTTCTAATAATAAGAATAAAGTAAAAGGATGTAGACAATTACATTAAAAATCGTATAGGGTAACAATTTTTATAAAATTATTATATATACACAGTCTAAAATAAAATTAAAAATTTAAAAACAAATGTCAACAATAAT
This sequence comes from Pinus albicaulis, assembly GCA_034641835.2. Lineage (NCBI taxonomy): Eukaryota > Viridiplantae > Streptophyta > Pinopsida > Pinales > Pinaceae > Pinus > Pinus albicaulis. Next base: position 1,323,076,969 of record CM076572.1, read on the forward strand.
ATTTATAACAAAAAATTATATGCAATATTAAATTAAGGATTCAATAAAAAAAAACAAGATATTACATTGTATATAAACCATTTAACATGTAAAACTTAAGTTTCAACAAATGTATAAATTAGTGGTCCTATGCAATGATATTTTTGTGTGTGGAATAGTATGACCTTCTTAAATCTCTTGTTGTTTATGTCACCACCGTTTCACATGTATTGAGACAAAATAAAATACTCAACATTAAAATCATGTCAAGGTTTATTTTTGTTTCAACATAAACATATAAAGGTTTGATAACATGCCCCCTCCTAAAGGTTTGAAAATTATTATTTTTTTGAACTAAGCTTCCACCTATAACAGTGAGGTTAATTTCCCAAATTTATCATTACGATAGTTTATGACCCATGGGGTAATTTCTATTGGGCCCTTTATCTTTAAAACACTTTAGTATCAAAATTTGAATTTTCCATTTTCGGAGTGACAAAATAAAAAATTACTAACATAAATGAGTAATTCATATACTTGTTGTACTTGTTATTTGGTTATACTTTAATTCTTGGAATACAGTAGTCATTTAAGTTAATCATTATTAATTTTATCAATTATTATCTAGTCATATATTTTAGTCCTAGACTAAATTATTCATTTCAGTTAGTCATTTTTATTTTGGTCACTTATTATCTAGTCGTATATTTTATCCCTGGACTAAATTAGTCATTTAAGTTAGTCATTTTTAGTTTGGTCACTTAAAATTGTTCAAATTTAGTAGTATTTCACTTGAAATAATTGTGGTGACTAACATTTTTAGTCACCCAGTCACTAATTTCATCATTTTATACTAGTGGTATGAGGGACAGTGATGCAATCAATGTGCACATCCATTACTGGTTTTCCAGGGTTTATGTATTTTGAAAAATCAGTCTCCCCAACATTAGATCAGATAATTTTCCAACAACATTGATGGTGGGGGTGTCTCTCTTCTTTCTCCCATACTTTTTGAAACATTTCTCCTTGATAAGCTTATTATATATGGGAACATCCCTAATATCCTGGAGAAGGGGCATCTTGACACACAAATTCTTCAATTCTCCTAGAAGTTCCATATCTTATGGGGTGTGATGGCTAGGGTGGATCAATATTTTAGGAAAAGGAGCTGTATTTAATTGAGGGGAATTCTCTTCATTTTGCTCTTCAAGCTCTTCAGGTGGAGATGGTGGATGGTTATGTGGAAGAAATTGTCTAGTCAACTTAGTGTTCCTAAATTGATGTCATAAATTGTCAACCAGGGCTAGTAAATTGTTGAAGTGAAGTGCACTGTATGTGCCTAGGTATCTTCTTCCTACTTCGTTGTGTTTAGTGTTTTTCTAGTGTTTTTGGTTTTGTGTTTTTGTGCTAAGAGGAAAAGAACTAAATTGTTGGCAAAGAGAAATTATTGGTCACATTAAAACAGAGCAAAATCTACTCTAAACTATGTATTGCACCTAAGAACAGAAAAAGGCTAATTCACAGATTGCAAAACTTGACAAGAAAAAAAAACTCATAACATGAACTTAGTCCAATTCATTTTCTTAGAGATATGTTGGAACAACTTGAGAAAAGGATAAGTTTAATGCAATGAGGTTCTTCTAAGTAAACAACAACTTACAACATCACAGAGAAAATCTCATCCAAGGTTAGAAATTTGTTGGGACACGTTAAGAAAAGATTATCTGCAACATGGTAAGGAACCCTATGCTAAATTAACTTTTGACACTAAAATTTACCCATTCTGCAACTCAAAATGTTACTATTAAGCCTCATTCAAGGGTTAGAGATCTCTTGGAATAGTTTTGGAAAAAAAAAGGTTGTTTGTAAAATAATGAGAAATTGCAGAACAGTCAAGACCTCAAAATGATATTACTAATTATTGTTCATATGATAATGATGTGTTAGAAAAGATTAAGAACAAGAGCAGTTTGTAAATAATGAAGGCCGTTAATTCTAATTTAACAGGACTAGAATGTAATTAATAAAACTTGAAATGCAATGATCATAACTAAACTAATACACAATTAGCCTTCGAAATACTACAACTGAACTAAAATTCAATTAACCTCTGAAATAATACAGCTCTATCTCATTCAGTGTTAGTGATATTTTGGAACAATTCATAAGAACAAGATTGACTGCACTATTCGATGTGAGTGAACATAAACATGAAGTTCAGGAAATTGCCTAAATTAAGAATGAAACAGAGCTAATGTCACTTATCTAAACAATATGCACAGAGCCTTTCGGACAGTAGGGGCCCTCTACCGTCGAATTAGCACACGAATCTCCTCAAGATTGCTTCAGATCATGCATTAAAGTGGTACTTCTTTCATTAAAGGAAAACGCTCTAAAAAACAGAGTATTACAGTCTTGGACAACTTAACAACAAAACATCAACTAGCTAACTGTCTCTCGGTTCCCCGAGTTATTCTTATAAGAAAAATACATAACTGCCATTGAGAAGAAATAGGGATAGGTGTCTTTTTCAATTAAAATCAAATTAGAACTCCTGTTTTAGGCCTCGTTCTTTGCTGAAGACATCTGTAGAGTCCTTGTCCTGGTAGAAGTCTACTTCTTAGTTTTGGTTTCCTCCACGTGCATAACCACTTGCAGATTTTTGCTCAGACTTCGTAGAGGGCAAGGAATGATGTAGGTGAGTTATGGAATTCAACCATATGCATTTTTCCTTTGAGTGACACCTGTAACCTGTGTGAACATGAAGATAGCTGCGAAATATGCGACTAGCTACAGAATGGTTGCATTCTGTAGCTAAGTCTAGTCAAAAATCACTACGACAACAAAACCATAAAATTATAGCAAGTCAGTCATTTTATGCATTCTTAAAGTGACTTTAATCAATCCTATTGATATTTTAAGCCTATAATTGATAAAGGAAAAAGGAAATGAAGTGAAATTTGGTGAACGAAAAGGACATCTTTGGGGCTCAACATACCCCCACTGCAAAGCTTTTGCATGTCCTCATGCAATCAATCCATGTATTCTGAAACTTCTTCTAGGACATCTAACTTCTTTTTTCTGCTTTGCCTGATGTTCAATGGCATCCTAGGCTTCCTTATAACCAATTTGAACCTCAGGTTTATAAGTTCCTTTCTCAACTTTTTATTTTTCTTCTTCAGCTTCTCACTAGCCTTGTATAATTTTTCCATTTGCAGAGAGAGAGTTGTGTTCATGTTACTTTTCAGCTTAACTTGTTCCCTTAAAATTTCATTTTCATTTTTTATGTGCCTATTAAGTACTTCCAGTTCATATTTATCTCTTCTCAGCACTTCAATGGAAGACTCTTGTGGGTTAGGAGTTCTTCCTCTGTTTTCTGAGGCTCTCTTTTCCAATGACTCGATATAATTATAGATTTGTTGTTGTGTTGGGTCTACCTCTGGAGTTCCTCTATCAAGATCCTCTGCATACTAGTACTCAGGAGATCTATCAGTTGGTTTCTCTTCATCCTCAATATTTATGATTCCCGTTTGCTTAACCCCTGTTTTCTTCAATATGCCTCTAAGCCTATGGCTTCTTCTTAATTTAGATGGTCCCTCACCTCTCTCCTTGGCATACTTTCTTATTATCTTCTCCTTTTTAAGCTATTTCTTGATTTCAACCAATTTTTTAGAGATAATCTCCTCACTGTCCTCTTGTATGGATTTACCAGTTTTAATTTCAAAAGATTTGGAAATTTTCCCTCTCCTACTTCTTCTTGCAAGTTTGCCTTCAGATGGAGTTTCTTTAAGTTCTTCAAAGTGATTCCTCAAGAGGAACTCATCCCAATTATCTCCCAACTTTCTCAAATGATGCTCAATTAAGATTTTAACTAGGCCATGGTGATACAAGGTGGTTTCTAAGAATTGAACCCTTTTTTGTACATTAGAGGCCATACTCTTTAGGCTATGGAGTAAGAAAAAGGGTAAATTGATTTCTTCATCTAGGAAATGCATCATAAGTCAAATATGATAAACATATAGGGTGACAAATCTTCCTTCACAAGTTATAAAATTTTGCAGAATTAACAACATATTTCACCACTTATTCTTTAAGGCTGAACTAGGAATGCCTTTCTTGAAAACTAAGATATCCATACCTGGTGTTTTGAGCATCTGCCTCCATGCCTCATTGTGAAATTCCTTGTTTTTTAACCATCGTTCACCTTGCCTTGGTAATTCTGCTGCTTCTGCAATGAAGGATTCTGTGATAGTGAACTTGACATCACCTATTTCCACTTCTGATCTGTTGAATGACCGGGCAAATGGCTTGGTTACCTCCTTATGAAAACCATTAAACTTTTCCAAAAACTATAACCACCCAACCTGTTGTAGCATCTCTCTAATCTGTGGGTAACCCTCTAAGTATTTGGTTCCGATTGGTTCGGACCTTACAATGAGACCCATGGCTTCTTTTCTCAACCTTCAATTTACTACTCCATTATTGATCTTCTATTCACGGTAAAAATGGTTGTAGAGAGTCGTTTTCACCCCAAAGATGACTTCTCTGTTTCTGCAGACCGGAATTGGCTAGGAGTTGGCTATGGAAAAATGACATGAAGTGGTTATGGAATGAGTGGAATACGGTGAGGGTGAATTTACACGAATAAATGAGTTTGAGAGTTGTCATGGAGTGAAAGACCGCGGATAAATCTCGTGAGAATTTTAAAATCATCACTGAATACTTCGGGTTAGTGACGTGACCTAATAGGTCACTTCAAGTACTAACCGTTAAGTTTTTAATAAATGATGATTTGATATGGCGGAATGAAAGGGATTTGTCCAAATATTTTATAATAGGCTTGATAGGCTTGATCAATATGAATAATCAAAATAACTTTATGAAATATACATATGACTTAACCATACTAAAACTTTCATAATATGTTATCATAATAATTTGACAATTTTACCTTAGCCCTTCCTTTGATTTTTGTGGTTTTAATATGCTTTGTCTTCCTTTGAAAATAATTGATCTTTTAGTCTTCATAATCCCTTTGATTTTTCTTGTTGACATAGGTGTGCAGGATCAATTTGCTACTGAACAAGTGGTTGTTGGATAGTTGCCTGCAGGATATCTGGCTGCAAAATGTCCAACTACAGAATGTCTAGCTGCAGAATATACCTGTAAAAGCTTTGAAAGATGGAATGAGATGATTTGAAACATGGATGGAATGTGGTATGAAATGAAATAAAATGGATCATGAAATGTGGTGGAATGAAGCATGAGTGAAGTGAAATATAATGGAATGAATTGGATCATAAATGTGAAGTGGAATGAAATATGAAAAGTGGCCTACAACTTACAATTTGTAGTACTCAATTGCAGAAAGAGATCAATTTTGAAAATCTGAAATGAAAATGAGATGGACCATGAAATGGAGTGAATGAAATATGAATGAAGTGAAATATGATGGAGTGAAATGGATCATAAGTGGAATGTGATATGTGAAATGGGCCTGCACTTACGATTTTATGATAGCTGCTTGCGGAAAAAAGAACAATTTTGAAAAGTTAAAGTGTCAGAAGGATTCTGATTTTCACCTCTATCTTTTCTGTATAAACATGCTAATCAATGATTAGTTTTCATGTTTATACTATTCTTTTTTCTTTTTTCTTTTTTTATGCATTTGATTTCAGAAAATACAGTTAAGTTGATGAAGAAGAAGGATTCTTCTTCATTAACTTCACATCACTGTTCTCTTGGAATCTCTTGACAAATTCTTCTCTTGAAAGTGGCTTATGATACAGTTTCAATCTATGACCATTTACAATAAAAGTGACTTCTTCTTCATCTATTGTCCTGATTTTTATTGCTCCATTGTCAAAAAATTTCACAATTTCATATGGCCCAAGCCAATGTGTTTGGAATTTACCTTGAAAATCTTTGAACTTTGAATCAAACAAGAGGGCCCAGTCACCTTCTTTTAATTTCTTTTCCTTAATGTACTTATCATGCCATCTAGTCCTTTTCTGTTGGAATATATTTGTTCTCTGGACTGCATCCTGTCTGATCTCATCCAATTCATTAATCTACTCCAATCTATGCTTTTGTACCTCTGTTAGATCAAGTCCTAGCTGGACTGCCATTTTAAAAGTTTGAATCTGAAACTCTATGGGAAACAAGACTTGTTTTCCATAAACAAGTTCATAAGGAGTATGACCTGTTGTGCTTCTCCGTGTAGTTCTATATGCCCACAAGGCTTCAGGAAGCCTGTCTGCCCAATCTCTTCTATGTAAATGAACAGTCTTTGTTAGGATCCCTTCAATGACCTTATTAGTAGATTCCACTTGAACATTTGCTTGTGGATGATAGGGAGTAGATTTTCTGTGTCTGATTTTGTACCTCTCCACCATTTGTTCCACTAGCTTTGATGTGAATTGAGCTCCTTGATCTATAACAATTTCTCTTGGGACACCAAAACGAGTAAAAATATCCTCAAAAAGAAAATTAACTACAGATGCTTCAGTAGCAAAAAGTAATGGCTTGGCCTCTACCCATTTGGTAACATAATCAGTGCAAACTAATATATATTTATTTTGTCTTGATGGAGGACTAATAGGTCCTATAAAATCTAAAGCCCATTTCTCAAAAGGTTCAATATGTACCTAAGGCTGCAATGGCATCTCACCTGAAGGAGAGGGTTTCCCTACCCTTTGGCAGCTGTCACACCTTTTGACATACTCTTTAGCATCTTTAAAAAGGGATGGCCAATAGTATCCTAAATGAAGGACCTTATAAGCTGTCCTTTTATCAGCAAAGTGTCCGCCACAAGGTTCATCATGACATGCCTTGAGGATCTCAGGCATCCCATCTTCTCGAACACATCTCCTAATGATAAAATCTGGACCTGTTTTGTATAATTCATTAGCAACCCATGAATATTTTGCACTGTCATAACTTATCTTTCTTTTGTCTCTTGCATTCATTATTGAAGGAAATTTCCCTGAAACTAAATAATTAGCAAAGTCAGCAAACCAAGGAGTTTGAGTAGAAATTGCAAAAAGATATTCATCAAGGAATTGATCTTCAACTGGAGTATTGTCTTTAATTTTTTGGAGTCGAGAAAGGAAATCAGCTACTGTATTTTGTTTCCCAGGCCTATCTAGAATGGTAATGTTGAATTCCTGTAAAAGAAATAATCATCTTATGACTCTGCCATTAGTAATTGATTTGTTCATTAGATATTTAATTGCAGAGTGATCTGTGTGAACAAAAGTTTCATAGCCTGTTATATAGTGTCTGAATTTATTTATGGCATGAACAACAACTAAGAACTCTTTTTCAGTTACAGTATAATTTAACTCTGAAGGAGTCAAATTTTTACTGGTATAGTAGATGGCATAAGGAATCAGGTCTTTTTGTACCAATACTGCTCCTAGAGTTGTATCTGAGGCATCTGTTGAAATATGAAAAGGTAATTTCCAGTTAGGTCCCCTTAAAATAGGCGCTTCAGATATTTTTGTTTTCAGGGTCTCAAAGGCTAACTGGCAATCAGGATTCCATTTGAATTCAGAGTCCTTGGTAAGTAATTTGAAAAGTGGAGATGCTATCTTGGTGAAGTTTTCTATAAACCTTCGATAATATCCTATAAATCCTAGAAAACTCCTAACATATTTTTGGCAACTTGGAATAGATAAGTTAGAGATGACTTCAAATTTTGACTCATCAACTCTAATCCCATTCCCTGAAATTTGATGCCCCAAAACAATTCCTTCAGTGAACATCATAAAACACTTCTCATGACTTAATGAAAGATTTGATTCTTTACATCTCTTTAAAACTTTTTCCAAGTTTTCTAAGGCTTCTTCAAATGTGTTTCCATAGACTGTGAAATCATCCATATATACCTCTACACAATCATGTATTAGATCTGAAAATATTCCTAGTACTGCCCTTTGAAATGTTGCAGGTGCATTGCATAGTCCAAATGGCAATACTCGATAAGCATAGGTACCCCAAGGACAGGTAAATGTGGTTTTGTCTTGATCTTCAAGTGCTACTTGAATTTGGTTATAACCACTAAACCCATCTAAAAATGAGAAGTACTTTTTTCCAGCTAATGTATCTAACACCCGATCTATGAAAGGTAGGGGAAAATGATCTTTAAGAGTAGCTTTGTTTAATTCTCGGTAGTCAATACATACCCTCCATTTACCATTTTTCTTTGGCACAATTACCAAAGGAGAAACCCACTGACTATCTGAAATGGGATAGATAAAATTGACATTTAACAATTTCTGCAATTCTTCTTTAACAATCTCCCTAAGATTTGGATTCATCCGTCTCTGAGGTTGTCTGATTGGTTTACAATTTTCCTCTATGTAGATGTGATGAGTGCAAGTCTTAGGGCTTATCCCTTTCATATCAGTGTACTCCCATGCATATATAGAAGAATGTCTCTGTAATATCTTGACTAGCTTTTCTTGTTGAGCTTTCTCTAGGTTCTTATTTATATTTAAAGTTTTACCTGGAAATATCTCAATTGTAGAGCTGCCAAATTTATCCATGGAGTAAAGAGACATTTGTCTTGATGATAAAAACTCAATGTTGGATTCTTCTTGAAATTGTTCATGTTTGTATTTCGAAGAGGATTCAAAATTTTTCTAAGGTATTTAGAATCTGGCTATCTTCACTAATTTCTGAAATTGTGAAGAGAGGTTGTATGTCTTCTTCATCCTCAATCCATTGAGTATCATCTAATTCTGTAATTGTCTTTGCTGGAGGATACAAGGTAAATTTCTTGGTTGAACTACCATAAGAGATGTACATATCACCAGATCTACAGCTAATGAAAGCATTAGTTGTAGCTAACCAAGGTCTCCCTAATATAATAGGATGCCCTCCTAGATTATTCTTAGGAGTTAGGATCATAAAATCCACAGGGTACTCCAAAGAATCTAGGGACACTGGAATGTCTTCTATTACCCCATCAGGTTTGATCACAGATCTGTCTGCTAATTGTAATAATGTGGGTGTAAAAAGAAGATTAGGAAGTTTCAGTTTATCCATGATTTGTTTACTCATGATATTGATTGTTCCTCCTAAATCAATAAGTGTGTTTTGGATCTCAGTTCCATTGATGTGTATTTTAACAACTGGATTTCCTGGGTCTAGATACTTTGGAATGGCAATCTTACCCATCATGATATCTGCTATTTTTCCTGCCAGTTGAATTTTCTTTGTCTCTTTGATTCCTTTTCCTGTTTTTTTCATGCTCAACTCCTTTATTGTTTTTGCTAAAATTGGGATTTCCTTGATAGCTTGTAATAATGAGATCTTAATACAAACATTTCTCAGCTCATCTAGGAAATTATAATTAGGCACCATAATTTGTTTTTCTACACCCCTATCAATTTGTAATATTTCTCTAATATAGGAGTTGAAATTATTGGTTCTTTTTGTTTTTATTTTTCAATATTTGGGTCTTGAAAAGGTGTGCTCTCTTCAAGACTTTTATTTACCTGTAGAGAATCTTTCTCAGAGTTGTTTTTCTCTTGTATGATTACAGAAGGTTTCTTATTTTTAAGTATTCTTCCATACCTAAGTTGAACATCATTAAGGTCTAAAGGAGTAATCAAATAGGTTGGAAAATATTGGCCTTCTATCATGTATGTGTTCTGAGGATTTTTATTGTTGGGGTTTGGTATGGGTTGGGCAGGTAACTGATTTGTTTTCTGAGGAAATGGTAATGGAAGTGGTGGATTTTGATGTGGTGGATTTTGAGGATTCTGTTGAAGATTTTGTTGAGGAGGGAAATATGGATATGGTGGATAGGATGGTGGATATTGATAGTACTGAGAGTATCTTCCATAGGGATTTTGTGCTCCTTGTGCCCAAGTTTGAGATTGATTTTGGAATTGGGGCCAAGGTTGCTGCCAAGAATTCCAATTTGGTGGGGATTGATTCTACAGCTGATCATGGAATCCCTGTGTTTGAGGTCCTTGCCAAGGCCTCCTAGAGACAAAATTGAGAGATTATGTGGAATTTGTAGGGTTTCTTCTTGGAAGACAGCTTTAAGACTAGGAAGTGAAGGACAACTCTTGGTATCATGTTTTTCTGAACAAATTACACAAGTCTCTACTATTTTTGCATCTAAAGGGCACTCTCTCAAGGCATGCTTCTTTCTACATTTGGGACAAAATATTGCTAAGGCATCAGATTCAGCTTTCTGCTTGTTTTGTAACTTAAGGGTGTCTATTTTCTCACTAAGACTCCCTAAAATTTCAGATTTGAATTCATCAAGCATATGTCCTATTTTTTCCCTACTTACTGTCCCAGAAGCAGAATTACTTGCCCTTGCAAGAGTAGGGTCTCTTGGTCCTTTTACAGTTTTAGATTTCCCTCTTGAAAGGTTGATACATAATTCAGCTATTTCAGGTAATGTAAGCTGAGATATATCCCCTTTTCCCATCATATTAAGGATATCTAGCCATTCATCCCTAATTTTCTTCAACAAGAGAGCTTTCAAGGTATCTTGGTCTAAGTTTTCCATTTTTTCTCTTTTGATGTTGTAGTTAAACCTCTCCAACAAATCTTCCAGATTTTCATCCTCCTTTTGTAGCATTTTAAACACTTCCTCCTTACGGTTGAATGGCATACAGTAATCCAAATACCTCTCTACAAATGCATGTTTCATGTCTTCCCATGTCCTAATAGAACTGTTGATCAAACTCATAAACCATTTTAATGCTGCTCCTTTCAATGTTGAAGGGAATAGTTTAAGTTTTTGGGCATCTTGTAAGTAATCATAGGTTCTACATAGGACTTCAAATTCAAATAAGAAGGTTTCAGGATCTTCACTTTTGAGTCCATAAAAGTTTGGAAGGACAGAGGGTGAAATGTTTTTCATAGTTGCATTGGTTTCTTCATCTACTATAGGAAACCCAAAAGAGCTTCCCATTTCCCTTCTACCTCTTCCTCTTCCTCCTTCTTCACCTCTACCTCCTTCTCCTTTTGCACCTCTACCTCCTTCTCCTCTACCTCTACCTCTACCCCCTCCAAATAGTGTATGTTCTCCATTAAAGACTCCTCCTCCTCCTTCTTCTGCCATGGTTGACTCTCCTGTGGAAGTGGAAAATTTTATGTCTCTAGCAGGGGTCCTTGAATCTTCTTCTAGTACAGATTCAGTGGATGAAGTGGAAGGTCTTTCTAATGGAATTTCTGATCTTAAGTATGGGATGTGGGTTTGAGTTAGAGTTTTGCTGCCTCTTGGTCTTGGTGGAACAAGTGGTGTTCTAGGAATCAAGCTTCTGCTTCTTATGAATCTACCCCTTGAGTCTCTTTCCCTACGCATGTCATTGTTTTTGGGAGGTAAGAAACAAGGCTACCTAGTTACACTTCCCCGGAAACGGCGCCAAAATTTCTAGTCAACTTAGTGTTCCTAAATTGATGTCATAAATTGTCAACCAAGGCTAGTAAAATGTTGAAGTGAAGTGCATTGTATGTGCCTAGGTATCTTCTTCCTACTTCGTTGTGTTTAGTGTTTTTCTAGTGTTTTTGGTTTTGTGTTTTTGTGCTAAGAGGAAAAGAACTAAATTGTTGGCAAAGAGAAATTATTGGTCACATTAAAACAGATCAAAATCTACTCTAAACTATGTATGGCACCTAAGAACAGAAAAAGGCTAATTCACAGATTGCAAAACTTGACAAGAAAAATAACTCATAACATGAACTCAGTCCAATTCATTTTCTTAGAGATATGTTGGAACAACTTGAGAAAAGGATAAGTTTAATGCAATGAGGTTCTTCTAAGTAAAAAACAACTTACAACATCACAGAGAAAATCTCATCCAAGGTTAGAAATTTTTTGGGACACGTTAAGAAAAGATTATCTGCAACATGGTAAGGAACCCTATGCTAAATTAACTTTTGACACTAAAATTTACCCATTCTGCAACTCAAAATGTTACTATTAAGCCTCATTCAAGGGTTAGAGATCTCTTGGAATAGTTTTGGAAAAAAAAAAAGGTTATTTGTAAAATAATGAGAAATTGCAGAACAGTCAAGACCTCAAAATGATATTACTAATTCTTGTTCATATGATAATGATGTGTTAGCAGAGATTAAGAACAAGAGCAGTTTGTAAATAATGAAGGTCGTTAAGTCTAATTTAACAGGACTAGAATGCAATTAATAAAACTTGAAATGCAATGATCATAACTGAACTAATACACAATTAGCCTTTGAAATACTACAACTGAACTAAAATTCAATTAACCTTTGAAATACTACAGCTCTATCTCATTCAGTGTTAGTAATATTTTGGAACAATTCATAAGAACAAGATTGACCGCACTATTCGATGTGAGTGAACATAAACATGAAGTTCAGGAAATTTCCTAAATTAAGAATGAAACAGAGCTAAAGTCACTTATCTAAACAATATGCACAGAGCCTTTCGGACAGTAGGGGCCCTCTACCGTCGGATTAGCACACAAATCTCCTCAAGATTGCTTCAGATCATGCATTAAAGTGGTACTTCTTTCATTAAATGAAAACGCTCCAAAAAACAGAGTATTACAGTCTTGGACAACTTAACAACAAAACATCAACTAGCTAAATGTCTCTCGGTTCCCCGAGTTATTCTTATAAGCAAAATACATAACTGCCATTGAGAAGAAATAGGGATATGTGTCTTTTTCAATTAAAATCGAATTAGAACTCTTGTTTGAGGCCTCATTCTTTGCTGAAGACATCTATAGAGTCCTTTTCCTGGTAGAAGTCTACTTCTTAGTTTTGGTTTCCTCCACGTGCATAACCACTTGCATATTTTTTCTCAGACTTTGTAGAGGGCAAGGAATGATGTAGGTGAGTTCTAGAATTCAACCATATGCGTTTTTCCTTTGAGTGACACCTGTAACCTGTGTGAACATGAAGATAGCTGTGGAATATGCGACTAGCTACAGAATGGCTGCATTCTGTAGCTAAGTCTAGTCAAAAATCACTACGACAACAAAACCATAAAAGTATAGCAAGTCAGTCATTGTATGCATTCTTAAAGTGACTTTAATCAATTCTATTGATATTTTAAGCCTATAATTGATAAAGGAAAAAGGAAATGAAGTGAAATTTGGTGAAAGAAAAGGACATCTTTGGGGCTCAACAGAAATCTCCCAGACCGAAGGTTGATCTCTTGGATCTCCACAACATGGGCAGGATAAGATGTCTCTCCGCTGTAGACCTGTTGTCCCTTCTTGTTGTTCGGGTTCAGATTGGGTTTAGAAGGAATTTGAGGTTTCTTAGGTAGAGTAGGATGAGAGAGCTATGGTTGAGGTTGGGGTGGATACGATAAAGCAAGAGGCTGGTTGAGTTGAGGCCTCCACCCTTGTGATGGGTTGTTCCAATGAGGAGGTTGGGGAGGATATGGTTGAAATAGATGATTGGAAGGTTGAAGAGGTTATGGAGGAACATAAGTAAAAGAAGGATGTGTGTACCATTATGGAGGAGTGGAAGAGTACTAGTGTTGCAAAGGTTCATTCTAGTTTGGATTGTGATAAGAGTAAGGTACACCTTGCATGCCCTATTGATATGGCTGGGGTACTTAAGGCCTCCTTTGACTTATAAATCAAAGTGCTCAACCCCACCTTCTAACCCTTGGTATACATTTTTTAATCATGGAAAAGAAGGGAATTCATACATGGCATGGTTTTCCTCACAGACCGAGCAAAATTATATGAAATTTAATGGGAATTCATTCCTAGGATGTCTTCTAGTGCATTTAGGGAAAAAAATAGCTAGGGCTCTCTTTTCTTTCTCTTGTTTCCTCTTTATTTGCATGGTATCCATTTGCAATGAAAATATATGAAACATTTAACTCTTGAAATCCTCCAACATGTTCCCTATCTCATTTTTTATGGATGTTGTGGAGGAAGAGGTATTGGCCAAGCCTTGACTAGCCCTACCCTTCTTCCTGGCTATCCTAGAGTGGTTTATGAACACATTTTTAATTTCATCATGGGGTAACTGATAGATATATCCTTCAGATAGCATATTGAGGGCCACTTCCTCCCTAATCCCTTGAAGAAGAACTAACTTGAGTGATTCAAGATCAACGGTGAAGTTGGCCAAACTATAGTAAGTTGAAAAATTTCCTCATAGTCTTCCAAGGATTCATCTAGTCCCAAGGTCATCCTAAGGATTTTCTCTTTGGTTTCCCTGGACCTGCAGTAATTCCTGTTCTTTATATTCAAGAACTGTTGCATTTGGGCCCATGTAGTGGTGTTTCCCCCATGCAGAACCATAAACCAGTGCAAGGTTGCATCCTTAAGGGTAGAGGGAACAACTTCAACTTTTGTTCATTTTGTTAGCACTCAAATCTACCTCAGGCTGAAATGAAGTAAAACTCAAGGCTACATCAAACCACGCTCAGCCTCGTAGCTAGCCCTACGAGGACAGGAGAGGGCTCTCTCCGTCAATCTCGAGAAAATAAGCAATAGGATGCGAGATGACTTTCAATAAGAACTGATTTTAGGCTAGTAAAGAGATAGGTATGTTTGTTTTTTGATTTTTGGGTTTTCGCTGGAGAAATGGGAAAACAAGATTTTGGGTCCGGGGATAAGGTCAGACCTTTGCAGAGTTCAAGCTGGGGCGAGGTAGGTGAATGACCCAATGCTTTGGATTGAATATATGGACAGATCAGACCGACGAGGAGCTGAAGAGGGCAAAGAAGAACTTGGATCCTCTCCAAACAGCTGAAAACATATAAAACTAACTGAATTCAAAGGCCAAGCACTGTAAACAATGGATTCAACCTTACTCACTCTTTCAAATTAGTTCAGAAGCATATGAAAGGATGGCATACATTAAACATGAAGAAACTTACAGTAAACAAAGAAGAAACACCATCAAGAACAGAACACCACAAGGATCCCAACAAGTGCCACAAAACCCCTGATCTTTCCTTAGCCAAAATATGAAAAATATGTACAATGATATCAAAAGTATCCCAAGAGTCCAACCTCTCCAACCCCTGAAAATGATTGAGAAATTACAATATATAGAGCACTCTAACACCTTTCCCCACCTCTAGGGGTCGAATTCCCTCTTCAGGGATCAGTTTCAACCAATTCTAATCATGGAACTACAATCTAGGCAGCTAACAACTTGCCTCTAAAAGAGTGGAAACTGATCCATTACATGATTTTTACCCTTTTTGTGAGTGAATCTTCTAGAAGAGATAAAAATAAGCCTAAGTTACATGCCCAATATACATTTACATCATAAAAACCCAAAAATTCTATCCAAAAGCAAAACTGGTCCATAATAGGCGAAATACTGAGCTGGCAGCTGAAAATTCAGGAAAAATTCCAGGTGGGTCGCTCCTGAACTGTGTGGGTCGCTCATGTTCCAGGCTGAATTTGAGGTACTTCCCGACATCCAAATTGAGCTCATGATAGCTCGTTGGAAAGCCCTGGATGTCTACTTTCCAACCCAAGTGGAATTTCTGAATTTGGAGTTGATTTGACCCTCCTGTTTTGAAGAAGAAATCATTAAATGTGTTGTTTTAGAATATGTAATTTATTCTCCTGCTCTTCAAATGGCAGCAGTTTCCTCAGCTCCTATCTCTGCAAAAGCACAAACAAAAGAAAACAAAACATCATCAGCAATCATGTCCATTTGTTTGATCTGGTCTAGAAGCTGTCTTATTACAGTTGTCATTTGGTTATATAGCTCTCCATACATTTGGTTGCTCAGATCTGGTTACTTAGCCAAGGAATCGCTGGAATGAAAGGCATACTTTAATCTCTTGACAAGCATATGCCTGCGGGTTTATTGCCTAGCCTTCAGCAATGTATATAAGGAGGTGGATTCCTCTAGGCAATCGAATCTGATTTTACACCAACATTCGTGGCCCCATGCACAGTTTTGCAATGGAATTGGCTTGCCATTGGTACTATATGCTTTGAGCTCAATCTCCCTCAATGCAAGTCTCTGCCAATTGATTGTAACAACACAGAAGGGCCAGTGCAGGGAAAGCTCAATGTTCATCTCGGTTCCCACACCCATGATGATCTGGGATGGCTCAAGACAGTTGATCAGTATTAGGTGGGTTCTAACAATTCAATTCAGGTGTGTAAGAGTATTACTTACTATGTTGAGTGTCACTGTTCATGATGTTCTATATTACATGAGTCCTATTTACTGCCAAGATATCATTAATTCGGTATCCAATCAATTGAACAGTTTGTATTTGAAATGTCTCAAAAGGAATCCGGGTTAGGATGGGAATGGTTACTATTCCTATGAAAATGATACAAATTATTGACACTGCTACAAAAGGTTCGGCATCTTCATGTGGTTCAGTTTGTGGTGCTGTCACACAAAATGTTCCTATGATGATCATTGCAGAGTATCTTCCAAACGGAGATTTGAACAATTACCTCCAAAGAAAGAACGTTTACAACCTGCAAATGCAGTGATAATTGCTCTTGAGACTGCAAGAGAAATGAATATCAGATTGTGTCTGGAGTTTGAAGGCCGAATTCGAGTTTTGAAGCAGCGTTGACAGGGTTTTGGAGCTCGAGCGACCCACCTGGGCGCGAGCGACCCACCTGGGCAGAGCGACCCACTTGGGTAATTTTCGCAGTGTGAAATTACAAGGTGAGCGACCCACCTGGGCCGAGCGACCCACACAGAGGTGAGCGACCCACTCGCCAACAGAAGTCTGGAAAATCGTTTTGAGCGCCCAGTTTCATTTTGCATCGCCCCCAACGGCCTTCAAACAAGAAAATCGAGATGTCTTGGATCCTAATTGCCAACATAAACGTTCAGATTATGGTTTGTCAGAAGATAAATCTTTGTTTGCGTGCTTTAATCAGTTGTACAAAATGGATCTGGATATCTTCATTTCATGGTGCAATATTCTGAAACAGTGCCTTGTGGCTTCTAAGGTTTCCTGCAGCCGGAGAGAATCGGTTGCGAGCATTTGCTGCTACCCAGGGCGTCCGACCTGATCAGATTATTTTCACTGACGTAGCTGCAAAACATGAACATATTCGTCGTAGTGCTTTGACAAATCTTTTCCTTGATACGCCCTTATACAATGCTCATACCACTGTAACTGATATTCTCTGGGCTGGTCTACCTATGATCACTCTTCCGCTCGAGAAGATGGCCACACGTGTGTTTGGCAACAGGTTTGGGAGAAGAGATGGTAGTTAGCAGCATGCAAGAGTATGAGGAGAAGCCTGTTCACCGTCAGACTTCAAGCACTCACAGCTAAACTTAGAGCAGTAAGGTTGACATGTCCTCTGTTTGATACTGCTCGATGGGTGTGGAATTTGGATAGGGCATATTATACAGATGTGGAACTTATACTGCTCGGGGAAGCATCCACAGCCCTTCAAAGTTACTGAGAATGATACTGAATGTCCTTATGATCATTAGTTTGTTAATCAAGTTAGTTAGAAAGGTTTTCATTTAGGAAGCTAGATAGCGCGAAATAATGGCCAGGCAGGCAAATTTAAAACTGCGTGAGTTTGGTTTTAATTGAGAAACTCAAATGAAAATGATGAATTAAAGAGGCATGCCATATGGAAACTATTTTGGATTTTGAAACTGAAAGACAAAATTAGAATGAAGATATCGACCACAATAGAAAAATAGGATTCGATTCCTATTTAATGACTTCAGTTAACAATCCAGATGGATCTGCGCTCCATATTTGTCTCTTAATCATTGGCTAGCAGAGATCTTCAAATGGTAAATGTAACATGGCAATCAAAGTCAGAAGCCAGAAGTGCAGATAATTATCCCAGCAAAACAAATCGAATTGGTTAGTCCATTTTGGGTCTTCAGTTGCAGTTCAGAAAATTCAGCTACAGATTCTACTAATTCATTGGTCATCAATAAACAAATACAGCGCTATTCCTTTTAGAGCAGAGTTTTCCTATTTTCATGACTATTGATGTAACTGCCCCTTATTCTCATCGATTAGTTAGCATTTCTCATAGTTTATTTAATGTATTGTGAAATCACTTGTAGAGGGGAAGAGAGTTCTGAGAGCTAGTGTAGGAGAAAATTAGAGCTTCATTGTACAGATTTTGACAGAGATTTTAATGAAGAGATACAGCTCTGTTTTTTGAGATTCTTGTGGCTTGGAATTTAGCAAATGTCTTTTCTTATGTTTCATATGTAACTTGTAATGTTTTACATGTCATTTCATAATCATTCTCTGTTGAATGTTTCTAAGTGAGAAAGGCAGAATTCAATTTAGTTGCTCTGTCTTGAGGAAGTATTCATAGTTTAATGTTTTCTTCTGTTCGACAAGGATCCATCTTCTATGCCCTTGTCGACTTCTCAGCAGTCTTGTCATTCCGTTTATCTCAATTTAATTGCTAAACTTCATGCTTACCTTGCCTCAGGAGATAATCTGCGTTCTTTATTTAATCTCTGCTCTTGCTGTCTTTACCTCACACAGCCCAGAAACCCAACATTTATTAAAAACCTCAACCATATCAGTTTACTAGCCTAAGATTAGCATTCCTTATCGGTCATCTCAGATCCCATTGGACAAGCTTTCATTGAGTTTGACCCGGAGAGAGCCCTCTCCTGTCCTCGTAGGGCTAGCTACGAGGCTGAGCTTGGTTTGATGTTGCCTCGAGTTTTGCCTCTTTCAGCCTGTGGCAGAATCGAGTGCTAACACATTTGAGGCATAGTCATAAGTCCTACAAACAAACAAAAAATTGAACATGAAGGTGTCAAGGTCTTCAGAGGTTAGGCCATGGAAGTGTGGAAGGGAAGCATGGTTGATGTTCTTTATCCTAACCTCTCCATTGGTTTCTCTGATGGGAAATACCTCATCATTCTTGTTCTCAGCCATAGCTTGGATATGTGAAGTAGGTTCTTCTTCTTCCCCAACAGTTTCTTAAAAAATTTCAAGTTTCTCGCCTAGAGCTTTTTCTTGCTCTGTTGTACTCAAAGAGGGAAGTTCACAGTCACCGAAGAAGAATGAAGGTTAACTACTTGAGGGTGTGGGGGTTTTTTGCAGAAATTTTCTTTGATTATCTCTACTCCTATGAGGCATGAAATACTTCCTTCTTCTTCTTTTTTTCACTTTTTCAAAACTTAATGAAAAACATAACCAGAAAGAAATTCTTAAGCATAAAAAAACATCTACTTAGACACATCCCCAAAAAAAATGCAAAAAAGTGGTGAGCCTTGGTATTGCACCAAGAGTGTTGCAACTCCCAAGGTCTCCTCAACTCTATTTATCAATCCGAGGTTCGTACAAACTTAGTGGTGACAGTGTTATATGAACAGTAAATGGGATTCTACTCATGCCACCCTCAACTATGGCATTAGACCAAAAGTTCTTAGAGACCATTCCTCTTACTGAATTAGAATGAAATCTTGTTGATGAAGGTACAATTAAAAGCTACTTCTAATTATGAAAGGGAAATTCCATTGACTTCAACTTTTAAAAATATGACTAATCAATTTATGAAAGGAAAAAGGCTAGATTACTTGCAAAAGGAAAGCTATTTTATCTTGCTAAATTCATTAAACTATGTAATATTCCAAAATAGGGAATTTCTACAACAATAAGAATATCTTAAGATATTCTTAAGTTGGAGATCCGAAAAATAGACTCATATGATGTGTTAAAAAACACATAGCCATCAAAGGAGTGAAACATCAGCAAAAGAAGAATGTCTACACATTCCCAAGTGGGGAAAATGCAGAAATTAGACCTTGAAAACGTTATTTCTGAAGATCTGCATCTTTACTGGGTGAAATAATGCTTGGTTCCCTTAGAATATGATGTTAGGCCCTCATATACAAAATGGGATCAGAAATAAATCCCTTTTGATATATTAAACAGACCTCCCGGCTTCGTATCAACTCAAAAATAGCCAAATCCCATGACTTGAGTTATGCAGAAAAAGAATAAAGCATGTACAACGTTATTTTATGAGGGTTTCTGCAGTATAATGATGAAATAACATGGATCTGGATTTATATGGAATAATATGCCAAGAAAATAGATATCTAGCCTCCTTATTGTATTATAGAGTTAACCCGGCAAGGGTTTCTTGAGACACATGTACAAGGAAGAGTAGATCTGATTTATTCATCTCAGAAAATGCAGTATTACTACAAAATTACAGAAATATAGCTAAATAATACAAAATATGGATGAGGATCCCTTCCTCTAGCTTTCCGGGAGAAGGGTTGGCCCTTTCCCTAGGAAACTAGCTTAGAAACAAGGGTCTTAACCCTGCTGCAAAAAATATGTGAAAAATGATGCAGTTCCTACAAGGGACTGTGTTGTAGGAGATGAGAAACACTTTGGCCTACTGCCAAGATATGAAATATGCTCAGAAATCTTCCTAGCTGATTTCTCAAGTGAAGGAAGGCACCTTCTACTGAGAAACAGACCCGGAAGTGGTGTAAGAATCCTCCACTGCAACACCTTGCAACTCAGCAATATCCTGCTACGGAAATAACACTGGGACTTAAGAATGATGATTGGCCTAGAGCCTGGATGTGGAGAAATACAGTACAAGCTCTCCCAAGAGGCCTCTCAAGGGAAGAGATGGGATTCCCGCTCAGGAACACCCGGTGCTAAACAGCACTGCTACCCTACTAAACAGCAAGAGGAAGCCAAGTCTAAACAGACAAGATCAAAAGATCAAAATAAAAAAGCATGAATAACAAAGGCCTCCATCCTCTTCATATATATCAAGTGAATCTCTCCACATTGGGTCCCATCCACATGTGCCAACAAGCTCATGCAAGTTGTCCTCCACCAAAACTATGTTGTCCATCAAGGTGGTTCAATGTATCTAGACAGCTTTGTTGACTTGGTCAAAGTTGACTGAATCAACATGATCCCATCTCTATTCACACCCAAGGGTGCTCAAATAAGCTTCTTATTCTTACTCCTTCCACATTAGGAGTGTTATTGATCCTTATAAAGAGGTTAATGGGCCTCCCTACCCATTTATTCACCTACCTAGTGATGAAACAACTCTAATATTCTATTTATTTTGAAGGCTAAAAATTTGGAATATTAAAAACCAATAGATCTACTTGAAGAAAGGAAGCTAATTTCTATTGCATAATTCATCAAACTACCAATTAGAATTACTTGTGCCATCTACCTAGTTCACACTTGCTTGTAAATTAGTAATCTACTTGCATAAAATCTATGATAAGGATACTAACTCTACATTTTTCTGTAGTGAAGGAAAGGAAGGTTTGGAGTGGCCTAGAAGCTTCACCTGATCATAAAATCATAGCTATGGATCATCATTCATTTAGAATAATTCAAAATTTCAGTTGGGTTCAAAGCTGGTGAAGGAAAATGGTCCTATAGGTTTACTACAAGTGGTTGCTACAGGGGCCCTGTATTGCTACAAGAGGGCATGTAATACTACAGGAGGGCATGTAATACTACAGGAGGGATGTTGATAGGGTTTTGAAGGTGAAAATGATTCCTTGAGGGTATGGATAGGTGGATGGAGGTTGAAGAAAATGAATGAAGGTTGGCCTAAGACTTTAGCCAAGCTCAGAGCCTCTGAAAGGCCTGTTTTGCACTAGGATGAGTGCTCTCAATGTACCTAGGAAATATTACTTATGAAACATAGATTTATGATAAGATTTGGAGGAAACAAGAGAAGGTGAGGGAAATCAAGATGGAATTGGTAAAGGTGCCATTTCCTGCAGATCCATACAACCCTGTAATCATCACATGCATGCTCCCATTTATTATTGACAAAATGAGATATCTTATGGTGGAAAATATGAGTTGAATTTAAATGATATCTAGTTTATCTCAGAACTATGATATAATCACTAAACTAACTTCTAAGCTATAGAAAGAAAATGTAAAATAAGACAAGTAACATAAATATCTTTCCAATAAATCATAAACAAAATATTTTTGGACTGTGGTTGTGAATCCTTCCACTCATGCTCCCACAAGAGAGGTGAGGTAGAGGTTGCAACCATAGGTTTTGATGGATTATTCTATATCAAAATGAAATAAACTAACATATACTTGAAGGTAAGAGAAATAAAAATACACAAGAAGGACCTAAGCCACTGGGTTGGGCCCAAACCTAAGAGCCTTAGCCCTTTGGAACTAACTCAGAGGTAACTCAATAACCAACTTCTCATTATCATAAAATATAAGTATAATACATCAGATGAAAGTCAAAATAACATTGTCAAGTTCTTGAGCTCAATAGATACCTAGATGAAAACAAGACTCGAATCCTATTGAGCTCTTCTTCTTGTTTAGTTATACAAGAGGGTAGCTACTAGAAACTCCCTAGGAAATACGAGTGACTCTCTTCTTTAACTCAAGAATGGTGGATCTTGTTCTTCATTGCTCTCACTTTCACTAATAGTGGCTTGGCTTCCAATGCATTTGAGCTAATGAGAGAGAGTGTTGTGATCTTTAGGTTGGTTGAGGGAGTACTTAAGGAGGTGGAAAACCCCATAGATTCTCTCCTTGTTGTCTACTTCGAGCCCCTACATTACATAACTAAAAATTTAAATAAATGTGAGAAATTAATAGTTCTAAGGCTATAGGATGGCATCATGAACCTTATAATGTACCTATTGATGCACATCATCACTATGTTCAATAATATGGGTTACATCATTTATGAGTAGGGTGTGCATGTGGACCCAACCAAGATACAATTTATTTAGGATTGGCCATCCCCAACCACTCTAATAGAGCTCTGAAACTAATCTAGGTGGATATTGGTGGCCACCTGCCTATTCCACTTGGGGCCCCACCATTGTCTCTTTCAGTTTTTCAGTTTCCTTAATTATAGCACAGTTTACTATTTTTAGCAGTTTTTCAGGTGTTGAACTTCCGAAGCCATTTTGAGGCTCTAAACGACATTATTTGGAAAAACTGGGAGCAACATGGACCCATGTTGTTCACTCAAAATTTGTAGTCCTCGGATAGATCTTTCTAACGAGGTATGGTGTGCGCTTCATCTCAGTTTAACGCACACCATACCTCGTTAGAAAGATCTATCCGAGGACTACAACTTTTGAGTGAGAAACATCGGTCCATGGACCCATGTTGCTCCCGTTTTTTTTAAAACATATTGTTTAGGGCCTCAAAACGGCTCCGGAATTTCAGTACCCGAAAAGCTACTAAAAATAGTAAATTGTACTATAATTACGGAAAATGAAAAACTGAAAGAGACAATGGTGGGGCCCCAAGTGAAACAGGCAGGTGGCCACCAATATCCACCTAGATCAACAACTTTCTAGGTCTTTCCAATTTCTAACGTAGGTTCTTGTTGGGGTTCTCTCATATCATTTGGCCTTTGAGTGAAGTTACCAAGGGTGAAGAAAAATAAAAATTCTTTTGGTATGAATCCCTACAAAAGGCATTTTCCAAGTTGAAGCATCGCCTCTACCATGCGCCAGTTCTCACATTACCAAACCTACAATAACCATTTTAGATTGAGATAGATGGGTCCGACTACGCTAATGGTGCAAATCTTACTCAACAGGGGAATCCAATGGCATATCACAGTGAGACGCTTTCAGACATAGTTCGAAAGTATCCCACCTGTGACAAAGAGATGTATTCTATTGTGCAGTCATGCCGACAATGGAAACATTACATTATGTGGAAGGAAATGGTCATCCACACAAAACACTAACCCATGTAGTTCAAACAGACACAAGGGAATTTGCAAAATGATATCCATCATAAATGGTCCACATACCTGCAATAATTCCATTTTAACATTAAGTACAAGATGGGCAACGCCAATAATATTGTAGCCTGCCTCAATCGACTGTCAGTCATGGCACTAACCACTGTGGTCGACTCTTGTGGGCACGAGACTTTGGGTTGTCACATCAGTACAAGAGTGATCCAGAATTCGAAAACACATACCAAATGCTCCTTGAAGGAAAACAAGTTCCAAATTTTCCACCTTTACGATACATTGTTATGTCACCTACGACACCTCTGTGTTCCTTCAAGCGAGCATGCCAAGATGATTTGGGAGGAACACTACATTCGGGTCGATGGATACTTTGGAGTAGAGAAAATAGTGACAGTATTGTAGGAGTATTTTTATTGGTCGAACCTTTGACAGGATATTGGGAAGTACATTAGATATTTCACTGATTGTGTCATTGCCAAACGGACCATCAAGAAGCAAGACCTGTATACTCCTCTTCCTACTCCTAGTCGACCTTGGGAATCCATATCCATGGATTACATGTCGAGCCTCCCTTCTACTAAGCATGGAAATGACTGTGTTTTCGGGGTCATCGACATATTCTTTAAGATGGTCATTATGGCAGCCTGCAAGAAGAGTATCACAACAAAATTTATTTCTAAGCTCTTCTTTGAACGAGTGTGGGTACACTTTGGGATCCCATAGTCCATTATCTCAGATAGATACAAGTTCCTAAATAAATTTTGGTCAATTCGTTGGTCGATGCTGGATACCAATTTCACTAAGTCCATGACTTTCCACCACCAAAGTGATGGCCAAATAGAGGTCGTCAACATGATGATCATACACATTCTGCACATGTACAACTCGAAGCATCCACACACATGGGAATAAATCCTCCCCTATGTCCAACAAAACTACAACAGAGCTATCCATAGCTCAATTGGCCACAACCCCTTTCAGGTGGGGTTGGGATTCCAGCCACTATGTCCCATTGATGTGGCCATACCATTTGTAGCTACTCAGGAAACTTCGGCTCATGTCCATTTTGAACTTGATAGGGTTAACATCTTCATTGATTGCATCTAGCACATTCCCTAGTAGGTCCATGAAATATTAGACAAATCCAATGCTAAGTACACAAAACGAAAGTATTAGCATTGGGCGACACACAAGTTCCAAGTGAGCGACAAAGTTTGGCTAGATTTGCAGAAGGAGTGCCTCGTTGGGCCCCACCGTAAGCTTCGGTCACTCTGATATGGGTTGTACACCATCACCAAGGTTGTAGGGTACAATTATTTTGAGCTCAACATTCCACCATTCCTTGGCTTGCACTCATTATTCAATGTGGACTGCCTTCAGCCAGACTTTCCACCTTTACTAGACACATCCGACATCGTAGAAAAACTCACACCGACAGAGTTAAACCCAAGCTGCATGGAACAAGACACAACTGATCAGATCATGGACACAAAAATAACGCACACTCGCCAACAGAGGATCCATCTATATCGAGTTGTCAAATCAGGCCAACTCTTTCACGAGGGCAAGTGGTTCACCACATAATAGGTTCAACAGAAATTTCCTCACCTCATGGAGGCTCTGCACGAAATGGGGACCATTTCTTCCTAAGGAGGGAGGAATGATCCATGTGGATATTGGTGTCCACTTGCCTATTCCACCTAGACCTCCAGTCGGTTTCATCAGTTTCCTTGTTTATAGTAGCATTTACTATTTTTAGCATTTTTTTCGGGTCCTGAACTTTCATAACAGTTTTGACCCCCTAAACCATGTTTTTTTAGGTCCGTAATAAGCCTTATCGAAAATCCTGTAGTATTCAAAGATATATTTCCAATGAGGTATCGTATGCACCAAATGAAGATAATATGACCAAGTTATGACCCCGAGAAGTTGGCTTCCCAACTAACCCCAACGATGACCACAAACTCTTGGCGTTCCATCACCTAGGCTTAGGGTTTTGGTTGTTTATGGTTTTACCTTGTTGTTTAATAATGAAAATTCCCTTAAGGCTCATTTTAACACAATTCATAGGCATGTAATTGCCACATCTCTTCTCATACTAGTTTATTTCCATTCTATTTGTAAGCATATTTCAGTCCTTTGATATCAATGAAATGAAGTGTTATTTATGTTGCATCTCTGTATTTGTGGTTATATCTATAATTTTTTGCGTTCTTATTTAAGTTCAGATCAGAACGAGAGAAAAACATGACCGCATCCAACAATTTGGAAGTTGAGGCATATGATTGGTTCCTATGGTGTTTCGAAAAATGTGAAGTTCGTTCTTTCCTCTAGAAAAATTTTGTGGATTCCTTGCTAAAAAGGTTTTATAATGAAGAAGAATATGATATCTACGAAAAAATTGTTCATCTCAAGCAAACAGAGAATCTAAGCGAATACACCCACAAATGAGAAATATCAGCTACAAGACAAAGATGATTTACTGATGAAGAACTATTTAAAATTTATAGATGAAGGATTGAGTATATTCGTGTAGAATTGAAATTATACAGACCTAAAACTATCGAAGAAGCTAGACATGTGACAAATATTATTGAGCAAAAGTGTAAGTTCAAAATTCCATCATTCAAGGAAGTTCAAGACCAACAACAATACTCAAGAAAAACAGAAACAAACATGTAGGTATTGTGGAGACAAATGGACATCAGGACACACATGCCTTAACAAGAAGTTATATACTTATGAAGTTGAGAAGGAATCAAACACTTCAAGTGTGGAAAAAACTGGATTCTATGACATAAATTTGAAGACATGTCCTTACGCTACTATAAAATAGTAGATGAGAAGCAAGTTGCAGTACAAGAACGTGATGAAGAAATCGTTGTCACACACGATGAGGATTCATATTATGAGGAACCATAACTAGCTGCAATCTCATATGTCCAAAAAAATCAAGATGGAGAAAGAAATTCTTCAAAAGGTCAAAAACAACAATTCACTGCAAAATATGTTCCATCACACCTTCAGAAGCAGAGAAACTAGATCCCAAGAAGAAATCATATTACTCTACCAACAAACATTACTAGGAGAGTATGCCCTAAAACCCTGAAGCTTAAAGGGCTCATAAGAGGCAGAAATGTGAATATACTTGTAGATTCTGGCAAGACTCACAATTGTATAAACATTGACCTTTCTAAACAACTTGATCTTTGTCTATGCCCAATCAAGGACTTGACCATGTCTATTTCTATTGGGAAAAAGTTCAAAGAGATAAGAGAATTCCATAAAGTTTAAATCCAGATGCAATAATTGGAGCTACAAACATATCTATTTGCCATACCACTCAAAGAAATGGATGTAGTTCTAGGTGCATACTGGTTAATACAACTAGGAAGTTATACTACAAACCTTGGAGAATAATTCATGGAGTTTAATTAGCAAGTATGACATTATAAATTATATGGTGTTAACACTCTCAGCTTCAAGGAAGGTGCAAATACTCATGAGGACTTCACCAATCAACATAAAGATGTCACTCCATAGAAACGTGTTCAACTAGAGGAAACCCTTCTTGTTATGCTTTGAGGACAAAGAATCTCTAAAGGGGGTGGAAATATTATGAATAAAATGCTCATAAATAACATTAATTAAATAATAATATAAATATTAACTTATATAATTTAATTAATTAATGACCCAATAATTATGAAAGGGAAAAAGGTCAAAAGGTGTGACCAGTCACCTTCGTGGCTAGTGAATGCCTATATAGGTACACCACCACAAAGGATTGTAATCACCACATTCAGTTTTTAATAATAATACAAATTACTTATTACACTTACTTATAGATTCTACACTCAATTACATTCTTGAGTTTTGGTTTCTTCTCTACAAAAGCCTTATATTCAAAATATTCCATGAACAGGTTAGCTAAGACATGGGAGAGTGGAGAACCATGACAACACCGCATGTTTGTTCATAGAATTCACTATCGAAGCTAAAAAAAGGAGAGGTCAAGCAAAGTTCGACAAGCTAGGCAGTATCAAGGTAATTAATAATTAATAATTATTTCTATTTTTATGTAATTCACTTAGTCAAAATATTTTAACTAATAATTATAATTATTTAATATATTTTTATATTTTATTTATTTATTTAATTATCTTCTATTTTTATTTTTATTGTTATATAATGTGACCGAATCAAAATGTTTACATAACCAGCCTAGATCCATCTTAAATCTAGATCTACCAAGCACTAAGAGAGATCAAATCATGTTTCACTTTAAAAGAGGTTTGCATTCTCGACGCTTGGTAGATTCATAGTTAAGTTGGATCTAGGATGGTTTAATTATTAATAATTGTTAATTTAATTTAATTACATCGAATGATGTCTTCTTTACTGGCTTGGGGTGAGCAAACATTGTTCACCTCAGCCAATAGGAGAGCTTTATTATTGTCCTTCTGACTAATTAAAATATGACATATGTTTATATTTCCAACCAATTAAAATTTGACATCTAGACTATTACTTTACCTTACTGATAATGTCAAGAGAAAAATAATACTCTTTCACACCACCGTGCCAAGCGAAACAAGAGAGGAGTCATTTTGGTGGGAGGGCTATCAAGATTTGGAGGGTTTCATCCAAAGAGTGAAGCAATGGCGAAAAGAGTGTGAGGATTATGGCATGGGGTTGGTCGAGGTCGAGGCGACAAAGGCGGCGGGGATTGTCGCAGTGGCCGTCGAGGACACTGAAGAGATGCAGAAGAAAATGGGTAGCCGTGACAAAGCTCGACTGCTTGGTAAAAGAAAGAAAAATTCATTCCCTTGAACAAATTTTCTCCTCTACGGCTTTTAAGGAGCACCAAATCGTGAAGGCCATGTTGGGTCCCCAATTCAAGGAAGATCATGCCTATGAAAAAGTAGACGAGGTTCGGGCAAAGGAATCTATTAAGGCTTACATGGCCACGACCATTTGCGGAGTATTTGGTCCAAGCTTTCGGTTATTCCCGTGAGGAGGGGTTATTGGGGTAAAAAATATGGAAACCCCATACCATGCCTGTTAAGGTCACTGGTAAATGATGCCCACCCCTAGAGGTTCCGAAATCATGGCCACTCATGTGCCTAAGATTTCAGATGTGTTCACCTCCTCGTGAGAGTCGACCAAAACTCTCAGAAATTTTTTCAAGGCAACTTTTGAGTGTCTATTAAGGACTTATGGATATTTTATTCCTAATTTGTGGAGGGAGACAAGGTTCTCAAAATCTCCATTCTAGGAATACATTGATTGCTTGGTAAAAGAAGGAAAAATAAGTTCCCTCGAGTAAATCTATCTCTTCTTGTTGGTCATTATGGTGCTATTAAGGAGCACTAGATCATCGATGCCATGCCGATTTCCCTAGTTGAAGGATAAGGTCCGTTAAGGAGTACCAGATTGTGGATGCCATGTTGGGTCCCTAGTTAAAGGATAAGATCACGAAGATCAATTTTCTGCAAAAGCAATGAGGGTCGGGTAGAGGACTCAAGTCAAGGCCTTTGTTGTCATGGTTGACAGCAATGGCCACGTCAAGCTTGGGGTTAGGTGCAAGAAGTAGGTGGCCACAACCACAACAAAGCCGTTATTTTGGCCAAGCTTTCGGTTATTCCCATGAGGAGGGGTTATTGTGGTCGCAAAATCAAGAAACCCATACCGTGCCGGTCAAGGTCACTGGTAGTTGTCGCTCCGTAACATTCAGAATGGTGCCCGCCCCCAGAGGTGTCGGGATCATGGTCGCTCGCGTGCCTAAGAAGGTTCTGTAATTTCATCATGCTTTTCGTTGTTTGGGATCAAAATTGTTAAGAACCTGATTCAGATCCTAGGGTGAATGTTGCAACATCAATGGTTGTTTGGTTTAGATTTTAGGTTGAATGTTCTGATTTAGAATCTAGGATGGATATCTATATGATTTAGTATTCATGGCTGTTGTAGTACATTTTTTTAGCTTGTATTTGGCAGGGGATAGCCTAATTTAAGATGAATTTGCAACATTCATGATTTGTCTTTTCATTTTCTTACCAGAATTCAGGAGAATACCAGATAGTCTTGTGCCGATGCCAGGATCAAATTTATGATTTTAAATATTTTCATGGGATATGATACTTTGAATATCCATAATGACTTTTGCTGAAATATAAATCAATGTTTGCTTAATATTGCTTATATTATTGATTGGGATGGAACTAAAACAACACTGTCCATGCTCACCATTGATTCTCTTACTGTATTTTCTCTTTTGACCTAGCAAAACTTTGGGTTCAAATACATTTCAATATTTATTTTCTACTTTTTGATATAAAAAGAGAAGCACTAGTCACTGATTAATGCTATGTAAGTCTTTTGTCCAGTATGCCCTTTTCTTTAGTCAGTGAGGGAATCCAATTTTTTATTGTCATGGAAAATTGTTCAGACCTGACTTGGTGTTTAGTTCAATATAGATATAGCTATGATAAGTTTTTTCAAACAACTGTAGATGTGGATAAGCTTAGTGTGCGAAAATTCACGGTACCAACAATTACACAGGAGCTTCCTTAACTACTCTCCCAAAAAGTGGGTGATATCAGCTACAGATTTTGTTTTATACAAAATTTAATAACAATGAATATGAACTTTATAAGTATTTCCATGTTACATAAGTGTACATCTCGTTTCGTCGTATGTTGAAAAAATTATTTCCTCTCTGCGCAAGACTAACATCCTTTTGTAGTATTTGAGCATTGCAGTACATGAAAAACTACCTTCGTTATTTCATGGCACCCTCTCAGGGTTTTCCACACCCATAAAATCTGCACAATCATAAGGTTTAAACCATGCAAGCTTTCCGAGCTTGTGTACAGCTTCTAATACATGCTCCAGCCTTGCAACTATCTCCATTATAAGGGATTCCAAGGCGGTCATTGGAAGTGCCTAGGAAAATTCTAACACATATCTGTCTTTCATGGTGTTAGGGTCCTACGATATTAAGATTCATAATTTTGAATTGACTGTGATTAGTCTTGTAATATGTACATACTTTTCTTTCTGCAAATTTTTTTCCCATATTAAAAAATGTAAAGAGGCTATAAGTCCTAAAATAAAAATCAAAGGATTGAAAAAAATATATATATAAAAAAATAAAATATAAAAAATAAACCCTAACAAAAAAGAGATAAAAATAGATACTGAAAGTGATGTAAATTCAAATTCCACTACTTTTTACTTTACTTTGCAAAATAAGATTGTGTGGACCTTGTAAAAAATGCCACAATCCATGATAGTCAAACAGCTTGTTGAGATTCAACAAGATGATGAGCTTAGTAAAAATTAAGCACCTTCACTAAGTGGGGCCCGCAGGCTATTTTTAGGTGTATGTCTATTTTTAGACACGGTGAGCATATTCTATAAGTTGCAGGATGCTATTTGTAGACGGTTGATCAAGTTGGAAAAATAGATGAGATTCTATTTTTAGAAGTGTAAAAATTTGAATAACTGATATGTTATCCACCGAGATTCTCCTGATCACACACTATTTTATCTTCATGCACAATACAGAATCTCTTCTACCATTGATCATTAATTGAGGAAATAAAATCAATTGCATGCACACATTAAAACCATAAACAATCACACATATGAACACAGTATTTCATGGGAAAGCTTAAAGTTGAAAACCCCAACTATCTGTATATTATATGTCATAGAGATCATGTAACAATCATTGTACAAAGCTCCTCACAAGCTCTCAGCACAACCTCCAATTGCTACACACTAATCAAGCTAGATCTAGAAAAACACATGCTCCAATCTCTGCCACCTGATAGCCAGCCTCTATTGCGTAATCAATGTTGTAGGATGGCTCATTAAATAACTTAAACCACCTGGCTTGTACTGCGCAATCCTCATTGGCTTCTCCAATCACTGGTTGTTGCAAATATGCAACAGTATAGTCACAACTGATAGTTAACCTGCTCTTTCACCTATCTCTGCACTGGTCTCCACTGAAATTGTCCATGCACTAAAGTTAACTGATGTATTCTTTAGTTGATTAATGAGTTTATAATTAGTGAATTAATTAATAATTAATTCACACCACTCTTCACTAATTGTATCAATCAGTTAGACTAAATACAAATAGCTCAACTATTTTTAGATTAGTTAAACTGAACACAACTCCATTAACTCCTCAATCAACTCCACCAAACTCTGTCACATGATTTCTAACTGAAGTATCCATGCAATAGCTCCACATAACCCTCAAGAATAGCATAATTCCTTCTGTCACCTCCTGTGCCACATCTGTGCACTTAACTGAAGTGCTCCAAGAGAATAAGATAATGTTTATAGTCCAAATATTATTAAGATCTAATAATATTTGACATATCTATTTTTAGACTGGCAATCTAAAAATAGATTCCGCCCAATATGTCTAAAAATAGAAGTCCATCTATTTTTCCAACTTGACCAACCATCCACAAATAGCATCCCGCAACTCATAGAACATGATCCATATGTCTAAAAATAGACATAGTCTAAAAATAGACTTTGCGCCAAAAATAGCCTGCGGGCCCACTTAGTGAAGGCGACTTCTTTCCACTAAGCTCATCATCTTGTTGCCATCTCAACAAGAATATTGGGCGAAGTCTATTTATAGATCACTAATCTAAAAATAGATGCATGTCGATTATTATTAGCCCTTAATAATAATGCGACAATAAATATCAACTTATTCTCTTGGAGCACTTTATTTTAGTGAACAGATTTGGAAAATCAGTGGGCTGAAGGAATTATGCAATTCCTAGGGTGGTTTTTGACTCATGCATGGAGGACTCAGTTAGAACTGAAGTGGCAGAGTTGTGACAGAGTTGGAAGAGTAGTTATGGGAGTTGTTATTTAGTTTAACTCAGTTGATGGAGTTAAACTCAGTTGTGCTAGTTGTATCTAGTTCTAACTGAAGATACAATAGTGAGAGTTTAGTGAATTAATTATTTAATTAATTCAGAACTAGAGACTCACTTTCAATTGAAAAAATACAGCAGTTAACTACTTGCATGTCAGTTCCAGTGGAGACCCAGTGGAGAGATAGTTGAAAGGGGTGAGATGGACTATCTGTCATTACTATAGTGATGCATTCAATGCATCTGACACACATTGGAGATTCCAATTAGTATTGCGTAGTCAAGGCAAGGCAAATTCGAATTCATTCATGGGTCTTCTTCAACAGGGATTGCGCAGTTGAGGCAGGCTGTCAGGAGGCAAGAAATTGGTGCATAGAGATGCAAATTTCTGCATGACAGTGTGTAATGATTGTTGATTGTACTGAGAGCCTGATGTACTAAGCTTTGTATGAGATTGTTACATGATCCATTGATATACATAATATATGATAGTTGGGGATTTTAGCTTTAATATTTCTCGTTAAACAACTTTGTTTATGTGCGATTGATTTTGCTTCATATGTGTTTTGCAATTCAGGATTTAATTTCCGCAAAGAATTAAGTGGAAGGACTTTGTATTTAACATAAGTTGATTTGTTAGATCAGGAGGATCTGGTAATATACATGCATCTTGTATAGAATTTATGCATGGTATCAGAGAGCGTTAATCATTGGAGATTGCAATCTTGAAGCGGTGTTGAGTTTGTGCTGGTGGACAATTCGAATTTGCTATAGAAATTTCTTGGTGTGACAGTTGAGTATTCATTGAAATGGATTTCAATGGGTTGCGGTTGGAGTATGCCCTTGATGGTAGCTCAAACTACATAGCCTTGAAGGACAGGATGGAGGCAGTGCTTGAATATAATGGTCTAAAGAAGTTCATCGATAGCGATGTTCCTAAGCCTAATACTAGCGATGTTGCATTACTTGACGCATGGAAAAAGAAGGTAGCAAAGACAATAATAATTTTGTTGGAAGGTGTGAAGGACCATATTGTGTTAAGCCTTCATGGGAAAGCCACTCCATTTGCAATGTGGAAGGCTTTGAAAGATCCTTTCTAAAGCAGCAGTGACCATAGGAAGTTGGCGCTGAAAGATAAGCTCAGAAAAATCAAAATGGAGAAGGGCGACAGTATTCCAAAATATCTCACGAAGTTTGTCCAATGTAGGGATGAGCTGGGGAGTGTGGGAATTACAGTTGCGGATGATGACTTGGTGAGCTTAGCTCTCCTTAGGTTACCAAAGATTTGGCATAGTTATCAGGTTTCTGTCAATGGACGAGAGAAACTGCCAAATTGGGAGTGACTTTGGTCGGATCTAGTGCAGGAGGAGATAAGGTGAAGTACCAGGGATGGCTCCTCATTGAAGAATGATGATGAAGAGAATTGCACTTTGGTTACCAAAGAAAGGAAAGGAAAAGGGAATAAATCCTATCCAAAATCTGAGGCTAAAGGCAAGAAGCTGGATTTGTCCAAAGTGAAGTGTTTTCACTGTCACGAACATGGGAATCTCGCCACTAACTACCCACAGAAAAAGAAGAGAAAGAAGGCTGCTAGAGCTGCAGTGGGTGAGGCCCTTGCCTCGCAATTTGAACTTGATTTCTCTTTGATCTCATGCTCAGTTTCAAGCGCAATGGGATCGGTGTGGTATCTTGATAGTGGTTCTTCCTTCCACATGATGGGAGACAAGGAGTTTTTTAGTGACTTGGAGGAGAAAGATCTCCAAATGCATATAGAGATGGGCGATGATGGTAGATACAGTGAAAGTGCAATTGGAACCATTACCTTTGAGAGGGATTCAGGTAACCATTTCTATTGAAAGATGTTATGCATGTTCAAGGTCTGAAGAAGAACTTGGTCTCGGTCGCGATGTTGGAGGATAGAGATTATGACATTGTTTTCAGCGAAGGAAAATCTTTCCTTCGACATAAAACAATGGGTCAAACCAAGAAAATAGGGATTCGAGTTAAGAATCTCTACAAGCTGGAGGTAGATGGTTGCACTGCAATGATGGGCAAAGCAGAAGAAGTGGTGAGTTGGGATGAGGGAAAATTATGGCACAGAAGATTGGGCCATCTTCACCATGGTGCCTTGAATATTTTGCAGCAAATTTCTACTAGACTTCTTAAGGGTACTCTTTCACAGTCAAATTAGTGCAAGGGATGTACTATGGGTAAGTTTATGAAGACCACCTTTCATGAGAAGGAGAACTGTGCTTCGGTGATCCTGGAGAGAATTCACACATAAGTGTGTGGACCTTTCTTGGTTTCTTCAACAGTAAAACACAGGTATTATGTTATATTTGTCGATGACTATTCTCGCAGATGCTGGATATTCTTCATGCAGAAGAAGAGTCAAACATTCTCAAATTTCTGTGAGTTTAAAGCATTGGTGGAGAAGGAGTCAGGGAAGAATGTGAAGGCTCTGCGGAGCGATAATGGTGGTGAATATATCTCGAACGAATTCAAAGACTTCTGTAGAAAAGAAGGAATTCAAAGAGAACTCATAACCCACAGTAGAATGGGGTCGTGGAGAGAAATAACAGAACGATCATGGGTGCTGCACAAGCTATGTTGCATGACCAAGGCCTACCAATGCACTTGTGGACAGAAGCATGCAACAGTGCGGT
Organism: Pinus albicaulis; assembly: GCA_034641835.2. NCBI lineage: Eukaryota > Viridiplantae > Streptophyta > Pinopsida > Pinales > Pinaceae > Pinus > Pinus albicaulis. Next base: position 1,323,112,219 of record CM076572.1, read on the forward strand.
TTATGTGCAAAACTGTTGTCCTCATAGAGTACTTGGCATGAATACACCTGAAGAAGATTTTACTAGTAAGAAGCCTGATATTTCTCATTTTAAGATTTTTGGCTCATCTTTTTACATTCATGTGACAAAGGACACCAGGAAGAAGCTGGAGCCAACTATAGAATTTAGGATATTTTTGGGGTACACAAAAACACCCAATAATTATCGTGTGTATTTTCCAAACAATCGGATGACTATGGTGCGACGGGATATAAAATTCAATGACGTGAAAGCCATGAAGTTTTCGCTTCGGAGGGAGCTACACTTGCTTGCAGAGGAGGCACTTCTTGTTCCCAAAGATAAGCCTCAATATGTGGATCAGCCACAGGAGGAGGATCATGGAGTAGAGGAGTCTACTCACAAAGAGCCAAACATCAGAATAGGCAGAAGGCATACCACATAAGCTAAGAGGTTGAAGCTTGATGTGGCACAGAATTTAGGAGTCCCTACATCACAGCGCGGACAGAGATAGTCACCTGACCGATTCACTAGATACATGGCTCTCATGAGAAATTTTATCGTGATAGAGCCATCTTCCTTTGAGGAAGCAGCGTAGGAGCCCACATGGGTAGATGCCATGGTGGAGGAGTATGACTCCATTATCAGAAACAATGCTTGGGAGATTGTTCCAAGGCCAGTTGGTAAATCAGTGGTAGGTTCAAGATGGATCTACAAGGTAAAGCAAGTTTTTGATGGGAGAATCGAGAAGTATAAGGCAAGATTTTTTTCCCAGGGCTTCTCACAGATCGAGGGGATTGATTATGAATAAACCTTTGCACCTGTCACACGGTATTCTTCCATAAGTACCATCCTTGTTCTCTCAGCGCAGATGGGTTGGTGCATTCATCAGATGGATGTGAATACTGTGTTCCTTAATAGGATCATTGAGGAATAAGTGTACATTGAGCAGCCTGAAGGATTTTAGATCTTCAGCAGCGAGTCGTATGTGTGCAGACTCAAAAGAGCACTGTATGGGTTGAAGTAAGCACCCCATGCTTGGTACACACGGATTGATAGCTATTTCACTGGACTTGGCTTCACCAAGAGTGAGGCGGATGCAAACCTATACCAAATTGTGGTGGAGGGTAAGCTTTTAATCGTTGTTCTTTATGTTGTGATTTAATACTAACGGGTGATGAGCAGTTGATACACTCATGCAAGGAAGACCTTGCAAAGGAGTTTGAGATGAAGGATTTGGGCCTCCTTCATTATTTCCTTGGATTGGAAATATGGCAGCGAGAAGGTGAACTGTTTGTATCTCAAGGGAAGTATGCTCGGGAGATACTTGGTAAGTTTCACATGTAGGACTACAAGCCCACAGATACTCCTCTTCCAGGAAATTGGAGGAAAGAGGATGCTACATCAGCAGAGGTAGTGGATGCTACTATCTATCGACAATTGGTGGGTTCGCTCATGTATTTAGTTAATACAAGATTGGACATATGCTATGTAGTGAACCAGCTTAGTCAAGCGATGGTTAAGCCTACCAAGCTCTTTTGGAAGGCAGGCAAGCATGTCCTGAGATATCTCAGGGGCACATCTGAGTATGGCTTATGGTACAGACAGAAGGATGAGGTGAAGTTACATGGCTTCACGGATGCAGATTGGGTAGGCAGCCCAACAAACAGAAAGAGCACATCAGGAGGGGTTTTCAATATTGGATCTACAGCAGTTTCTTGGTACAACATGAAACAAATATCTGTGGCACTCAATTCAGTGGAAGCAGAATACATGGCAGCAAGTCAAGCTGCATGTGAGGCTATCTGGATGAGGAAGATCCTGGTCAGTTTGTTCAGTTCTCATTTAGATCCTACAGTGATACATTGTGATAATCAGAGTTGAATTAAAATCTTGATTAATACTGTTTTTCATGATAGATCTAAACATATTGATATCTGGTATCATCATATCATAGATTTGGTGCAGTGAAAGATCATGTTGCTTTAGTTCATTCTTACGGAAGATTGGATGCATATATTCTGACGAAGGTGCTCACCAGGAGAAAACTCAAATACCATAGAGGCAGGAGCGGGGTGAAGGATAATCCCTATATTGTTGAGAGGGAGTGTTGAGATTCAACAAGATGATGAGCTTAGTGAAAATTAAGCACATTCACTAAGTGGGGCTCGTAGGCTATTTTTAGGTGTATGTCTATTTTTAGACATGGTGAGCATATTCTGCAAGTTGCACGATGCTATTTGCAGATGGTTGATCAAGTTGGAAAAAAATATGAGATTCTATATTTAGAAGATTGGGCGAAGTCTATTTATAGATCGCTAATCTAAAAATAGATGCATGTTGATTATTATTAGCCCTTAATAATAATGCGACAATAAATATCAACTTATTCTCTTGGAGCACTTTATTTTAGTGAACAGATTTGGAAAATCAGTGGGCTGAAGGAATTATGCAATTCCTAGGGTGGTTTTTGACTCATGCATGGAGGACTCAGTTAGAACTGAAGTGGCAGAGTTGTGACAAAGTTGGAAGAGTAGTTATGGGAGTTGTTATTTAGTTTAACTCAGTTGATGGAGTTAAACTCAGTTGTGCTAGTTGTATCTAGTTCTAACTGAAGATACAATAGTGAGAGTTTAGTGAATTAATTATTTAATTAATTCACAACTAGAGACTCACTTGCAACAGAACAAATACAACAGTTAACTACTTGCATGTCAGTTCCAGTGGAGACCCAGTGGAGAGATAGGTGAAAGGGTGAGATGGACTATCTGTTGTGACTATAGTGATGCATTCAATGCATCTGACACACATTGGAGATGCCAATGAGGGTTGCACAGTCAAGGCACAGACAATTCAAATTCATTCAGGGGAATTCTTCAGCAGGGATTGCGCAGTTGAGGCAGGTTGTCAGGAGGCAAGAAATTGGTGCATAGATATGCAAATTTCTGCATGACAGTGTGTAATGATTGTTGATTGTACTGAGAGATTTATGTACTCAGAGCTTTTTATGAGATTGTTACATGATCCATTGATATACATAATATATGATAGTTCGGATTTTTAGCTTTAAGCTTTCCCGTTAAACAACTGTGTTTATGTGTGATTGATTTTGCTTCATATGTGTTTTGCAATTGACGATTTAATTTCCGCAAAGAATTAAGTGGAAGGATTCTGTATTTAAGATAAGTTAATTTGTTAGATCAGGAGGATCCGGTAATATACATGCATCTTGTATAGAATTTCTACACAACTTAATCTTGATTATTCATGCTTTAAATTTCATGTTGATAGATATAGAATAAAGATCTAGCCAAACTTTTTGACCTTGGCAGATCAATAGTTAGGTAGAGTAATAAATGAGCTCAATAGTTTAATCTGAGCCATTGGAAGTAATAAGGTTAGAATTAGATATTTTTTTGTTAAAATAAAAATAAAAAAGGTCTGCAAGCTCAAATGAACCCAAATAAATGAAGAAAAAATGTTAGGGTAGATGATAGGAAGAAGCAGTTTTCACAAGGCATGGATAGCAGAAATTGATCATTTCATATTTACTAACTCCCTTCCAAACTCATTCCTCTTGTAAAAATACCCCTTCCCCTTCATATTTACCTTTCCCCATTACATCACACATTTTTCCTTACAAAAATCCCTTTTCCTTCGTTAAAAATATATTTTCCCTTTGGAAAATTAAAAATCCCTTTATTAACTTCACTTTTCATTCAAAATACCCCAAAAAGCCCCTTATCCTAAGTCTAAATGGTTAAATTTATATGTCAGGTCCCATTATGAAAAATCATTCCCGATATCAGTTTTACATTAAAAACTTAGTGTATTTTACATTCCCGCACATAACTCATTCCCGCACATATTAACATTCCACTATATATTATTAACCCCCAATTAATATATATATATATATATATATATATATATATATATATATATATATAGTTAATCCTGTATTATATTAATTCCCCTTTATATATATTTACCAACCCTTTATGATTAATTTAATATATAGTTTTATCACCCCGCCTATATATATTTTTGGGCCCACTTATTATAATACCACCTATTATAAAGCCTCGACCCCATATATATTAACCCATAGCTTATATCATGATACATTGCATTGAATTAAAACTTGGGCCCCGCGCCTATCAAATCCCCGACGGATCCCACTCATTCACCCATCTGTCTGATCGTTAGTCCCCAGATCCAATGGCCAATATCTTTTATCACATCCCCGAATGCCTGATCATTAACACTGCCGAGACCTTGCGAAATGAGTTGTTTTTGCAACCCCACTCCATGCTACGTGGCCACCTTTCATTGCATTGCATCCTCCAAAATAATATCGCCCACCCGCTTTTGCCGATGAAAAAACCACCAAATGGTATTTTTGCCCATTATGAATAGCACCCCTCATTTGAAATTAACCCCACGCATTAATGTTTAATCAATTCTGGCTAAAAACACATAAGACCGCCCTTTGTAGCCTTTTTTCACCATTTTCTGCTATAGTTTGTGGAGAAGAAGACTGCCGACCTATTTCAAAACAAAGATTACTCTGCCGACCTGTTATTTAGCCTTTTCACACCAAAATTCAATAATCTTGCTGCTAAAGACATTGCAGAAACCAATTCAAAGCTTTATAAGGACCATTGAAGCCTTAGAAAGCCTCCGCAACCTCAAAACCCCTTCTGCAAACTAAAAGCTTCGTTTTTTCCAGGTATTCCTGAAATACCAAAGCCTGTTCTTAAGCAAAGAAAGTAACCTGTGAATTAAGTGAACCAGTTAGGAACTTTGCAAACCAAAATAAAGCACCTGTTTCTTCCCAAACCTTTTTATGTAGACGCTAGTCATATTTTCATAGAATTCCCAAGGCCTAAGACTATTCTTGATCATAGAGACTAATTATTTGATCAATTGAAGCATTGTAGACCAGAGGAAAAGCCACTGTTTTATCCCAAACCCTTCTGCAAACTGTAATAATCTTTCATAGGTGCTCCTAAAGGCCTGAGACTATTTTCTAAACCCAGAGAGTAATCATTTGATTAAAATCAAACAAATAATGGCTTCCCAAGGCATTGTAACAGTAAATCCGCTGCAACCTCCAGCTATATATGTGAAACACACTCCCTTAGCAGATAGATACTTTAAAATTAGTGACTCTGTCACTGAGTTTAACCTTCTTGAGCTCCACTGTTGGAGCCGTGATAAATCAATCGACCAAGCAGATGATGTTTTCCTCTAGGAGTAAAATTTGCCCAAGTACATTGTCCCATAGACCTTCCAGTGTCCAGAGGTCATCAGACTCTGTCAAACCAGTTATATGCCTGATCAAAGAGCCATTATAACCACTGGAAAAGAGATTTTATTCACCATCACAGCTGGATCAATAAATCATATGCTGCAAATTCAACCTAGACCTGATGAAACCCCTATGTCTATTGAGACCCTTACTTAGTTGTATCTAAATCTAGACTTCCCCAAGAGGTTCCAGATATTCCAAACATTAATTCCCTCATCAGTAGAGACTCCCAAGACCAACCATCCTTATCCATCAGCTATATTTTCTGAAATAACTAGGCATATCATCTCAATGTTGTCTTGTATTTTGGGTTATTTTACTGATGAGAATGTTGATGCTTCAGTCTTAGGTTTCCTTTCTATTTTCTCCCCTGGTTAGCCTCCTGCTACCATATTCAATTTTTCCCAGTACTTATCTAATAAAATCCATGAACAGCTTGTTAAAATTCCTGAAGAAGGTGTTTTCAAGTATTCATATGTTCTGTTCCACCTGTTTCTATACCTTCAACCTGAAAAATTTGCTATTAACCTTCAGAAACTGGATGTTGAAGGTAACCCTCAGTCACTTATCTTTTGGACTTCCTTAATAAGGAAATACTCCACAAAGCTCACATATACAGACTTTATTGACTCATTCATCCATCCAATTTTCAACATGCTGAACAACAGCAGTCAACCAAGAATCAGTGATGATATAAAAAAGGTCCTGCAGTTATTAGAACACAGTAGGACAAGATATTGGTACCTTTACCAAAACCACACAAAGATTAGGGTATATGGATCTAATCTCTTTCCATATAAGTTACCCAAATACCTCCCAATGAGGTTATTTTCACTTGAATATATCAGGCAGATCCTTCACTCTGATGAAGTAAATTTCTTGTCAGCCAAAAAGAAGACACAGTTTAAGATAAAGAATCAGATTGGTCCTTTTATTTGCAACAATAGAGGTGCAGGTCAACAAGCAGAAAAATATTTGCAGGAATTTAAGTTCAGTCAAAGTTTCCAATGGTATTATGATCCTTTAGGAGATATAAGCAAGTTAAGAGTTAAATTTAAGTTAACTCCTTATGTACATGAATCCAAGCCAGACATTGATAAATACTCCAATCAGTATGAATGGTTGTAGAATACTTTGAAAGAGGCAGAGAAGAAAGGTGATACTAGTTCCATATTGCAAACTCCAGCCCCACAGGATAGGAACTCTAAAAGAGTCGGAGAAGAAGGATCATACTCAGATGAAACTACCACTAAAACAAAATTCAAACTAATGTACAGGAATAAGCCCAAATTAAATCCTGTAACTGAACAAGTGGAAACTATTGAGATCATTGATACAGATACAATGGTAAAAGACAATGCTCCTCCAGTAGTTTCATAGGAAACTCACCAACCTTCAACATCTAACACTCAAATCATTCAAAAGCAACACAGTGTTGAAGTGTCTTCATCTAGTAAGCCAACAGAAAAATAGTAGGATATCGTTCAGAAGTACAAAGAAATCAATATCAGAAATGAGGCATTAAAAGCTGATGCTTATGCCCAATACTGGAAACAAACACCAAGGGACCAGAGCAAGTTACTTTCAACATTTAATTACAATACTAGAAAGATGCAGATGACTTTTTTGTAGCCAACAGTAAAACATCCTAAGTCATTAGCAGATTACAAGAAGACATCCTATGAAGTTCAAGCTAAAGATCTTCATCCTATAGACCAAATAGAATTTCACAAGAAAGCTGGTGAAATGTTGTATTCTACTATAACAAACAAAGCCATGAGTGTATAGAAGCTGCAAAATACTCTTGAAAACATCAGAGATTAACTAAAGTTAGAAAAGGAATCCTCACAGGCTAAATATAACATAATTAAATCACTGGATATGAAGTAGGATATGATCCCAATAATGTCAAAGTTGCAGAAGAACTCATAAAGAAAAAGAATGCAGACATTGTTGCATTGAAGAAGCAACTCAAATTTCCTCCTACTGAACATCCATGGGCCAAAGAAGTATTACACGATGCAAGCCAAAAAGATGAGATGATGAACCTCATTCTACAGTTAACTTCCCGGTTGAAAGAAATGGAAAATGAAATGGATAAGTTAGTATAGGAGAAAAAGGCCAACTTAGAAGCAATCCCTGTCATTATTATTCCTACAATCACTATAGTTGTTCCTTATACCTTAGTAGAATCATTGGCTCCATTATTTCCAATAGCTACAACACTTCCTGTTACATCAACAACTACTTCAGCTACAGAATCATCCACAACAACATCACAGCCTATTGATGAAGCAGGTAAACTAGTTAAAGCAATGCAAGAAATGTCCATCCAGACAAATGAAATCAATAGACTTAAAGAACAGCTGAAAAGTCTAGAGGATGAGAAGAAACTAGTTCAGATCATGCACAAGAATGAAATATAGAAGATAAACCAATTGAATGAGAAATTACAGAAGCTAGAGAAAGAGTTGACATTGAAAGAACCACTTTCTCAGGCCAAGAAGCAACTGTGGGCCAATATCATTGAATCTGTCAATGATATTTGGTCATCCATTCAAGTTATTTATGAGCAGAAATATCTCATCAAATCAACAAGTGAAGCCATTCAAAAGATCAAGGAAGAACTTGGTAAAAAGCCAGAAGAAGCCAATGAAATCATAAAGTTTATTAATTCCAAGAATAAGCAAGAATTAGAGGAAATTGGAATTAGTGATAGGACAGAAACAATCCTAGAAGTTAGGAAGGTGATTTCTAAGAGAAACTTAATGGTTCAACTTGAAGAAAAGTTTCAGAACATGGAGCTTTCCATAACCAGATTCATGATGAAATTTGACATTCTGAGGCAGAAAGGCCTTCCAAATCCTCTGGTTATCAATGAAAGGTTGATGAAATAAGAAGATTATGATAAGAAAATCATAGAAGTGGCAAAGGAGCAAGTTAACAATTCAGCCATGCAAGGAATTCCAACAGGGAAAGTACTCTATAAGAGTTTTGAGAACCTCTTTTACCTACAACATGAGGTAAAACATTTATTCATCAACAAACCTACATTTTCAAAATACACAAAATAAGATGAAATCTTTAGAAGGATGGTGAAAATCAAGTTACCAGATGCAGAAGATTGGGAGAAGTTGACTGATTTACTGTGAGAGTAAAAAGTAAAACAAAGCAGGTAGTTTAAATTTAAAACAACAGTCAAAAGTTAAAGTGAAAACAAAGATAGTTAAAGAGTATCAGAGTTTAAAGAGTATCATATGAAATATAAGTTTAAAGTCAAAGCAGAAGTTGAAAGTAAAGATACAGCCAGCGTAAAGGAAACTCCTTCATTGAGCAACAACAAAAGAGACAAATCAACAAAAGATCAAACAACAAACAGGCAAATCAATAAAAGCAAGGACAACTTGCATTAGTTAGATAGTTGTCTTTATCTTCTTACATGAAGATATTTATTTTTCCTTGAATAATTCCTAAGAAATTTTAGTATATTTTGCATTAAATTTTTGTATAAAGACTTCACAATTCGAAGTATTGTGTGTGGATTGTGGATTGCTAAACATTTCTATAGATGTATTGATCTGAACCAGAGGGTTCTTTGTACCATTTTCAAGTCAGCGGACTGGATTGAGCAATAAAGGAATTATATTAGAGGATTCATGTGTTGGGCTACTTCAGTGAAGTACTTTAAATTGTTATTTATTATATCTAAAGTTTTCACATACTTTCATGTTTTCTAAATCTAAATGTATAACAGGAATATTATTTTAGAATTTGTTTAAAAACACTCTGTCTTGAACTGTTATTTCATTTTTATGTTTTCTACTGATATCCAAATTAAGGAATTCTTAATTTCTCCCTAGTTTCCATTGACCTCAGTCATTTCCCTCATTATCCAGATCTGAGAACCCTTAATTTCTCTCTCATCCCGATTGAAACCATTTCATCATCCAGCCTAAAGATCTGAAGTTACTCAGTTATCTTGCCCTGTGAACACTTCCCTTTAGAACCTTGATTCTACTCTTTTTCTTGACACATTGACTCCATTAGCCCAATGGAATTCAAAACTGCATCTATCCATCTCAATCAGTGATTCCACCACCAAACCAAACCCAAAATTAAAAACCTAATCAATCTCACATAACTAGCCTAAAATCAACTAAAATCAACAAAGATAAATCATATAGAGAGAGCCCTCTCTAAGCATTAGGAAGGCTAGATCCTAAAGCTTAAAAGTAGGTTTGTGGTTACCTCTAATATTCTTTAAACCAAAAAGACTAACAACCCTTAGAATTATTGGAGTGATAACACATGGAAAGACAACCGGTGGCTGATACAGTACATTTTATTTCATATTCTATGTCATGTCTTCTAGCCGGAGAATCCAGCTCTTCTGAGAACAATTCAGAGCTAGATTGGTGTTCATCTTTAGCAGAAATGAGGTTGTGCTCGACATATTTGAATATATGTATAGGTTGAAAATCCAGGTCTTATTCAGTTTGAGTTGGATTTACATTGAGATTTATGGTCTTTGCAGTTGAAATAAATTGATATGTACAACAGAATGGCTAGATGGAGTGCAACAGTTTCGACTGAAGACATAATTTCGTATTGAGTTCTTATACTGCATCAGCTCTCCATTAGGATTTGTGAGGGAGGGCATTGCTCCATGCATCTTATGCTTTCTGCTAGTTTTCGTAGTACATGGGCTACATAGGAGCCCACTTTGGTGAATTCTTTCTCGGTTGCCGCCATGGTAAAGTGAGATGCTTGAAGCATAAATGGGGATGGAACATTATTAAAGTCTAGACTCAAGATGGATAAAGAATATTTGATTGGATAAAGACTATAAGAGGCCTATATGATCTAGTATTCGTAGTTGTTGCAGTACGCTTTTTAGCTTGTATTTGGCAGGGGATAGCCTGATTCAGAGATGAATTTGCAACATTCATGATTTGTCTTTCTATTTTCATAACGGAATTGAGGAGAATACCAGATAGTCTTGTGTCGATGCCAAGATCCCCTTCATGATTTTAGATCTTTTCATGGGATATGATACTTTGAATATCCATAATGAAACTTGCTAAAATATACATCGATGTTTGTTTAAGATTTCTCATATTATTGATTGGGCTGGAACTAAAGCAACACTGTCCATGCTCACCATTGATTCTTTAACCATATTTTCTCTTTTGACCTACCAAAGCTTGGGTCCAAATACTTTTCTTGATACCCAATTTCTCACCGTGGATGAGAAGTTTTGCATGGATTATTATGTCACCATTGATTCTTTTACTGTATTTTCTCTTTTGACCTAGCAAAGCTTGGGGTTCAAATATTTTTCTTGATACCCAAGTTCTCACCGTGGCTGAAAAGGTTTGCATGGATTATTATATCAGCTAGGTTTTTTATATGATTTCTTTTGCAGTTTCAAATATGTGTTGGTTTGTTATATTAGATTACCTTGGTAGAAAGAGTTGTTGATGCTAACTATTTTCTTAGGCCATATATTAGGCTTTGTAGGACAAATTGTTGTGCTTTAGGCTTTTACTATGGATTAGCGCCATAAGAGACTAAGATGACAGGGATTTTTTTATTGTGACCGTATTAGTTAGCTCTTAGTATACTTGGCCTTTTTATAAAGTCATTATTGTAACTATGGATTTGTTGTTAAATATGTAGGAATGATATACATGGATTTTTTACACAAAATTCCTTTTTGGAACATGAAAGACCTGGAATGAAGTCCACAGCTATGAATTCCTGATCTTCAAAGGCCAAATAGATTCCTCCTATAGCTATCCCATTGGAATCTAGCAATCATGTCCAACAAACTAGCCAGACAATGTCGCAACCTCTAGTCCTTCACCACTGGCATCCACACCCAAATCAAAGAACTGCTTGTGTTCACCAGCCACTCACGCTGGATCATTCTGATGTCACCTACATTGGTCCTTGCAAAAACAGTGGAGTGTAGGCAGTAACAGGCTGCCATCACCTCCTTTGGAGGAAGAACGAGTCTCTTCCATAGTGACAGTTACAAAAAAAGTTGAAGAAAATTGGCTTTCATGAAGAATATTTGAATGTTGTTGCATGTCTAGTAAATATATATAAGCAAACTTGTTATATGTATTGAGTGATTTTTTTAATCTGAATACTTTCCTCCTCGTTCTACTACTCAACGAAATCTCCTGACCCACAGAGGATTGGGATTTGGATTGTACCTAATACACAAATAAACCCCAAAAAGAAATCTATGTATGTAGGTTTTATTTTAAGAATACTAAGATAAAAAGACTGCCTAAAATTCCTTTTTGTGAAGATTACATCTTCTCAGTACTGGCACACTCTTTGTTTAAAATGTATTAGCAAAACCAAAAGAAGTGGAAACTGAATTTTCAAAACCACTTTTAAACTACAAGCATTACTGGTATTCATCTTGTTTAAGATATTCTACAAATACAAGAGACTTTTACCAATTAAGGCCACAAACATAGAACCTTGATCATTTACAAGCTATATGCACCAAATGAATACTAAACAATAGACTCACTTGAAGAAGGTTTTCATTTGGTAAAGTAAAGCCTATAACTTATTTTAACAGAGTGGAAGATTCACAAAATACTAACATATGCATACGTTGTTCATACATTGTTTTTAACTTGTTGGAGGCTTTTATTCAAAAGCTTATTGGGTTGGAGTAATTGTCATATTCATTTCATTGAGAATCAATTATGTAGATTGTTCTAACTAGGAATATGGACTAATCACCCACTCAAGATAATGGTAAGGGTTTGGAAGCTTATTAAGCCTATGTGTTTTGGTATAACAGAAAACCTCAACCATTAACACCTTATTTATATACAATGCAAATTGGAGACAAAGGCTGAGAAAATTGAAACAATAATTTACTTCAGGGTCGAGAAATAGTAAATCAGGTTTACAAAAAAAAAAAAAATTAATAATAATAATAATAATAATAATATAATGATCTAATTATAAAGTTATGCTCCAGCCAAACATCAAACATGATTCTCAATATTTTTGATGCATGATTCTTAATATTTGTGTGGATAAAAGATGAACCTATGCATAGTGAATAACTGATTAGTAAAATCTACAAATATATATATACTTTACCCTCTGGATTTAAACCCATGAAATACATATGGAAAGACTAGTTCACTATAAAACTCAAAGATATTAAACAGGATTTACAAAATAGATATTAAAATAGAAGGGGCATTTTGATATACACAGGTTGTGTTGTGTATCAATAGAACAAAAAATATTTAATCTGCGTGGAAGCCTGACTCTTATGCTGACTTGATGATTTGACATTCTACCACTGATTATTTCCGGAGTTCTTTCTTCTGTGGGTATAACATCATGATTATTAAAACACATCACGATTATTAAAACAATATGTCAAGTAGACAGAATGTGAGTGAGATATTCAAACAAAAAGGAAACAATTTTAACTGTGTCAACCTTTTTTTCAGAGGAAGGAGAAGTTTGATCAGCCAGAAGGCTATCAACGACCCATGGAGCACTTCCCTTTTTCCCTATAATTTCCAAATGGAAGGTGGATCAATTGCCAGCCACGAGTATACTGTTAGATGGGTGGATAACCACCAGCCACAAGTATATTGTTAATGATCCAATTGTACTTCCTCGGGTTTGAACATGTTACCCCTTGATATTATGCCTTGAAAATGTCACTTCAAAACCATAAAGCTAACCCTCCATGTTTAACTGTGTCAATTTGGGTCCAATAAAACATAAATTGTCAATAATCTTTCTGTCACGATTGTCCATGAGCACATTTTGGTTCTTTGAACATGGATATAGATTATCTTTTTCCTTTGCAAATTGACTGACATTGAGATCACTTCTTAGCTTTTATGTACCGCATGTCTTTGTGTCCATGGATACATAAACAATTGAAAAAGAAACTAAAGGACAAACCATCTAAAATCACGATTCAAGTAGAGATCAATCATTACCCACCTCCTAGAATCTCCAGTGGAGAAGAGAACCTTTCCCAGTATTCATAATGACAACCCTTGGTTCCCACAAGGCCATAATGCATGATCGGTCGTGACAATTAAAATAATTGTCTATCTGCATTAAAATACAATCTGGGAAAAGATATAGGATACAGAATAGGCCTGAGTAACCATACGATATTCCGGACCCTTGGACGAAAAAAGCTAATTAAAGGACAAAATACAACTTTAAAGCTTTGTTGTGTTTGTAAAATCATTTGAAATCTTGCTGCATTCAGATTCCTTTTCTTTTATCCAGAAGTGGGATCATTGCCACCTATTCCTCCAGATTCAGGTCACGAGCTTCCAAATTCTGAATGTGATATGCCCCCTCCCATTGATTTATTAGAAAAATTAGAGAAATCTCAAGTGCATGAATCTCTGTTATTAGTCTTACCCTAGATCATTGATTTCCTATGATTAATGAAGGTAAGAAGCGTGAAATTATGTTTTGCATTTTGATGAATTTCCTGAATATAAATGCCTTATTTTCTAGATATGACATGTTGACAATGCATACTATAGCAGGTCATCCCAATTCAGGTGTCGAAGCCTTACTTTGGACAAGTATTCTCTTCATTGAGGACTCTGTATTTACCAATGTTGGATCCATTCAACAATAACTTTGGGGTATTGTTCTTCCTATTCCAAGGGACTGGTTGTAATTTTCTTTGTCATTAAACTATATTTATTGAAATCAGTTATTATGATGAATCTGCTTCTTTAAGTATCAATGAAATTACCATCAAGAACACCCTCACATTTTTTTATGCCCTTGGCTATCCAAGTAAGTAGTATGTGAATTCTTGCAGCATTAGAAAACTTCTTTGAGGACATGGGCATGTTCGAATTTGATGGTACCTGTTTGAGAAAACCTATATCATAAACAAACAATGACCATAAAGGTAGATTGAGCACATACAATACAATAAATTTCTGCAGAGGAGGTGATCAGAATAATGTGATATGTAGAGGCATTGGTAGAGTGTTCTACAGAGGAGGTGATCAGAACAATGTGATATGTAGAGGCACTGACAGAGTGCTCTGCAGAGGAGGTGATCATAACAATGTGATATGTAGAGGCATTAACAGAGTGTTCTGCAGAGGAGGTGATCAGAACAATGTGATATGCAGAGGCATTGACAGAGTGTTTTGCAGAGGAGGTGATCAGAACAGTGTGATATGTAGAGGCATTGACAGTGTGTTTGGTATAATTGACACGAGCTATATTCAACATTGTTGCCCAATTCTCACGGTAACAATGATTTCTAAACCTTATGATCGATTTTGACTAGCCATAGCAATAAAATGGGGATGCTTTTGAGAAATGTTTTTTTGGTGTTATTTTTTTCTATCTATCGTGAAGATTTTATATGCTTGGCAGGGTATGAGATCTATTCTTGTTGTAGGCAGTAAAGGACGAAAAATTCAGCCAGGATGTCCACAATCATATCGTGACACTTATGTTCGTAAAATTACACCAATTCAAAATGTAATGCAGGGTCAGTTGGTCACTATGTCTAACAACACACTTCAACCTACTATCATAAAAAATATAGTAGATATCGATAAGTATTAGCTTAAGCTGAAGCTTCAAGTTGATTTATCATGGTGGATTGATGTTTCTGACTATTATGTAGGCAGTGATTTCTAAGTCTATCTTGCTTCTTGTCAATGATGCAACATAGATTTCATTATTTAGCTAAACTAGAATAATATGGTATTTTACAGCACATGTTTCTTGATCAAAGGCCACATCTTCAAAGGTTGGTAGACTTTACAGTAGACACAGTTGCAATTAATGTAGTTTCCCTGAAGTGTGTTCTAGAATTGATAGAAGATGCACTTAATAAATTGGAAATTGTTGCAGGTATGTTACAGTTCCTTCACTGTCCTTTTGATTAGCTTTTGGGGTCCCTCAACTTATTTATATTGCAGTGAAAGATCCAAGGGGAAGTGGAGAAAAACATGCACTCTTCTAGATGAAGATTCAAGTGAATAATAAAAAAGTTAAAGTTTTTCTTCATATCAGTTCTTAATGAAATCTAATTTTTACATATTTAGTTGATGGATTTGGATTGGAAACATATGAACATCTACATCCATGTTCATTGCATTCTTTAGAGAACATTTGAGGGTTGTTTAGAGAAGATTTGCATTTGGAAAATCATAATGAAATATAAAATTTAATTTCACATAAATCTTAATTTTGCAAATAAAATTTGACATAGATCCCATATTTCTTCATATGGTGAAATTTCATCTAACAACACTAATTTCCATCAACCTTAATACTAATATTTCAAATATGATCTAAACTTGACCTTGAAAGAAAGGTTAAGAGCTATGACCTCCCACCTTTTCTCACTAGTGACCTATTGTGGGACCTAAAAGTTTCCCAAATGGGGATGTTGTGATCCAAAACAAATAAATAGGAACTAAGACTCATCTTTATGGCATAAATACTTCAGATTCTCTAAGTGGGGATAGCACATAAAAATTAGGTTTCATAGTTTAAAAGCCAATAATCCATGTAATAAAAAACATGTCCATTTCATAGGTTTTCCCCTTCAATGTGAGATTTTTCACCCCATAGGTTGACATTGATTATGTACCCTTACATGTAGCACAACGAGAAAATTTCCTTCCATATTCACGGCTCCTCCTTTTGGCATTCCTTTGCACCTCCCGGTGCAATTACTAGTTTATTTATTTTTATTTTTATGTAATTTGACTATGTCAAAATGTTTACATAACATAATATAACCTTACAACTTTTCTTCCATGCTACAGTGGAGAAAACTTCTAAATACAATTATTAAAAACAAAGAAAAGTTCATATATAACTTACTGAATTGCCAATAATATTAATAATAAATAAAACTAATTAATTTTGATCATTTATTTAATATATAAAAAAGAAACTTCATATAAAAATTCAAAAATACTTTCAATATCCATAAATAATATAACTTTTTTGAAAAAAAAATTAAATACAAAATATATCAAATACTCAACAATAAAATGATGCTAAATTGATCTACTTAAATTTATATATATTATATGATGTGAGTTTAATTAAAAAAATAAAATAAATCATATACTCAGCAATATTAAATAAAAATCGTTAAGTAAATTTATATAATTAATTCATTCATTTTAATACTTTGTAAATATATGTACCATATAATATTCTTTAATTAATATTAATTAATTTATATCATTTGATGTAATGTAAATGATGCTAAATTGATCAACTTAAATTTATATATTATATGATGTTAGTTTAATTAAAATAAATCATATACTCAACAATATCAATGATATTAAAATAAAATTGTTAAGTAAATTTATATAATTTATTCATTTTAATTCTTTATAAATATATGTACTATATAATAAACTTATATGTACTATATAATAAACTTTAACTAATATATATTATTTAATGTGATGTTTTTCATCATATTGGTTTTTAGTATGGTTGGATATTTGCTTAGTAAGTATAAACTAACTTATATGTACTTCACAAAACACCTTATCACCATATACTCTTTGTTCTAGGCCCATAATACCTTAACAAAATACCTTGTCACTATATACTCTTTACTAGACCACAAATATTATTTAATATAAATTTAATCTTAACCCTAATAAATATTAACTTTAGCTATAATGAATTTGGAAGGTTTTTATTTAATATAAGTTTAATCTTAAAACTAATAAATATTAACTTTGAATACTTGACTTTTAGCTATAATAAATTTGGAAGGTTTAAAATATCAATTCAGTGAAGTCTTTTCTCATTGGATTTTCCATTTGAGGAAACTGGATTTATAGGAATTTTGGTATCTGGTGACTCGCTCACTGAGGTATCATTGGTATTTCATTCTTATGAAACGATTTTATTATTTTCTGACGGGACACGGATAATGGAATTGTTGGTAACTTCGTAAGTGAGAGTTTTGTTCCTTTTGACGGGAGTGTTGCGTATGACTTAAGTCAGGTCAAGGTTTCAAATCCCCCAACTTAACATTTTTTTTGTTTATCAGTTTTCACACTCAATGAACTTGGGTCGGACTGATCCGAGGAGAATTGAACCATGCCACACCCGCAACACAGAAGACCGAAAACTTAGCCACGAACTTCAACCAACTGGACTACCATCCCGGCTTCAACTTAACCATTTTACCACAACTAATTGTACTTTTTCATTATCATACTTCATACCTTTTAAACCCAGCTCAAATTTGGGATTGACTTCTTAATGAGGCCTTGCTATAAACCTACCTACAATGGTCTGCTCATTTTCTGTGATACAGTAGTCACAAAATCCTTTCTCAGAGCACCTTGTACAGGTTGTTAAGAAGTCGAGCGAGAGATGAAATTGTCACTTCCTTTTATATATATATTCACAAATATTCTGTATGGGTTCCTTTCTTGTGATTGTGTTAGAAAAAAAATTCCATCATGGCTGAATCTATTCTCGTATCTGGATTTGTTGGCGTGGGCATAGACAAAGTAATCAACCAGATTCTCCACCAGATAAGGATTGCTATTCGCCACAAGAAAGTATTGGGCTCCCTTGAGCGTCTAGTAACGAACATCCAACTTATCATCGAACAGATCCAACGATACCACTCAGCATTGAACAGAAAGAATGGAATTCCCACTTCTCAGTGTTATAATAAGCTTCAACAATCAATATATGGCTTAAAAAGTTGGATATACTTCTCCGACAAGCATCGGGAATGGTGCAACAGTGCGCAACTGCACCAAGGTATAATGTTATTTTTCGATATTGTTGGAATTTTCAGAATTCCAAAACAATAAAATTGTCTTCCTTAACACAGAGAAATATTCAGAATTTCTTCCACAGTGACAGAGTTTTCACATAAAAAAAAATTATATTAAAAAAAAACTGTTGTTACAATTCTTCCTCAAAAGAGGCATTTACAAAACAAAATCTGACTACTGCAAACACAGTTCAGAAATATCACTCTGTCATTTACAAATGACACTCTGTTTCACTAAAAACATTCACTGCTGGAATACTCTGTTTTTCAAAAACACTCTGCTGTGTTTTTCAAACAATACGCTGTTGTGCATTCACTTCTCTGTCTTTTACAAAATGCACTCTGCTGTGCATAAAAACTATTCTCTGTCTCTGTTTTAAAATGTGCTGCTGTGCATATATAAAAACATTGCATTACTAAAATGACTCTGTTATGTGTATTACAAAAAAAATATCCCAGCCCTGTTTAATGCCATTCATTGACATTCAACCACAAAAATATCACCGCTTGACAATCTTTAATGGGCTCATTACTTCTGTCAGCACCGCTTCATAATATGCATTGATAGCAAATTGACCGGTGGCTCTGTGATATTTTCTCCTTCCCGCACTGTTGTGCTGTGTAATTAAAACATTACATTCTGCTGTCTTTTTTTTTTTACTTATACACTGCTGTGTAATACAAAAAATATACTTCATGGCTTTTTAATATATGTGATGTGCATATATTAAAAATAAAACAAATAAAATATTAACAACGACTTATGTTTATTTAAAAACCAAATGCCGTATTATATGTGGGCCCCCCAGCTGATGACGTCAGCAACAATTCCGAGGGGGTTCATTCCTCTTCCCACAAACTTTCATTGACCCCCGCGGACAATCTTGCCACCTGCACTTTGCTGTGCTCCGCTGCCGTATGTGGGCAGTTGGAAATTAATTCCAACACTCCCCCTTAATTTCAACTGCTGGGTTTTCTTGCATACCCATGCATCTTCTGAAATGTTCAAAGATTTTCTGCTGTAGTGGCTTTGTGAGGATATCTACAAATTGATCCTCCGTTCTGCAATGCTGCAAAACAATCTCGCCATTGCTAACCAATTCCCATATGAAATGAAACTTGGTATCAATGTGTTTTGTCCTTTTATGAAAAATAGAATTTTTAGACAATGCGATAGCTGAGCTATTGTAGAAATAAAAGTAATGTTGAAATTCGTAGATGAATCGCAAGCGAAAAAGATGAGCTGCAACGGTTGTCGAGTTCTGCGTAAAGGTTGCAGTGATACCTGCATTCTTCGGCCTTGTCTGCAATGGATCGAATCCCCGGAAGCCCAGGGGCACGCCACTGTATTTGTTGCGAAGTTCTTTGGCCGTGCGGGCCTCATGTCGCTCATTAGCGCTGTGCCGGATCATCAGAGGCCCGTGAGGGTTTCTGCAAAGTTTTGGCTAAGCGCTGCCGCCGCCCAGCTCGTAGATGAAGGTAGCACAGAGCAAGAGATTTTCCTTTGCGGCGAAGGCACAGATCTGCTAGCAACAGTCTCAAATGGGATGAGACAGGTAGTTTTTTTGCTGTATTATGGATCTGAAGGCCGGATCCGAGCTCCAGGGGAGATATATCTCAGATATAAAGCCATGCATCCAGATCTGAAGAAATCAGCGAGCGAACCTCGATCAAATGCGCCCTGCGATTTTTTCTACCGACTCCGATTTACTTTTTTCAAGGCAGATCACGCCACAGGGCCCTTGCATGGTTTCTCTACCACTGGCAGAGAGATCTGGCTGTCACGGCCTAATCAGGCGGATGAACAAGGTTATGGAGCGAAAGGGTTTCTGCACCTCAGAGCGCTTGGAGGCAGGGCGTCTTTTGTTTCGGGATCTCCGTCTATGGAAAGTCTCCTGACCGGGCTTGGCAGGGAGGTTCTTTTGACCTCTTCGCATATGGGGCCTGTCAGGACTGAAATAAAACCCAAAAAAAAGAACGGCAGTGCCCAGAAATGCCAGATCTGCAAGAACCCTACGCCGCATCAGAAGAAAGGGGAGGCAGAGACATCGCCCCCTTTCTTGCACCTTGAGGCAGCGCAAAGTCATGGGCAGCTAGAGCAGCCAGAACCCAGGCAACAGGTAACGTCAATTTTTTCTTTTCAGATTTTCATTAAACCCCCTGTGGGGGAAACCAGACTAGTATGGGTACATGCAGAAAGCTCCATTATGCAGTTGAAACAGCAAATCTGGGCATTGATGGGATACCCTGTTCAGATCCAGCATCTGGTCAGTGGTAGAAGGTCCCTTCAGGATACCAGAACCTTGAAGAACTATGATATAAGTCCAGAAACAACCATTGCCTTAAATCTTAGGCTGAGAGGAGGTGCTGTGCCTCAGGGTCATCCAGGCACCACAGGAGGAGACAAGGGGAAAAAGACAACAACTCAGCAACAACCCAAGGGAGGCTTCTCTTACAAAAATATCTTACAGGGAAATAGAGATCTAGGGTCTCCTCCAGACCAAGGTGGACATACACCTAGGCCATATATAGTAGATCAACTTGGGCAAACCCCAGCCCTCAACATTGATTCTACAGGACTAGAAGAATACGTCAAGTCATATGAAACTCAGGCCCTAATCTGTCGTTTTAACAGTTTTTGGCCAAAGCCAATGGATCTCTTTCACTGGATCTATACTAACTGGACCATGGAATGTGATATACATCTATGCTCCAAGGGGTTTTTCATTGTCAAGTTCGCATCCATGGAAGCCAGAGATACAATCATCAGTGCAGGGCCTTGGTTTTGGGGAACAACGGGTCTTTTTATGACCCCATGGTTTCCAGATTTTGACCCAAACAAAATGACTGTCTCCAGAATGCCGGTTTGGGTCCGCCTATACAACCTTCCTCTTCACTTTTGGAGTGAACGAGTTTTGGAAGGAATTGGGAACAACATAGGGAAATATATCAAAGCAGATCTGGAGAGGATTGAGGAGAGGATCTACACCTTTGCACGCATTTGTGTGGAAGTCGATCTAAGTAAAGGACTGCCGGAAAGTATAAGGCTGGTTTACAAGCAACAAAACTGGCTGCAAGGGCTAGACTATGAAAATACTGCTTTCAGATGCAGAATCTGTAGGCAGACAGGACACCTGCAAAATACATGTCCAGAAGCCAAGAAAGCAAACAGCAAAAAGAGGCAGAAAGGGAAGCAGAGAAAAGGGTGGCAATACCCCCCTCCAGACTCAGAGGATGACGAATCAGAAGCAGAGGAGGAAGCCACTCCCACAGAGAATAACGAGCCTACCCAAGGAAAAGAGACCCAAGAGGAAATCATATCAGCAAACAAGGTTTCACAACCCCATTCAAATCAGGCAGAGAAGACAAGCGAGGATCTGAGTATGGGAGGGATCAAACGGCATCACCCCTCAGATACATCAGACTCAGACAAGGATACAGGTTCACAAAAAGCAGAAACACAGTTAGTCCTAGATACGATTGAGCCCACCCAAGGAGAGTGGCGCAAGGTCGAAAAGAAGAAGGGGAGAAAAACATGAGGTGTGAGTTTCTACTCACTGCCGGGAACCAGTTTTTCTGTCCCTTCCCTCTTTTTTCTTTTTTTTCATTCTTTCTGAATGCACGGTAGCCTCGCTACGTCGCATTGTGTGCCAAAGTACACGAGCCTAATGGGCAACTTCTGAAAATGCTTCAATGCATATGCTATGTGTAACTTTTCATTTTTATAAATAAAAGGTTACCGATTTTTTCTGTGGAAAAAAAAATAGCTGAGCTATTGTCACAAAAAATCACTGTCCCTTTTACCTATTCTTGACATAAGCTTCTCAACATTTTTCTCATCCAAACTGCTTGACACGCTGCTGCTGTAGCTGCCACATATTCTGCTTCTGTTGTAGACAACGCTACAATGGGCTGTTTCTTAGAAGCCCATGAAATGGCTCCTGAACCCATATGAATAACATAACCGGAAGTGCTCTTCCGATCATCTACACTTCCAGCCCAATCACTGTCAGTATAACCAACTAAATTTGAACATTCTGAAGTAGTATAAAAAATACCAAACCTTTTAGTACCTTTAACATACCTCAAAATTCTTTTTGCTGCTTGCCAATGTGCATCCTTTGGCTTTTCCATGAACCTGGAAATCAAACTAACAACATGCATTATGTCTAGCCTAGTTGCAGTCAAATACATAAGGCTGCCAACTATACTCTTGTATAAACTAGGATCAAAATCCTTGTTGTTGTCCTCTCTGCTGAGCTTTAATCCCATCACTGTGGGAGTGATTGCTGCTTTGCTTTCCTGCATGTTAAATCTTTCAAGTACCTCATTAACATACTTTGCCTGTGAGATAAAAATCCCATTTTTATCTTGTTCTACTTCTATTCCCAAGAAGTATCTCAACAAACCCATGTCAGTCATTTCAAATTCTTCCTTCATGACTGTTTTAAAATGTTCAATAAGGCAATCATCATTACCTGTAAAAATAGCATCATCGACATACAAGACTACAATCAAAATTTTACCATCTTGTTCTTTGATGTAGAGGGTGGGTTCTCCCTCACACTTTTCAAAACCATTTTCCAGTAGATATGAATCTATCCTATTGTACCACACTCTTGGCGCTTGCTTCAGCCCATAAAGAGCCTTCTTCAACTTGCATACTTTGTGCTCTTGGCCTTTCTTCTCATAGCCGAGAGGTTGATCAATGTAAACCTCTTCCATTAACACTCCATTCAGGAATGCTGACTTCACGTCCATTTGGTAAACTTTCCACTTGTTTTGTGCTGCTATGGACAACACCGCTCTCACGGTTTCCATTCTAGAAACCAGTGCGAAAGTTTCCTCATAATCAATGCCATGCTTCTGCTTATACCCTTTGACGACAAGCCTTGCCTTGTGTCTCTCTATCTTGCCTTCAGCATTAATCTTGGTCTTGTAGACCCATTTAACAGCAATGACATCTTTACCTTTTGGGAGTTCAACCAAATCCCAAGTTTTGTTCCTCTCTATGGCATTAATTTCCTCATCCATAGCTTCTATCCATTTCCTATCCTTGATAGCTTCTTCGAAATGAACAGGATCATCAACATGACAATATAAAGCAAACAAAGAATTGATACCTTCGTTAGCTATATCTTGTTCATAAATATCTTTCAAACTTCTGAATTTCTTACCTCTTTCAGTAGGTGTAAAAGTACTTGAAGAAGCACTTGAATTTCCTCCTTGTGGTGTGCTTGGAGAAGCACTGTCATTTCTCCTCAAGGGTGTGCTTTGCGGTGTTGGTGCTGCTGTTTGGGGATGTATTTCAGCCAACTCATCATCATTCTCATCATGAGATAAACAGTGTTTAACATTCATTGTTTTCTCTATGCTTCCATCCCAAGCTTCCTCTTCAATGAACTGAACATCTCTTCTCACAAGAAACTTCTTGCTGGATGGGTTATATAACCTGTATGCCTTAGATTCCTCACTGTATCCAATGAAAATACATTTCTCCCCCTTGTTGTCCAACTTCTTTCTTAGCTGATCCGGAATGTGTGCATAAGCCACACATCCAAAAACCTTCATGTGTGTGACACTTTACTTTGCGCCACTCCATGCCTCTTCCGGCACTTTGTTCATAACCACTTTTGTAGGGCATCTATTCAATATGTACGCTTCACAATGTACAGCTTCTGCCCAATAATCATTAGGCAGATGCTTTGCCTTTAACATACTCCTCGCCATGTCCATTATGGTTCGGTTCTTCCTTTCGGCTACTCCATTTTGCTGCGGAGTATATCTAGTTGTAAACTGCTTTTGAATACCATTTTCTCTACAAAAACATAGAAAATCTTTAGATATATACTCACCTCCTCTATTAGTCCTTAAGACTTTGATATGCAGCCCACTTTGGTTCTCAACAAGTGCTTTGAAATTTCGGAATTTTTCAAACACTTCACTTTTCTTTTTCAAAAAGTAAACCCAAGTTTTTCTTGTAAAATCATCTATAAATGTTAAGACATAGTGGCTGCTAGCAAGTGATGGAGTTTGCATCGGTCCACATACATCTGAGTGGACAATCTCTAAGGGTGCTTTCGCCCTTATGCTTTTCCCGGAAGGAAAACTTTCTCTGTGTTGTTTCCCAAGAATACAACCTTCACAAAGGCTATCCGGTTTCTCTATCAATGGTAAACCACTTACCATCCCTTTTCTGTTCAACATATTAAGACCTCCAAAGTTGAGATGTCCAAATCTCAAGTGCCATAACCAATTATCATCCTTTGGTTCGCTTTGAAAAGTCTCCTGTGCAACTGCTGCTTTCTCTTCACTGTTCTTCAAGTCTGCTCTCATTATGAGAGGGAACATCCTGTTCCTTGTCATCTTCACTTCAGCAATACACTGATTTCTGGGTGGTTTATCCATGATGGTACAAACATCATTATCAAAGAAAACATTATACCCCTTATGGACAATTTTTCCAACACTTAAGAGGTTACACATCATTCCTGGAACATAATAAACATCTGCTATGGTTTTCTTTGCACCTAATCTTGTTAAAACATTTACATCTCCTTTTCCCATAACAGAAACTTTGCTATCAGTTCCTAGTGTGACTTGTGATTGCACAATCTCATCTAACATAGAAAACATTGCTAAGTTTCCTGTCATATGGTTACTACAACCGGAGTCTAGAAACCATAAATCTTCAGATTTTTCTTCAGCCATATTACAAGCTAAAAACAAATTACTTTGGCTGCTATTTTCTTTTGTGAAATTTGCACTAGTTTCACTTCTCATATCATTCTGTTTCTTCTTTCTACATTCATTAGCATAATGACCATATTTCTTACAATTATAACATTGGACATTGGACTTGTCATACCTTTGTCCTTGTGCATTCTGCTGACCATTCTGTTGGCTGCTGCCTTGGCCTTGATGCTGATTTGGATTGCTGCCCCTTCCTTGAGCATTTGATGGACTGTTCCTTCCACCTCTATTTTGGCTTCTGCCTCTTCCTCTTCCTTTGCCTTGCCCTCTTCCTCTTTCGAAAGACATCTGGGTCTTAAAGGCTTGCTCAAGAGATGAGTTTTCACTCCTACCCAATCTCTGTTCATGGGTAATCAATGATGCATGTAATTCATCCACTGAAAACTTTGTGAGATCCCTTGTCTCTTCTATGGTGGTGACAATCACATCGAATCTTGAGGGTAAAATTCTCAAGAGTTTTTCCACAATCCTCTTGTCTTCAAGAGTCTCTCCATGAGATCTGATTTGTGTGACCATTCCAATCACATGAGTGAAGAATGAGTCAATGTTATTTGACTCTTTCATACAGAGAGTCTCAAAGTCTCTCCTCAGCAACTGAAGTTTTGTTGTCTTCACTCTTTCCATGCCTTGATAAGCTGTCTTGAGAGTTTCCCATGCTTCACTGGATTTCTTGGCTGCTGCTATCCTTGGAAACACACTCTCATGCACTGCTTGATACAAGAAGAAAAGAGCCTTGTCATCTCTCTTCTTATTGTTCTTCAGTGACTCCCTTTCTGCCTGAGTTAAAACATAAAACTCTGCTTCATTTGCTGGCTCTTCAAAGCCATCCTCAACTAATTCCCATAACTCTTGTGAGGTAAATAAAGCTTTCATAGTTATTGACCAGTAGTCATAATTTTTTCCATTGAATTGTGGGAGATGGATATTTCCCAAACTCTTACCAGTGCTGGCGCCTGCCATTCTGCACTTCTAACTATGATATAAAAACACTTGACTGTGTATGTAAATAACTGGCTGTATTGCAACAGTTACACAAAAACTGTATAGAGAAATACCTTCGAATTCTTCTTGTCTGAACCTTCACTCTGCTGGAGAGGCTGCTGCAACAAAGAACTCCTTTCCTTCAGCTTATTTGACCTTCAAATAGCCTGGATTGGCTCTGATACCATGTTGGAATTTTCAGAATTCCAAAACAATAAAACTGTCTTCCTTAACACAGAGAAATATTCAGAATTTCTTCCATAGTGACAGAGTTTTCACATAAAAAAAATTTCTATTAAAAAAAAACTGCTGTTACAATTCTTCCTCAAAAGAGAGATTTACAAAACAAAATCTGACTGCTGCAAACACAGTTCAGAAATATCACTCTGTCATTTACAAATGACACTCTGTTTCACTAAAAACATTCACTGCTGGAATACTCTGTTTTTCAAAAACACTCTGCTGTGTTTTTCAAACAATACGCTGCTGTGCATTCACTTCTCTGTCTTTTACAAAATGCACTCTGCTGTGCATAAAAACTATTCTTTGTCTCTGTTTTAAAATGCGCTGATGTGCATATATAAAAACATTGCATTACTAAAATGACTCTGTTCTGTGTATTACAAAACAAATATCCCAGCCCTGTTTAATGCCATTCATTGACATTCAACCACAAAAATATCACCGCTTGACAATCTTTAATGGGCTCATTACTTCTGTCAGCACCGCTTCATAATATGCATTGATAGCAAATTGACCGGTGGCTCTGTGATATTTTCTCCTTCCCGCACTGTTGTGCTGTGTAATTAAAACATTACATTCTGCTGTCTTTTTTTATTATATATACACTGCTGTGTAATACAAAAAATATACTTCACGGCTTTTTAATATATGTGATGTGCATATATTAAAAATAAAACAAATAAAATATTAACAACGACTTATGTTTATTTAAAAACCAAATGCCGTATTATATGTGGGCCCCCCAGCTGATGACGTTAGCAACAATTCCGAGGGGGTTCATTCCTCTGCCCACAAACTTTCATTGACCCCCGCGGACAATCTTGCCGCCTGCACTTTGCTGTGCTCCGCTGCCATATGTGGGCAGTTGGAAATTAATTCCAACAAATATCAATCAACTAAAAAGAACACACATCTTATTTCAGATATTAAAGAACATCTACAATTGTCTCCTTTGACTGCGTGGGCCCAAATCCCTGAGGTTCTGGAGGAAATCAAGCAGGAAATTGGGCAGACTATGGAGGAAAGCATTGAAGTCCTGCCTTCTTATGCAACCACCACTCAATCATTGGATTCTTCATCCATGAACCCCACTCCATCGTATCGAAATATCTTGCTTCAACGAGATTCTTCATCCACGAACCCCTTATAGTCGGACAAGACAAAGCTTTTGCAACACTCGAGAAACTTGTGATCAATTCTAAGTTCTCGTGCATTGGCGTGGTTGGCAAGGGTGGATCTAAAAAGACTTTGCTTCTCAAGAGAATATTCAACAGTGAAGGGTGTGGAATAACCTTAGCGATGTATTATTTCTTTGGCTTATTGTTTCTCAGTTTTCGTCATTTAAAAGTCTTGGGAAAGAACTCTGTCAGCACCTGGAACATAATATGAACCCAAAAGATGTTAGAATCTGGATGAATCACTGTATGCAGGAAAAGAGATTTCCCTTGTTCTTAGATGACGTATGGGGATATGGCGCAAAATGGATGGAAGGATTGGATGTACCCTTGCTAAACAATCACTCAACCTCCAGAATTATTGAGATTTCGAGGGATAACAGAGCATTGTTAGAGATGGGGTTAATGCAGAAAGGTCCACAATAAAAATGGAGGATTTTACCGAAGATGAGAGTTTCCCTTTGTTTTCTCATCACACTTTTCCATATAATAATAGAAATTCGCGAGACATTGAGGAGAAAAAAACGAGAGTTATGTGTGCCAAGTGTGGAGGGCTTCCCGTTGCAATCAAAGCAGTTGGCACGTCAATGGCAGACATTACTAATCCAAAAGAATGAGAGTTCGCAGTGGAGAGAGTGCCAAACACCGACGCCCAAGACATTAGAGAAGCTCTGTATTATCACGATGTTAATCTACAGTT
Source organism: Pinus albicaulis (assembly GCA_034641835.2). Taxonomy (NCBI): domain Eukaryota; kingdom Viridiplantae; phylum Streptophyta; class Pinopsida; order Pinales; family Pinaceae; genus Pinus; species Pinus albicaulis. The sequence continues at coordinate 1,323,140,223 of CM076572.1, forward strand.
ATGCTTTCTATACTTAAATGTCTTTACACAAGATGAGACCATTGGATCAAATGTTTTATTCGTTGATTTTTGGGTAGAATCGGATGTGCTCCTAGTCACATTCATTACATAACCCATTAATTGTTTTGGGAAATTCCACCTAGAAATAGTTTTATGAGAAAAATTAATTATTTTTAAAAGAACCCTAAGTCTAACTTAACAAATTAAATAATTAATGAGTATGGGTGAAACCTCTAGAGAAAGCAGATCAAGTCTAATATAATTATAGCCGTTGATTGGAGATCTAATCTCGTCCATTGAATTCTCAACAAGAAGACTATAAAGGAAGACTTGAGGATCATTTGTAAGATACACCAAAAGGATCTAGTGATCGAATTTTCAGACGGAGAAAGTGCTCAAACGAAGACTTTGATCTAAGTGATTCTTGATTGCAGTTGAGGGGCGGATGCAGTTGAGGAAGGAGGATCTTCTTAGGGGCCAAGCATCAACAATAGAGAGGCAGAGAAAGAAGAAGTGGAAGCTGCGCAGAGCCCAAAGTGAGTGACGCAGCACCCAGAAGGGGTGACGCAGGGTCACCTAGTTTCTCAATAGACGGTCTGAGTTTCAACTGGGAAATCGAGATCTGATCTGGGAGGGCTAAGATTGATCTTTCGGAGAGCTAAATGATCATGGAGAGGAGGTGACACAGTTCCAAATCTGACCCCACGCAGGCCTACGTAGCTACTTCATAGAGGTAGCGTAGAGGGAGATGGGGTTTCGTCAATTTAACTATCGAATTAGCTGGGACTTGCAGAGTTAGGTATACTCACCAATTTTTCTTTGTCAGTATTCTCTGTAACTAATTTGTCTGATGAGACAATTAGAGTTGCATCCAGATTAACTGCGTCTTAATAAATAAAACCCTCAGATCTGCTGCAACGGTTTTCTCGCATTGGGTTTTTCTGGGGACATTTGTCCAAAAATAACGGTGTCATGTGTGTTATATTTTTCATTTTCAGATTACTGTTTTTACCTGTATTTCAAATGAGTGAAGGCTACTTCATTAACTACTTTGATATTTCAAGAAGTAATCTTTAAATAACTTGTTAAATCTAATTTACAAGTAGGAGAAGTAGTTCAGTTTGTTGCAATAGGGATTCCATATATGGGATCTAGGAATTTTCACATGGTATCAGAGCGTGTATTTTGAAACATGAAGAGAAGATCTATCACTGAGTCAGAGGTCCAAAAGTTGCAGAAAGCAGCAGTTCGAATCCCTAGAGGTATTATGCAATCCAGACTAGGAGGGTTGAAATTTCTGGGAAAGTCTCTCTCTGAGTGAGTCGACAGAGAGGTAAGACTTCCAGATCGGAAATTTTCCGAGCCATAGGGAGTAGTGCAAAGCCTCAGCACGGAGCTGGTGGGATGCAATTTTTCTATGCAGATTTTGATTTTCCCAGGTGGAAAGTCATTAGAAGAAAAAGAAGTAGCACAGTGAGGGAATTTTCTCTCTAAGGAAGTTCCTAGCCGGGGAATTTAATTTTTTCCAATATATGAGTAGCAGATTTGGGCAGCAAATATACAACCTCCACAAGGAGTGCGTAAGCATGTCCAGTGCTACATAGAGGGGGAAGAAGAGGAGTAGATTAGACATACTTGATGGCCATGGCGGCTCACGGGCTTAGAGATCAGGACCGGTTGGAGAGAGCCTCCAACTACATGATCTGGAAGGAAAGGATCTCTTGTCTTCTGGATGAGTACGATCTCAAGCTTTTCCTGGATAGCATGGTAGCTATCCCTGCAGATCTAGATCCATTGAAGAAGTACAAGGCTGATATGGCAAAGGAAAAAGGCTACTCCTAGATTGAGTCAAGGATCACATAGTGTCCCATATAGTCGACAAAGATACTGCCAAGTAGATGTGGGAAGCCTTGGCCACACTATATCAGGGATCTTCTGAGTAGCAAAATGTGTACTTGGAACAACAACTGAGGATGTCGTAGATGCAGAAAGGGGAGCGCATTATTTCATTCTTGACTAGACTTTAAGAAATCCATGACCAATTTGCAACCGTGGGGTCTACCCCTTCTCCTATAGTGATGGTGAGACTGGCATTGAATGCAGTCACTCATGATTGATAAGTATTTTTCTGGAGTATCCTAGGCAAGGCAACCTTGCCACTTTATAACACTTCTATATTTTACAATTTCTTTAATAACAGTTTCCCAATCATTCACTGCTTGCTTGAATACCACATTGAAGTTGTCCATATCCAAATTGAGGATCACTAACATTTATTCATGGCCATTTACACTCTCACTTCTACACTTTCTCCTCCACCTCATTATAGATCATGACATCTATGTCACTAAAAAATCCGTTGATCAATTGATATTGTTGTGAAGCGGTCAACACAAATCATTTGAGTTAACTCTCAATTTTTCTACAACAACGTATTCTAAGAGGCATGGGTTTTCCAAGGTCCAAACAACTACATCATTCATCCAAATACACAGCTACACTTTCATAGCTCATATTAGTACCACTCACAAAATGCATATCCAAATTGATGCCACCATTTTCAAAATTAAATGGAGTTTTCTTCCATTTCCTTATCAAATAATTCAATCCATACATTGAAAATCAAATCTCTCATTAGGGGAATTTTGAGGCCTAAAATGGGCCTCCTAAGGAAAATGTACAATCAAAATTCACTTTATGAGAACAAATCACATTTTAGGGGATGACATCATTCCTAATGGTTGAGGTGGCATTGTTTGAGTTAAAGGTACTTACTTGTCACATTCTCAATGGTTGATAAAATCTCATGGTTAACTATGATAGTGCTCTAAGTACTTTTAAAGTCAAAGTAAAGTACTCTTAATAAATGTCATTTCACACTTTTTGAATAAAAATATATTATTGTCATTTCATATTTCTTGAAAGAAATAATGCATATCTCTATACATTTATTATATTATATTATATTATTTTTATATATTATATTAATTACATGTTATTATACAATTTAAATAATATAAATTTTAATTAATAGCATATAATATAATTATAAATTTATAAATTTATATTTATTTTTTATTTTAATTTATTTAAATACAAAGTACAAATGCATTAGTTGTTCAATGATAATGACATTTTTTTGAAAAACTCATTCTTATTTATAGTCACATCAATACAATTTTTTTATTAATTTTATTTTGGTACAACTTTTGAATTGAATTTGACTATGGTTACATGGGTTGTGGTGCAAAAAGTGAATTAAAAATTCATAAATATTATTTTACTGGTTTAGATATTATTTTATTATTTCCTTAGGAGGCCCATTTTAGACCTCAAAATTCCCCTAATGTCATTCTCAGGTTATTAGTCGATGATCCTATAGAGATATTAATATTTTTCTTACATCTTCAACAATTTGTATGTGATTTGCAATGTTCTGCTTGAGCCATGAAAGAATGGTTCATATTCTACAGTCCTATAAAATATCAAATGCTATCCCTTGAATGTATCCATTATCCCTAAAAGTACTCAACTCTCCCAAATATATCCCTACTTTATACATTTGTTACATTACATGATATATGAATGGAACCAATTCATTCTACATAGATTATTCTAGAGAAATCTATAGCTTATTACACTTAGGGAAATACAAATTTAAATGATGCTCCCGTGTCAAGTGTCAGCATGATGGTTGCATGTAAGCTAGAGAAATACCCAAGAAGATGAATAATGATGATGTTGTAAGAGGAATAAAAGGCACAATATGAAGACTCATGATGGAAGAATGAGCGATGGACCTTGTACAACAAAAGGTTTCTTAGAGGACCAGTGGATAAAATGGTTGGAAACCCATATATTTCGATGAATGGTGACTTTTTTATATGAACTTCAACTTATGTTTATGCTTTCATGTACAAGTGAATAATATTGAGGATGATGAATGAAGTAGACAAAATATTACAAGAGTAAAGATGAAGACAATGGGACTAGTTTAAAGGAATATTTTTCATTAAGAAGGGAAAACTCCTACTTGTAATGTTTAATAAATAATGTTATGGGATTTGTAATAATGTAGACTAATTCGAGAAGTCCATGTAGGAATGAGAGATGGAGAGAAATGAGAGAAGTTAAAGATGAATATTTATTGAAAGAATCATGGAGATATTGGGGATAAGATTGTTGAGATAGTTATGCATTTGGTTTGAAATAAATATCCAAATATGAAATGGTTGTTATGATCACCTATAGTCATATAAGGGACCATTTGTACCCGAAATGAAGCACATGAGAATCACGGTTGATTAATATAGGGTCATATAGAGAGTTTTCTTCATATAAGGTCTTGGTTTTCCCTCTTTTGTATATGCATGTGTTTTATGTTGTGGCTCTGATGTATCAAAATCTCTATAGAGGTTGACATCCACTAGGTGTGCCAAGAGGATTCTTCACTACATCAAGCTCAAACCTCTATCTCATATATTTCTTGAAGCTCATATGTTGTGTGAACCTTAGGTGTCATTGCACACTAAACAAGCCCTAAGCAAAGGTGATTAATAGATACCAAATAATTATCTCTACATGGAGTTACAACACATGAGAACAAAAAATGTATTAAGATAGGTCTAATGGGAAAAGAATGTTAAACAAGAAGAGAGGCAAGTCTTAGCGAGAATAATGGAGTTATTAAAACTGCCAAAGATTTGATATCATGTCATATAAAGGTGTAACTCTAAACTTGGATCATATTCCATTAACATGAATCCATATTTAATATGGTAATATGACTCTTGATTTCATCTTTCAAGAGGTTAATTGACCTTTCATGTTGACTTATCTATTCATATTTCTCCCATTATTTAGAAATGATTAAAATGACAGAAAAATGAAGAATTATGTGTCCAATAGCACTAAACCCAAATTGAACTACGATCTCAGCTTGCCAAAACCCTCTGAAACTTCTTTCACTAAGCTCTATTGCTCTACTTGAATTCACTTTACACAAGTTCACACTTATTACCTTGTACATGTGTTATGCCTTACATTTTGGTCTTCATTATCCTTGTCTCTCATTTTGTCTCTTACAACAAGTACCTATATGCAATCATGTCACTCCTTGGTCCATCACATTGTTCCACATAAAATGAGCTTGCCCATTCCCATCATGCACTGGTCCAGATAACTTGCCTTGTCAACCCATGTGCTGACTCATTTCACCCACTTAACTTATCAAGATAACATGCATGCCAACTTGTTTTACCCAGTTAACTTATCAAGCTAACCCATGTGTCTTCTCAACACACATTGCACCAAACTATGTCATGTCATCTTATGCTATGCTAACTCCTTGGTCAAATGCTTACCTCTGACACCATTTTCCATCATCATGCCATGTTAAGTCACTATCCAAAAATCCACCTAAACTTTCTTGCATCAAAATTTAGCCTTCCAATCATGCATAACATGCTTGATACATTTTGGTGTGAATCCCCTTGGCACTTTTGCATGCCCAAGGCAATCTAGCCCACCCACTATATATCCAACACACCTCTAGTTCATTCATAACACATTGCATTCATGCAAATTGCTACTTCATGACATTTGTGCAACATCACGCACCTAGACCATGACCTTCAAGGTCTTACACATCCTATTGAGATGAAAAAAATGGAAAGTCTACCCATGACATGGTTAACATGTCAAAGTTGAAAAGGATTTTGTCAAAATACTTGCGTTGTGAAAATGGAGAGTATATTTTATGAATTTCAAAGTTTCAATTAATTGAAATTGGTTGGATGTGATAGGCTAGAAGAATTTAAAAACATATTCTACCTTAATAGTGTATGTCTATCATTTCCCTGAATATATATATGATTAAGTTATTACAATTTTTTTTTGAATAAGGTCTAGGATCCTTACCAAAATAATCTATTGTCCTTTAACGTTTAACAAACACAGATCTTAAAAATAAATTTAAGTAACTTTAAAAAACTTTAAAGAATAATAATCCCTTAAAATTCAAATTAACAAAACATTCTATAAAGAAATATATCCATGCTAAATTCATCCTTAAAACCTCAATGTACTTGCTTGGTTTTTTTCATTTTTTTTAATATAAACCCGAAACTTCTAATAGAAGCTTAAAAAATATGTCATCATAGTCACAATTACAATTAAAAAAATTAAAATGTTCAAGTAATAATCTCAAGTACTACAACAGTATAAACCAATTCAAGCGAGTCTTTCATTCAAATAATTCTTTGAGTGGTTCGTTTTCCCCTGTATATTGAGGTAATGAAACATCTCGAGTCAAAACTCTATTTATTTGTACTTTGAGTTATATATTTATATAAATTTTAAAATTAAAATTATTAAAATTATTTTTTATAAATTATTTTTTAAATCTAATTTATATACGAAATAATTTTTTGATTAGAATTAAGTAAAATTGTGATTTTTTGTTGTTTAAAATACATATTTGAATGAATAACTGGATTCAACACTTCAAAAAAAATTTAAGACACTTGAATTCTACAAATTAAACAACTTAAATTCAAGTTTTCAAGGTAAAAATTTATTAAAATAATTTGATAAAAAAAACAAGCGTTTGAATAAAATAAATACCTTAAAATTTTTTCAAGTGCTAATCTATATATATAGTCAAAAAACTAATTTAAATAATATAAATCAAGACTTCACCTCAAAATTTTAAAATAAAAATAAATTGAAAATAAAAATTAAAAATAATTAAAACTTACAAAACACATTAATAAAAAATAATATAAAAATTAAAAATTAAAAATCAAATTAAAAATTAATAGAATTTAGATTAATTTAATAAAAAACTAGTTAAATTGACCCACTCTACCTTGAAAATTAATTAAGTAAAACTCAATTAAAACTAAAATTTAAAATTTAAAAATTAAAAATAAAACAAATAAGACTAGCATGATGACTCCTTGTCGTTTAATGTGGATGTCAACGGCCTGCGTCACTTGCGTGTTAACTCTTTGTTGTTTGATCTGAATTTCACAAGCTCTAAATAAGTAGTTTGTCCATAGGCATTAAATGAGCTGATATATGCTTACGGTTAGATTTTGATAAACTCATTTAATGCCCATTGGCAGGCACCGCTTATTTGTTGCCCATTTCAACGCCCTGCTCACTTGTTTCATGACTTTCTGAATTTATCTGCATGGTCAAATCTGGGCAGCTAATGAAAGACAGTTATTCTGAAGGGTATGCAGCCAAGTCTATGCATTTTCATACTTTTGAAAATACGTTCCAAACTGACAATGACTTCAGTGTGCCCTGCTCTAAACCTGCAATTGCTCATTTCATGTGTGAAATGGCAGTCAGAAGAGGTTCGACATTTATGTTGTTTTAAAGTATCTACAGGACTTTTGATTTCCTTCCTCAGACAGTGCTGTACTCAGTACTGGTGTTATCGCTAGAGAATTCCAGTGACAGAAGAATTTGTCATTTTGAGATTTTGAGATTTATTGTTTGTGACTAAATTTTTTTGGTAAAAATCATATCAAAATAGATTAGGTTGATGCGTTTCGAACCAGCCAGTGTGATTCATCATCAGAACAAGATGGAAAATCTGATCAAGAAACCCCTTTAAATAGAAAGTAAAACTCTTACTAGCCGTTTGTAAAGTAGCAACTAGTTTGACTCAAATAATGAAAATTAATTTATTGTGTTTGTCTTTGAAAAAATTATATAATGGCTGAAGCTATGGTCGTCTCTAGGTTTGTTGGTGTGGGCATAGAAAAAGTAATCAACCAGATTCTTCACCGGATAGGGATTGCTATTCGCTACAAAAAAGAATTGGCTTCTCTTCAGCATCTGCTAACAGAAATCCAACCTATCATCAAGCAGATTCAGCGATACCGCCCAGTGTTGAACAGGAAGAATGGGATTCCCTCTTCTCAGTGCTATAACAAGGTTTCACCCATCAATATATGGCTTAAAAAGTTGGATTTCCTTCTCCAACAAGCTTCAGAAATGGTGCAACATTGCACAACTACACCAAGGTATAATGTTATTTCCGATATCAATCAAGTAGAAAGATCACTCATCTTATTTCAGACAGTAAAGAACATCTACAATTGTCTCCTTTGGCTGCGTGGGCCCAAATTCCTGAGCTCCTGGAGGAACTCAAGCAGGAAATTGGGCAGAGTATGAAGGAAAGCATCGAAGCCATGCCTTCTTCAAGCAGTCCTTCTGCAACCACCTCCCAATCTCTTGCTTGAACGGGATTCTTCATCCAGGAACTTCTTATAGTCAGACAGGAGAGAGCTTTTGCAACATTCGAGAAACTAGTGATCGATTCAGAGTTTTCATGCATTGGCATAGTAGGCAAGGATGGATCCGGAAAGACTCTGCTTCTCAAGAGAATCTTCAACAATGAAAAGGTGCGAAATGTCTTCAGGGAAGGCTTATTGCTTTGGATTACTGTTTCGCAGTTTCCGTCTTTCAAGAATCTTGTGAAAGAACTCTGTCAGCAGATAGCAATCCAAACAAACGAACATCACCTAGAATATAATATGAACCCAGAAGGCGTAAAAATATGGATGAATCAGAGCATGCAGGCAAAAAGATTTGCCTTATTTTTAGACGATGTTGGGGACACGGTGCAAAATTGCTGGAAGAGTTAGGTGTACCCTTGCTAACCGACCACTCGACCTCCAAAGTTATTGTAAGTTCCAGGAATCACAGAGCACTGTTAGAGATGGGGGTTAATGCAGAAAGGTCCACAATAAAAATGGAGGATTTGATCGAAGATGAGAGTTGGCCGTTGTTCGCTCATCATGCTTTTCCATACAATAATAGAAATCCGCCAGCGAGCATCGAGGAGAAAACGGCGAAGGCTGTGTGTTCCAAGTGTGGAGGGCTTTCCTTGCGATCAAAGCAGTTGGGAGGTCAATGGCAGGAATTACTGATCCAAAAGAATGGGAGTTGGCAGTCGGGAGGCTGCCAAACGCCGACGGCCCAGACCTTCGAGAAGCTCTGTATGATCCCCTGAGGTGGAGTTACGACGCCTTGGGCAGGTACGACGTTAATCTGCAATTGTGTTTTCTATACTTAAATGTCTTTCAAAAAAACCAGATAATCTGGATCGAATATCCAGCTATGCTGTTTATAGCCGAAGGGCTGCTTGCAAGAAGGAATTTGCAAGATAAGCGTAGGCACGACCCATTTGACCTGGGAAGAATTTACATAAACCTTTTAGCGGATCGTTGCTTAATCGAACCAATATTGAGGGACGTGGATGGGTCGGTGGTGTATTTCAGGGTGCATGACATCCTGCGTGATTGGGCAATACAAATCGCTGAGCAGGAAGAAAACTTCTACTGCCGCGCAGGGATGGGTTTGAAAACTTCTATTGTGAAACAAGAAGAGCAGAGCAGATCCAGCGTTGAGTCAAAGGTCGAAAAGTTGTAGAAAGCAGCAGTTCAAATCTCTAAAGGGATTGTGCAATCCAAGCCAGGAGGGCTGAAATTTTCGGGAAGGTCTTTCTGTGAGTGAGTCGACAGAGAGGTAAGACTTCCAAATCGGAATTTTTTCGAGCCAGAGGGAGCAGTGCAGAGCCTCAATGCAGAGCTAGTGGGACGCGATTTCTGCAAGAAATTTTGATTTTGTCGGCTGGAAAGTCATCAAAAGAAGAAGAAGAAGAAGCACAGTGAGGGAATTTTCTCTCTAGAGAAGTTCCTAGCCGAGGAATTTCATTTTTTTCAAGATCTGAGTAGCAGATCTAGGCAACAGATCTATGAGTTCCACAAGGAGTGTGTAAGCTTGTTCAACGTTGCACAGAGGAGGAAGAAGAGGAGAAGATTCGACATACTTGATGGCCATGACAACTCACGGGCTTAGAGATTAGGACCAGTTGGAGGGAGCCTCCAACTACGCGATCTAGAAGGCAAGGATCTCTTGTCTTCTGGATGAGTACGATCTCAAGCTTTTTGTGGATAGCACGGTAGTTGTCCCTATAGATCCAAATCCGTTGAAGAAGTACAAGGCTAATATGGCAAAGGCAAAAAGGCTGCTCCTGGATGGAGCCAAGGATGACATAGTGTCCCATATAGCTAGCAAAGATACTGCCAGGCAGATGTGGGAAGCCTTGGCCACACTATATTAGGGATCTTCCGAGCAGCGAAAGATGTACCTGGAACAACAACTAAGGATGGCGCAGATGCGAAAAGGGGAACACATTATTCCAATCCTGACTAGACTTCAGGAAATCCATGACCAACTTGCAGTCGTGGGGTGAGAATGGCATTGAATGCAGTCACTGATGATTGACAAGTATTTGTCTAGAGTATCCTAAGCAGGGCAACCTTGCCACTTTATAACACTTCTATATTTTACAATTTCTTTAGTAAGAGTTGCCCAATCATTCATTGCTTACTTGAATACCACAACCAAATCCAAATTGAGGATCACGAATATTTATTCATGGCCATTGACACTCTCACTTCTACACTTCCTCCTCCACCTCATTATAGATCATGACATATATGTCACTAAAAAATCTACTGATCGATTGATATTGTTGTGAAGCAGTCAACACAAATCATTTGATTTAACTCTCAATTTTTCTACAACAACATGTTCTAATAGGGATGGGTTTTCCAAGATCCAAACAACTACATCGTTCATCCAAATACACAACTACACTTTCATAGTCCATATTAGTACCACTCACAACATGCATATCCAAATTGATGCCACTATTTTCAAAATTAAATGGAGTTTTCCTCAATTTCCTTATCAAATAACTCGATCCATACATTGAACATCAAATCTCTTCATTCTCAGGCTATTAGTCGAGGAGCCTATAGAGATATTTTCCTTACATCTACAAAAATTTGTATGTGATTTGCAGTGTTCTGCTTGAGCCATGAAAAGAATGGTTCATATTCTACATTCCTATAAAATATCAAATGCTATTCCTTGAATGTATCCATTATACACAAAAGTACTCAACTCTCCCAACTATATCCCTAATTTATACATTTGTTACATTACATGATACATGAATGGACCCAATTCCTTCTACATAGATTATTCTAGATAAATCTATACCTTATTACACTTAGGTAAATACAAATTTAAATGATTCTCCCATGTCAAGTGTCGACAAGATGGTTGCAGGTAAGCCAGAGAAATACCCAAGAAGATGAATAATGATGATGTTGTAAGAGGAATAAAAGGCACAAGATGAAGACTCATAATGGAAGAATGAGTGATGGACCTTGTACAACAAAAGGTTTCTTAAATAACCAGTAGATAAAATGGTTGGTGACCCATATATTTCAATGAATGGTGACCTTTTTATATGAACTTCAACTTATGTTTATGCTCGCATGTACAAGTGAATATTATTGAGGATGATGAATGAAGTAGACAAAAGATTACAAGAGTAAAGATGAAGACAACAAGACTAGTTTAAAGGAAGATTATTCATTATGGAGGGAAAACTCCTATTTGTAATGTTTAATAAATAATATTATGAGATTTGTAATAATGTAGACTAATTCTAGAAGTCTATGTAGGAATGAGAAATGGAGAGAAATGAGAGAAGTTAAAGATGAATATTTATTGAAAGAATCATGGAGATATTGGGGATAAGATTGTTGAGATAGTTATGCATTTGGTTTGAATTAGATATTCAAATATGAAATGGTTGTTATGATCACCTATAGAGATATAAGGGACCATTTGTACCCGAAATGAAGCACATAAGAATCATGGTTGATTAATATAGGGTCATATACAGAGTTTTCTTCATATAAGGTCTTGGTTTTCCCTCCTTTGTATATGCATGTGTTTTATGTTGTGGCTCTAATGTATCAACATCTCTATAGAGGTTGACATCCACTAGGTGTGCCAAGAGGATTCTTCACTACATCAAGCTCAAACCTCTATCTCATTTATTTCTTGAAGCTCATATGTTGTGTGAACCTCAGGTGTCATTGCACACTAAAGAAGCCCCACACAAAGGTAATTAATAGATACAAAATAATGATCTCTACATGGAGTTACAAAACATGAGAACAAAAAACATATTAAGATAAGTCTAATGGGAAAATAATGTTAGACAAGAAGACTGGCATGTCTTAGCAAGAATATTGGAGTTATTAGAACCACCAGAGATTTGATATCATGTCATATAAAGGTGTAACTCCAAACTTGGATCATATTCCATTAACATGAATCCATATTTAATATGGTAATATGACTCTTGATTTCATATTTCAAGAGGTTAATTGACCTTTCATGTTGACTTATCTATTCATATTTCTCCTATTATTTAGAAATGATTAAAATGACAAAAAAATGAAGAATTATGTGTCCAATAGCACTAAACCCAAATTGAACTACGATCTCATCTTGCCAAAACCCCCTGAAACTTCTTTAACTAAGGTCTATTGCTCTACTTGAATTCACTTTACACAAGTTCACACTCGTTCCCTTGTACATGTGTTATGCCTTACATTTTGGTCTTCAGCACCCTTGTCTCTCATTTTGTCTCTTACAACAAGTAACTATATGCAATCATGTCACTCCTTGGTCCATCACATTGTTCCACATAAAATGTGCTGACCCATTCCCATAATGCACTAGTCCAAATATTCAATTCCTTGTCAACCCATGTCCTGACTCATTTCACCCACTTAACTTATCAAGATAACTGGCATTCCAACATTTTTTACCCACTTAACTTATCAAGCTAACCCATGTGTCTTCTCAACACACATTGCACCAAACTATGTAATGTCATGTTATGCTATGCTAACTCCTTGGTCACATGTTTTCCTCTGACACCATTTTCCATCATCATGCCATGTTAAGTTACTATCCAAAAACCCACCTAAACTTTCTTGCATCAAAAGTTTTCCTTCCAATCACGCATAACATGCTTGCTACATTTTGGTGTGAATCCCCTTGGCACTTTTGCATGCCCAAGGCAATCTAGCCCACCCACTATATATCCAACGCACCTCTGGTTCATGCATAACACATTGCATTCATGCAAAATACTACTTCATGACATTTGTGCAACATTAGGCACCTAGACCACAACCTTCAAGGTCTTACACATCCTATTGAGATGAAAAAAATGGAAAGTCTACCCATGACATGGTCAACATGTCAAAGTTGAAAAGGATTTTGTCAAAATGATTGTGTTGTGAAAATGGAGAGTATATTTTATGAACTTCAAAGTTTCAATTAATTTAAATTGGTTGGATGTGATAGACTAGAAGAATTTAAGAACATATTCTACCTTAATAGTGTATGTCTATCATTTCCTTGGATATATATATGATTAAGTTATTATAATTTTATTTAGAATGGGGTCTAGGATCCTTACCAAAACAATATATTGTCCTTTAAGGTTTAACAAGCGGGGGTATTGAAAATAAAATTTAAGTAACCTTACAAAACTTTATAGAATAATGATCCCTTAGAATTCAAATAGACAAGGCATTTTATAGAGATATATATCCATGCTAAATTCATCCTTACTTGAAACCTAAATCTACTATAATTTGTTTGTTTGTTTTTCTTTCATTTTTTTAATATAAATCCAAAACTTCTAATAAAAGCTTAAAAAAATATGTCATCATAATCACAATTACAATTAAAAAGAATTAAAATGTTCAACTATTAATCTCAATTACTAAAACAATATAAACCAATTCAAACCAATTCAAGCAAGTCTTTCATTCAAATAATTCTTTGAGAGGTTCGTTTTCCCATGTATTGTGTGTCCTTTGAATAAGTGACCCAAGAACTACAAACCAAGAGGTAATGAAACATATAGAGTCAAAACTCTATTTATTTGTACTTTGAGTTATATATTTATATAAACTTTACACTAAAATTATCAAAACTAACTTTTAAAACTAATTTATAGATGAAATGACTTTTTGACTAGAATTAGGTAATACAATTTTAAGTAAGATTGTGATTTTTTGTTGTTTAAAATACATATTTTAATGAATAAATGGACTCAATACCTTGAAAAACCCCTAGGGCACTTGAATTATATAGATTAAACAAGTTAAACTCAAGTTTTTCAAATCTCTACCTAATTTCAGTTAAAATTAACCAGAAAAAATGCTCTAAAAAAGTCATTACATCTAGTTGATCTTTGCCTCACATCGCCCTTTTTCAACTTCTAGGGTGAATTCTATGAACAAACCTGTGGAGTTGCCATGGGTTCTCCACTTTCTCCTATTGTTGCTAACTTATTCATGGAATATTTTGAGACCAAAGGTTTGGCCTTTGCTCAATTTAAACCAAAGCTCTAGAGAAGGTTTGATGATGACACGTGTGGTTTGGTCCCATGGTCAGGAGAAGTTAAAATTGTTCCTTGATCATGTTAATTCTCAATCTGACTAATCTAAATTTGATTGTTAGTTTTGTTGTGCTAATATCATCTTTAGATTTATATTCTTTGCTTCTTGTACAAGGGTTTATTGAAGTGCTTATGATTGATTAACAAGTAAATTTGTGGAGATTAAATTGAATACTTGAACATAAAAGCATGGAAAATACATGTTGAACAACAACATATAAACACACAACAAACCATCACAATTGAATCAATAACACTTTGTTTTGATGAAGGAGTTCACCTCTCCTAGGCTACATCTCCTTGGTCTAGCTTCCATGGCATGGACCTTTATATTAGATAAATTGTGAAAATAATGTTGATTACAGTCTCCTATTGCCTCTGCAACCTCTGCCAATGTGTCCAAAACATCAAAATCTACCAAGAATGACTCTTCCTGAACCAAAATTGGTCGAAAATTGTCTCAGTTATGGAAAAAACAAATTTTCCTACAATTTCTCCTCCAAATGTGCAGAAGACTCCAGACAATTCCACTATTTTGGTGGATTCCGCCGAATCTGAAGTTGCCACTAAATCCACTGCTATTTAATAGATGGATTAATTAGCAGTTAATATGGATTAATCTGGGATAAGCACATCTTAACAATGCGTTTATCCAAATAATATAGATCTGGTTTAATTAACACAAAACTTGCGGATTAGTGGAATAATAGGGGTTTAGTGTGGATAAACATGGATTAACGTTTTAAAATTCTCACCGTTTGAATTGGCTCCGCCCACGGTTACGCATTGTAGTCAGATGGGAGGGGGTTGGCCCCCTCCAAACCTTCATCGTCGGAATTGGAAAGCTTTAAGTAGTAGTGGTGACCCTTATGGGCTAAGACCCATTAAATAGTAAAGATGGCAAGGAATTGCAATGGCGCAAGGTAGGTCGTGGGTTCGACCCCGACCCTGACAGCATAGTTTTGTTCCACGGCACAACAGTCAACCACAAGTCATAAAATTTGGTTTATAAAATAACTCCGCCCGCATATATATGACTTAGCTTGTCCAAAGTTACAACCTTAGGGTATACGAAATATATTTGGCCATACATATGACTCCGCATGTCCAAAGTTACAACCTTAGGGTATATGAAATACATTCAGCCATACATATGACTCCGCCTGTCCAAAGTTACAACATTAGGGTATATGAAATATATTCGCTTGTCCCATATCCAAAGGTTTCGACCTTTGATAAATATATATGCAGCCCGAAACATATGTAGGTCTAGAACTTTGACATA
Source organism: Pinus albicaulis (assembly GCA_034641835.2). Classification (NCBI taxonomy): domain Eukaryota; kingdom Viridiplantae; phylum Streptophyta; class Pinopsida; order Pinales; family Pinaceae; genus Pinus; species Pinus albicaulis. The sequence continues at coordinate 1,323,155,879 of CM076572.1, forward strand.
AAATAATAATTTGGAATTTTAACATAATCCAAAGGTTGGATGGGTCCACCAGAGGGGGCACATGGCAGCCCCTAGTTGCACCACATGTCCAACTAAAAAAAATTCTCCTTCAACCTTAAGATAACTTGTAAAAAAATTTCACATCGAAAGTTCACTGGAGAGTCTGATTGTGACACTTGACACAGTGTCATTGGGCGAAAACTATAGAATATTCCCTGAATATACCTGGAGTGTTGACTGGGCTTCCATGTCATCAACCTGTCACTGTTATGCAATTTTTTTACCTGTTTGAGAAAACGGACAACATGTCATAACTTCCTCATCCGAAGTCGGATTTTGATTAAACGAATTGCATTGGATTCCTGGCGACGAGCTCTATGTGGTCGTCCTAGTTTGAAGCATTTCTAAGCACTTTCATTTTTGAGCTTAATACTGAGCCTCTGTTCATTCCTCCCCACTAGAAGCCTTTTGGACCCGAAAAGATACAATCAATTTTTCAGTAGGTGAGGGTAAAACTCCCTCACCCTTTCAATCTCCATCCATTTGGCCTTGGAAGGATTTTGTCCCTTGAGTCCCACTCTAAGGTATTTGACATTACTTCTTCTCAAAGTTCTGGTTCTTCTGTCAATTATGAGATCTTGTTGAAGTTCATCAAGATATTTTGGTGAGAAATCATCTATTGATGGCAACTGAACATGCTCTCCTTGATCATCAATCAAATGAGGCTCAAACAATCTCAAATTCTAAACATTAACGACAAAATATATTTGCATATAAGGAGGCAAAATATAGCTTAAATGCATTGTTACCAATCTTTTCCAGAATTTTAAAGGACCATAACAGATTGGCTTAGGTTTTTTACCTTCCCCTTGAAGTCTTTCTTTGTTGATATATAACCAAACTTCATCTCCAACCTGGAATTTGTGATCAACACGGTGTTTATCAGGCCTTGCCTTGTAGCTGCTTTGACTCTTTTCAAGTTGTTCTTGCTTTGTGTGATGTACCAACTGAATTTGCTCAATGAAATTCCCTGCCTTATCTATGTCACTATGACCATATATAGCGACATATTTCTCAAAGATGAATTCCAAAGGCGATCTTGGCAAGTACCGAAGACATGCCTCAAATGGTGATATGTTTGTGGAAGAATGCTTTGCCCTGTTTTATGCATGCTGAATGTAGTGCAATTTTTCATCCCACAACTTGGGATGTTTGTTGCAATAACCTCTAAGAAGATGAATGATTGTCCTGTTAACCATCTCGGTATGACCATTTGTTTTTGGATGTAAGGTTGTACTCTTCTTCAACATAGTGTCCATCATCTCCCACAATTTTGACCAAAAATTCCCAACAAACCAGGAATCTTGATCACTTACAATAGAAGTAGGAAGACCAAAATGAACCCATACATTTTGAAAGAAAATATGAGTTGCTTGTTCAGCTGTATTTTTTTTTTTACATGGCATCAAAAGACACATTTTGCTAAACCTATCTACAACTACATACAAGTAATCATGACCTTTCCTTGACCTTAGAAGGCCTCCTACAAAATCCATTGAGATACTCTCCCAAGGATGTGAAGGTACTAGAAGTGGAGTGTACAATCCTAGTTTCCTATTTCTAGGCTTAATTATTGCACACAAAGAACATCCTCTAATAAAACGAGATACACTATCAATCATGGGTGGCCAATAACAATACCTTTGGATATTCGCTACAGTCTTGTCTACACCGAAATGTCCAGCAATCAATGAAGTATGCACCTTCCTTCTGATACTGTTTCTTTCTCCTTGTGGAATACATAACTTGCCCAAGTGATACAAAAAACTATTATGCACATGATAATATAACTCTTCAATTTGGTTTCCTTGACTCAAGCTTTCATACACATCTTGAAAATCACTATCATATGCATATTGTTCAATGTAACTTTCATGCATAAATGAATTGTGCTTGCGTATAAGAGATGAATTTACTATAGGCCTAGAGAGCATATCGGCTACCTTATTGTAGATTCCATTTTTATACCTGATAACCAAATGGAAGTGTTGTAGAAATCCCATCCATCTGAAATTTCTTGATTGCTGCAACTTTGACTGTGACTGTAAGTACTACAATGGCTGATGGTCGATATGAATAATGGTCTCTTTCCCCATCAAATAGTGCTTCCATTTATTTACACTTTGTACCAATGCATATAACGATTTGTCATAGGTGGGATAGTTAGTCACAAATCCATTAAATTTTCAAAATGAAACGAAATAGGCTTACCATGTTGCATGAGAACTGCTCACATGGCATAATCACTAGCATTTGTTTGCATTAGAGAACTTTTGAGGTCTAAAATGGGTCTCCTCAGAAACATTTACAACCAAAATAAACTTTATAAGAACCTATAGGATTTAAGATGATGATGTCAACCATGGGGGATGATTCACCATTTTTGGGGTAAAAAAGTAAAAAAGATTAAAAAATAATAAAATAATAAAACTACTTTTTCAACATGTATTTTCAACTTATCTCCCTAAGTTTTTACTCACATTTTGAGTGGGAGTACTCGTTGGATGCAAAATTTAATTCCTCATCCAAGGAGTACCCATTTTGCATACTTTCAATGGACCCTACTACACGAAAAATGAGAAATACATGAAAAACGTGATTGCAATCACATTTTTCATGTATTTCTCATTTTTCGTGTACCAAGGCCACTCGAAAGTATGCAACATGGGTACTCCTTGGATGAGGAATCAAATTATGCATCCAACGAGTGTTCCGACTCGAAATTTGAGTAAACCCATAGGGATATAAGTTGAAAATACGAGTTGAAAAAGTACTTTTTCTTTTTTCCCTCTTAAATTTGATGATGTAATCAAATATAACTTTATTATTTCCACTATTATTTTATAATTTCCTTAAGAGGCCCATTTTAGACCTCAAAATTCCCCTAATGGATCTCAAATGGTTGCCTAAGATTCAGAAGAGCAAATACCCGTGGCGAACTGATCTTTTGTTTTAAAGCATCAAATGATTTTTGCTTCATATCTCCCTAATGGAAGACTTTCTTGACACTTGTTAATGCATGTAACAAAGCTTCAATGGAAGAAAAATTAGCAATGAATTTCCTCCAATACTGTGCTACCCCAAGAAAGCTTCTTACCTCTGTAATTGTATTGGGCTTGGGCCAATTTAGGATGACCTCAACCTTGGAAGGGTCTATCTTCAACTCGCCTCATCCAACAATGTGTCCCAAATACACTAAATAAGTCTTTCCAAACTCACACTTTGACATCTTTAAAGATAACTGCTCTTTTTTCTAGACATCAAGTACCTTGTTCACATGCATGACATGTTCATCTCTTGATTTTATGAATATCAAAATATCATCTAAGTAAACAATGATAAATTCATCTAGAAATGGTCTTAAAACATCATTCTTAACTCTCATGAAAGTAGCTAGAGCATTTGTTAGACTAAATGGCATAATGTTAATTTTGGATAATTAGGTCCAAACTCCATGTTACGATGCTCAGATGAAGATGCCAATATTTTTATTGGATTCCTCTTTCAGAGAGGTGCAAGATCGATCTAAAGATCATCTTGATCCGATGAGCACAACATTTATTTCGAATTTATTCAAAATATGTCCAGGTCGACCTAAAGGTTTGGAGCCCCAACAGCTGTGTCACACACCCTCATTGATGGATATAAATTGATCAACGTTGGAGGACATTTTAACTCATCACATCCTCATACATTCTCTCTCATAATCTGATTGGTTCGATCACCTTGGAGGCTCTTCTCTTCACACGTGGGAAATTTCAGCAAGGAGAAAATTTTGTTTTTGACCTAGGGTTTCTACTACAGCTTTGACCAGCGTTGACTTTGGTCAACGCATGGTCAAATTGACCTAAAACTCTCCCAATCTTTCGATTTCATCAATATACATTTTTTTGCACAATTCCTGAGGTTGGACGTTGAATTTGACTTCGCCGCGTTGACCTTGCTGCTGCTGTTGTTTATGTTGATCGTTCACTGACAGCGTTGACTTTTGGGGTTGACTGATTTGGTTGTCCTAGAGGGTTGTGTGACACTTCTGGTTGGCTGACCGTATTGAGACTTTGTTGGTTGAAGCATCCTATTGACCTTCGTAACGCACCAACACACTTATATATTTTGGCTTGTCTTCTGTCGATCTACTAGTATGTTCTATCAGCATTTTAATTTCTTATTTATGTGATTGCTGACTGATATTGGGATAAAAAGTAGAGTTGCATCAAACATAGAGCATCTACACAAATTTACATGGTATTAGAGCTGAGGTGAAGACAAAGACCTAGTTTGTAGCAATCACTGAAGAAGAGCATGGGTTCCTCAAACTACAATGGCTTTAAGGCTGATGACAAACTGACTGAGAAGGAAGAATTCCATGCCTGGAAGATGACATTGGATCTTAATTTGGAAGACCAAGATGTCATGGACTATGTGCAGGGTAAAATCCAAGAGCCTCCATCCACTGCAACTACTGCTGCCAAATCAAAGTACAAGAAGGGGGAAATCAAAGCAAAGTTGATGATCAGGGACTCAATTCATAAGAGTCTAGTTGCCTACATCTCTGAGCTAGGCACATCCAAGGAGATGTATGATAAGTTAGTCAACATGTTCAAGGCCAACAATGCGAATCAAGTCCTATTCTTCAAGAACCAATTGAAGAATATGAAGAAAGGCAGGGATGAGTTTGTTCAATCATATTTTTTGAAGCTGACCGAAATTAGGAATAATATTTTGGCTATTGGGGAGAAAATAGTTGATCGAGAGATGGTTCTCACCGCACTTGGAGGTCTCTCATCTGAATGGCATGTATTCAACACTACCATTCTCAATAACAATGTCATACCTGATTTTTTCGAAGTACTATCGAGATGCGTACAAGAAGAAACAAGGATGAAGGAATATGAAAATGAAGGAAATGTTGCCTTCACTACTCGTGCTAAGAAGAAGAACTTTGGTGGTCCAAAGAACAAAGGAAGAGCAGGGACCCAAGGAAAGAAAGGAAAATGTTACAGCTGCCACAAGCCTGGACACTATGCTAGAGAATTCCCTTTCAAGAAGGATTATCCCGATGATGATGAAAACAACAACAACCAGAGGAATGGAAATCAAAGGAAAAATAGGTTCAAAGGAAAGAGGAAGACTTCCTCTAGTGGAAATAGGAAACATTTCAAAAGGTCAAGAAATTCCAGATAGTGGTGCCTCAAGGCACATCACTGGGTTCAAGGAAGCACTTTCTGATATGGTTGAGAAGGATGTTAATCTGAAAATTATCCTTGGAGATAATGCCACATATCCCATGAAAGGGATAGGGACTGTGACCCTCCACTTCTCTCAAGTTCAAGTCCTCCACTTGCAAGATGTACTATATGTACCTGATTTGAAGAAGAACATTGTGTCTATATCAGCCATGGAAGACAAAGGTTTCAATGTGGCATTCATTGATGGGAAGGTGCATATATGGAAGAATAGATTCAAGGAAGCTATCATGATTGGGTTTAGAGTTGATACACTCTACCAGGTTGGAGGAAGTCCATTGGGAGCGATGACATGTGATACTATCTGACAGACTGAATTATGGCACCAAACGTTTGGACACCTTCACTACAAAGCCCTTCCTGAAGCAAGGAAGGTGGTGACGGGGATGCCCGAGTTCACAAATGATCATGAAGGTGTACGTCAGGGTTGTTTCGGAGGAAAGAATACAAGAGGACTTTTCCCCTCAAGTGTCACAAAGACATCTGATGTCTTGCAATTGATGCATTCTGATCTGTCTAGTATGCTGCCCGTGACATACTTGGGAGGATGTTCTTATTATATGACATTCATATATGACTTATCTCGCAAAACCTGGATATACTTCTTGAAAAAGAAGGATGAGGCTTTCATGTGGTTTCGTACCTTCAAACAGGGAAGAAGATCAAGATATTGAGGACCGATAATGGCATTGAATATGAGACGAAGTTCGAGTTCAAGAACTTTTACAAAGAAGTTGACATCAAGAGGGAGACCACAATTGTCTATACTCTTGAGCAAAATGGCGTTGTTGAATGAAAGAACATGACCATTATGGAAGCTTCCCATGCCATGCTATGTGACCAAGGTCTTCTGAAGTTTCTTTGGGGAGAAGCTATGAACACTACTGTGTACATACAAAACTGATGCCTGCATTCTGCTCTCGACTCCAAAACTCCCGAAGAGGTTTTCTCTGGTAAGAAACCTAACATCTCACATTTTAGAGTTTTTGGATGTCCTTTCTATTTTCATGTGCCGAAGGAGTAGAGGAGCAAGCTGGATGCTTTTGGAAAGAAGGGAATGTTTTTGGGCTATAGCGAAAATTTGAAGGCCTATAGAGTCTATGTGCCTCGTCAAAAGGAAGTGGAGATATGCCACGATGTTACCTTTAACGAAGATGCTTCCATGAGGAAAGTAGTCAATATTCCCGAGTTCTGAGGAAGATCATGAAGCAAGGCTTGGAAACCAAGAAGAACCGAAGGATGAGATGATGCCCGATGTTGAAGGACCGATGGACCCTATTGATCCACCTCCTTCAATGAGGAAAAGACAGTCATGGCTCAGGGACACTCTCGAGGATGTTGAGGGACATATGGCCCCAAGGGGGACATTCTATGAAAGCAAGAAGCTGAATAGATACCAAGGGTATCTAGCAGCCATGAGTACTATTGTACAATCTAAGCCTGGATCTGTTGAAGAAGCCGTAAAGCATCAAGTCTGGAACGATGCTATGTACAAACAATATGAGTCCATTATGAAGAATGATGTCTGGGATGTGGCTCCAAGACTAGAGGACAAAGCAGTTGTCACCTCGAAATGGCTCTATAAGATCAAGCATGGATCCGATGGAAGTGCTGAAAAGTTCAAGGAAAGATTTGTTTCCCATGGCTTCTCTCAAAAGGAAGGCATAGACTATGATGATATATTTTCACCCATGGCCCGATATACCACTATCCGATCTATCATAGCACTTATTGCTACACAAGGATGGAGTCTTCATCATATGGATGTGAAGACTGCATTTATGCATGGTGCGATAAAGGAAGAGGTGTATGTGGAGCAACCTCTGGGGTTCAAAGTCCAGGATCAGGACACCCATGTTTGCAGGTTGAAGAAAGCCCTCTATGGGTTGAAGCAAGCACCTAGAGCTTGGTACGAGAGTATATATAGCTACTTGATGAAACTGGGCTTCACTCGTAGTAATGTTGATCCAAAACTTTACTTCAAGGTTGATAGAGAAAATCCTCTCATTCTGGTGTTATATGTGGACGACCTCTTTGTGACAGGTGTTGACCCTCTCATTTATCAGTGCAAGAGGGAGCTCACTGCTAAGTTTGAGATGAAGGACCTAGGATTGATGCACTACTTCCTAGGCCTAGAGGTCTGGCAGAGACCTGGTGAGATTTTCCTTTCTCAAGGAAAATATATTGTGAAGCTTCTGGAAAGATTTGGAATGGTGGACTGTAAGTCCGTGTTGACACCAATGGAGCTCAACTTTAAAAAGTTGAGTGGCAGCGCTGCTGGGCCCGTGCTAGAAAATACTACTGAGTATCGTCAACTCGTAGGGGCCCTGATGTTCTTAGTGAACACCCGTCCAGACGTATGTTTTGCAGTGAACACTTTGAGTGAACATATGGTTGAGCCTCATCACTTTCAGTGGGTTGGTGCCAAGAATCTGTAGAGATATCTTCGGGGCACGATAAACCATGGGCTGAGATACACTTTCGGGAGCATGACACTCCATGGATGTACTGATGTCCATTAGACTGGCAGTGTGGTGGATCGTAAGAGCACATCGGGATGCTGCTTCACACTTGGTTCTACTTCGATATCATGGATGAGCATGAAGAAAAATTCGATGGTTTTGAGCACCGCGGAGACTGAATACATTGCAGCAAGTATGGCCTGTTGTGAAGCATTTTGGTTGCGAAATCTCTTCAGTGAGTTGTTTGGGCATGTGCTAGATACCACCATGATAGTCTGTGATAACCAGAGTGGGATTTGGTTGTCCAAGAATCCCGTGTTCCATGATCGATCCAAGCATATTGATATCAGGTACCATTTTATCCAGGATATGGTACAATGAGGTTCTGTAAGGCTCGATCACATAGGAACTGATGAGCAGGTCACGGATATTCTCACAAAGACCCAGGGAACGTCAAGTTCCTAACCTTCCATGAGAATCTTGGTATCATGGAACGACCCTATTCTGAGGGTTATGTTGGACGATGAGCTCTGGGAGCTTTGAGGGGATTTGGGGATACCTTCTCAGAGCTATAAGCAACCACAGGACTTGGCTTGCCAAAACTTGTTGGTGTGCTTCTGCCCCACCGTTATGATGATTGAGTTGGTTCACCTCTCATGATCTGTGCCCCGTATGCATTGTTACACTAAAAATTGTCATCCTGACGTTCTGCTATGTGTATGAGCTCATTATAACTCATACTTCTCCCTTTGCAAGTCTAAACATATTAGTTCCTCATGTCAAGCCTTGAAAATCAGAAAAAGTTCCTAAAAGTCTCCTAAACTTTGGTATCACACTTTCTGGCTATCTTTCCTGCGGTTCCGCACCCAATGTTCAGCTATCCTGCATACCTGAACACACTTTATCTTTGTTATAGGTGCGGACCCCTGTAAGATTTAAAAGGCGCAAGTAAATTCCAAAAAGCTTAATTAAAGTAAATTCTGGAAGCTTCTAGAATGGATTTTGCGGTGGTAGAACCGCTCTTGTGAGGTGCATGAATCCCTTACCTTATGGAGCTAACCCCTTGATGTGAGGAGATTATCCCTTTGAAGGAGGATTCTATCCCTTCATACTTGGAACAAAAAACCTCTTCTTTTCCACTATAAAAAGAGGCATTGGGTAGCCTCAAAGGGAGTGGAAGCTTTAGAATATTTGAAGTTAAGTGCTGTTGAGATTCAGACTCAGTTGATTAAGACTTTTGTGAGGAAAGATTACATACCTCTATTAGTCTTGGTTGGAGGAGTGCAGAGCTTATCAAAGTAAAGGAGATTCCTGCTTCGGACCCCGGAAAGTCCTGTGCAACATCAAGGCTCAGGTTGTAAGGATTTTCTTCTTTTGAAATTAATACAAACATACTCATTTTTCTCAATAAGCTTTCAATCAATGGTTTATTTCATAGATTCCTTGATCACTATGATAAGCATGGTTTATGATGATTTCTATACAGGTGCTATGTAATATTTTGCTTGTTTGTGACTGCAGGTTTACGAGGAAAACTCCTTCAAGCGCGCGAGGGACAATAACGACTTCAAACAAGCACTGGACAAATGGTAAGTCCTTAACACCTCTATAGAGCTTTTCGTAGATCGTATATGCTTAGAGAAAGATTAGTCTATTTGGCTGTTTGTTGCTAGATACTTTTAGTACTAGGGAGATCGGTCTTGTCCTCAAGACGGATTTATCCGCCAACAAATTGGTGACTCCGCTGGGGAAAGAACTTGTTGTTTTTGGTTCTCTTTTATTTTGATTTGAGGAAACGTTTTTCCTAGTTTTTTATTGATAGACATCTGCCCGGGTAGCTTAGGTTTTCTCTGCTTTTGAAAATTTTGAGATATTTTATGTTTTTCTCTAATTTTTCTTGGGACCGCACTTTGTCTTCTTTGCACGTACAGGCAGTTTCACATTTTTTCTTTAGTAAAAAATGCGGTACCACACTTGTTCCTTCTGCAAGACTGCGGACCCTGTTAAAATTTTGAAAAACCTTCAGATTTCTTTCTTTAGTTTATCTTTATTTTAATTTAGAGTTTTTGATTTCTGCCCAGATTGATGATTGTTTCTGTCAAAAGCTTTCTGTGAATGAATCTTAGTAGTATTGGTGTTTTGATGATTTTCTAGAAGTTTTGCATTTTGGATTGTCTTTCGCTTGGTCTTTGTAGCGATTTGAAGCATTGACTATTCAAAATAACTGAGATTACATTGGTCTTTTGTCTTCTGCTGAATCCGACCTGATTGTGAAATCATCCTTTATTGAGAAATAGAGTTGCCTGTTTCTTTGCAAATCTTCGAAAAGAAACTTTGTTATTGGTTTTTGAATTTCATTTTTTATAAAAACATAATTGAGTGTTTTTGATCTGTTTGTTATTCTGAACGAATAGAGCCTTAGTTTGCTGAATAACTAAGTAAAACATTCTTCAAAAATTTTAAAAGCTTTTATTCAAATAGGTTATTAAAATTTGTAGATCTCAGAATTAGTTTGATAGTTTTGAGTGATTTTCATAAAAGTTAAGTTTGTAGATCTCTTTTGAAGAAAATTTGTTTTATAGCTTCAAGTTTTTGAAAGTGAAAGGATTTTATTATGAGCTTTGATAGTTTGTTTCATTTGGAGTTATTGCTAAAAAGACAAAAATATTTTCTTTCAATTGTTCTTTATGTTTAAAGAAGGAATTGTTCATTAAAAGAATTGCATTCTCTAACTCTTCCTTAATTAGAATTTCATTGAAAGAAAACAATCTGATTATCATTTTTAGGTGCATTTTTAGTGTTTTTCGGAAGTCGAGTCTTCACACCATCAGAGTTTCACGTCCGCACCCATTGATTTAAGAAACAACTCCTAAAAGTAACGCTTAATTAAAAGTCATCTAGCAATATTTTTATTTTCTAGGGCTCTTATCACCAACATAGCTTAGGCTAGTATCTTGGAGTAGGGAGTAATTAACTCTCCAAGGTAGTAAAAACAAACAAGTAGACAAATCTTGCGGTAGGAGATAAATCCAATTGTAATTTGTATAATCTGGGAAGCTTCTCTTAAAGAAGTCAATCACGAGATCATGTCCGAACCCTTGAGACAATCAATTCTGTTTCATTGGGGAAGATAGAAGATTTTGCGCGTATTACAAATGGTAAACCTCAGATTAACCATTTTCGAGGAGCATGGGGTCACTTGTCGGTAAACCTCGGATTAACCGTGTCGAGGAGCCTTCAAGGGGATTGAGCTTGCTACTCTGCTCTTGCGCGTGAGATCAGATCGTAGACTGTTCCCCCAGTTATATTTGTTACTGTTGGTAACCTTAGTGTCCATTATCTTAAGATTATTTCCTAAGGTGACGGTGAAGGAAAGATCTCACTGTACCTGGAGCAGACGTCGACTAGACTCACTTGGGATCCTTCCGGGGGTTTTTTTGTCGGATAAACGTTCTTGCGACAAGACCCATCTCCCTAGTGTTAGTGTTAAACTAGCAAACAAACTAACAACTAAGTTTGCTTTTTTCTACATATTCGTTTACAAATAAATGCTAGCAGAAGGTGTCGCATCCTACCAGACCTGAATGCTTATTTGCGGTCGCAGTGCTTTCGTTGCATCAATAATCCTTCATCGCAACAAGGGCCCTTTTGTCACAAGAAAGTATTATCTTTCGTTGATCTGCGATCACAAACAAGAAAATATCAATAGCACCTGTATAACAAATAATTATAAAACATACCTATCATAGTGATCAAGGAATCTATGAAATAAACGATCAAACGACAACTTATTGAGAAAAACAGAACTTGATTGTATTAATCTTAAAAATATACAGAAGAACCTTACAACCTTAGCCTTGATGTTCAAAAGGCCTTCCCGGGGTCCGAAGCAGGAATCTCCTCTACTTTGATAAGTCTTGCACTCTTCCTCCAAGAGCATAAAGAGGACAGTATCTTCCTGTGCTCAAAGTTGGAGTACAGTTTCAACTTTAATGAAGATTAACCTTTAAAATCTTTCTGCAAACTAACCCTGAGGCTACCTCAATGCCTTACTTACAGAGCGATGAGGAGTTAGGATTCCAATTTTTTGGGGTGGGAGAACCCTCCTTCAAAGGACAGTAGGCCTTACATCAAGTGGAGCTAGTTCCTTGTCAGTGGAATACATGCACCTTACTAAAGCGTACTCATCCCCAAAAAATCTCATCCAGAACCTTCTAGAATTGACCAAAATTCAATTTTTTCAGTTTAATTCCTGCTACTTTTACGTGTACTGCAGTATTACATCGAAACAAGTGTTTACAATTCAGCTTATCTTTTAATGTCTACCTTGGGCCTAAAAACCAGTAAAGCCACAATAATTTGGCTCATGTTGAGCTTTTTAGGGTTTTTTCTCCAGTTTCAGGGCATGGAATGAGGAACAAAGGTTGTAAGACTTGCAAAGGAGGCATGTATGAGTGTTACTGAGCTCATACAGTCAGCAAAATGTCAAGGTGACAGTTTTCAGTGTAACCAATTTCCCCCTAAAGTGCGAAGTCTGAAATAGATGAAGATGAAGTCTGTCATATATGAAGAGTGAAGTACTTTATCATTTCAAGGATCATCCTGTGGACACCCCAGTCGGAACCTGTAAAAACATTCAATGCAAAATATATACATGTATATGTCATCACTGAGGTAGGCATTCCCATACTCAGAATAAAACTAACTATAAACTAACTGAAATCGTTCTGATACAGGAATGATTTTGAATACATCATAATACAGATATATGTAGACACGGTATGGGCGCAGCCATCTGTTTATCAATAGTCTACTGTATAGATGAAAACAAAATTCCTCGTAGCCTGGATGGTGGAAACTAGATCCAGGGTCTTGATTTCCGCATCTCAAACCAGTACAATTCTATCCATGTGAATAAATGTGTCGAAGTCGAACATGGTAGAAACCACTTGATTACCAGTCAATGATGTGAACTGTTAACAAGTGTGAGAGAAACCACCAGTAATGTCAATGGCTCTCAAAGTACTCAGTACAATCCATGAAATGTGAATGAATGAGTTGAAGTCGAACATGTCACGGAGTCATTCGATCGAAGGTCAATGATGCAACCTGTCGTTGAAAGCGAGAAACCTGCCATTGAGGCATGCAGATTTCAAGGTACTGACGATTTCTGGATCAACTTCCTAGATAATGTGCTGATGTCGATAGAAAGTGATCTGTCGTAGGCAAGCCTACAACATGAAATCATAGATCAAGTTTTGAAAATATATTGGCAAGGACTGACTCAGGGATGGTCAAAGATGGATGACAGATATTTTGCAGATGAATGGTTTTACTTGAACTGTTCTCTTGGACACATAACGACACTGCAGATGGCTTGGTGACAATTGACCCAAAGCTAATACCCAGAAACCGGCTGAAAACTTTTCAATGTGGTTTGATTAATTGTTAGGCAAAGGATTTCCCAACCCAGGTGAATATAAGTGTCGTGTCCAAGAGTGGTTGACTGAGTTTTCGGAAAATTTAAAATACAACAAACACGCCCATTTTCTCTCTTTTCCCCCACCATTTCTGGCAAGTACCTCTTTATTTTTGACAAGCTTGAGGAGGATAACATTTGCTTGATTATAAGCTCATCCTTCGGATGAGTCCAACTTAGTTTAAAATTCGAACCCTAAGAAGGAGTGGTTCGTTCCTGTTGAAAATTAAACAGGTCCTTTACTGTTAAGTTTTAACGAGTCCAATATAGGAGAAACTCGGTGTTTTTCAGTTTTAGGGAGTCAGAAGAAAAACTTAAGAAAACTCCATGGGTGTTCTTTTTCGTAAATTTAGTCTCTCGAGCCAGAAAAAGGATAAAATAATGCGGGAGAGAACTCTATTGACCGTATTTAGTCAACGTATACCTTTTTCGTAAATAGTCCATTTCAGTCCGTAAAAGGGGTAAACTTATATTGAAGGGACGACTGTTCATTTACTTTAACGAGTTCGAATAGTCAAGTACTCGGCAATCTTTTCATATTTAGAGAGTCTGAAAAGGGCTTAAAAGAGGACTCCAAGGTTTCGCTTTTTCGGTAAGTTTTAATGAGTTCGAAAAAGGGATAAAAATGTACTCATGGTTTTCACTTTTTCGTAAGTTTTAACGAGTTCGAAAAAGGGATAAAAATATACTCCTGTGGCCGACTTTCAATTTAATTTACGAGCAGGAAAAGACGGAAAGAACTCGGCATTTTCATGTGTTTTACGAGAATGAAATATAGCAAAATAATCTCGGGATTTTCATGAGTTTAACGAGTCTTGAAAATAACCGAAATTGACTCAACATAGGTTTCATTTTTACAAAAGCTTGAAACAAAGAGAAAACTGTGCTTGATGCCCCCTAAGCGTAACTGCTAGAGTGCATGCCCCCCAGCTTCATTTCATTCAACTAAGTACACTAGTAATAAATAGCTGGATGGAATGAAGGTTCATTTACGAGATCATATGAAAGACCGAACCTAAAAACTAACCTAACTATGACTTAACATCTACGAGATCTAGTCAAAGACTCGACTCAATTAGGGGAGGATTTGTTTCATTTTTTAACGAGCTTGACACAGGAAAAGAACTATGCTCATGGCAACGTGTTTCATTTTTTAATGAGGTTGACACAGTAAAAGGAACTATCCTCAGAAACTACTTATTTCTAATCTACCTACATAACCTACTGATTCATTTTTTAATGAGGTTGACACAAGAAAAGAACTGTCCTCATACCTGATTCATTTTTTAACGAGGTTGACTCAATAACATGAACTATCCTTTGACCAACTAATTCATTTTTAACGGAGTTGACCACGGGAAAGAGCGCTCTGAGCTTCCTTTATTTCTAATCTCTCTATATCTCTATATACACTAGTCATATCATTTCATTTTTTAATGAGGTTGACACGGGAAAAGCACCATCCAAGCCCTACGATTCATTTTTAACGAGGTTGGCACGATTAAGAAGGAACTATCCTCGATCCTTTGGCCCGATTCATTTTTTAACGAGGTTGGCACAGTAAAAGGAACTATCCTCAGTCACTGACTGATTCATTTTTTAACGAGGTTGACACAGTAAAAGGAACTCTCCTCACCCTCACTGATTCATTTTTTAACGAGGTTGACACAGTACAAGGAACTCTCTTCACTCACTGATTCATTTTTTAACGAGGTTGACACAGTACAAGGAACTATCCTCGGTCACTGATTCATTTTTTAACGAGGTTGACTCAGTACAAGGAACTCTCCTCACTTACATGTTTCATTTTTTACCGAGGTTAACACAGTAACAGGAACTATCCTCACCTACATGTTTCATTTTTTACCGAGGTTGACACAGTAACAGGAACTATCCTCACAAACTTCTAAAATACAGCCTGTTGGAGGTTTCCTCAACACAACTAACATTTACAGCCATGGTTGGTTGGTTGACTTCTTCTTATCCTGCTTCTTCTTCTTCTTCTTCTTCCCTTTCTTCTTCTTCGCCACCTGGTTACTAGCGTCAAGGCTTTTACCAGGCGAAGAGGAAGAAATGGAGGAAGAAATATTAGACGAAGAAGGTGAAGGGTCAACAAAAGGTTGGTGATGTTGAGATGGTGAACTCTGCTTAGGTGAAGCATTCGGTTGAGGTGGAACAATTGGAGTGTTCGGGGCCAACGAAGTTGAAAATAACCATATCGGTAAACCTATTGTAAATCCAGGTAATGACAATGTAGCCATATAAGGAGGACCAACATTTCCAAAGCAAGGAAAAGTACTAGGATTCTCATTAAGAGGGGTTCCTTGGTTGGTAAATTTCGGAACAGTTGTCATTATATTCAACTTCAGTGAATTTTATTAACAAATTAAAAACTAAAATTAACAATTAACAATTAACAATTCACACATAACAATTAAAATTCACAATTCACACCTATGGTCTCTAAAAGTAAAAACAAACAAATTAACACGCGCTATCAAATCTAGTAGTCAAACCACACACAAACAGTAACTTCCCGTACTAAAAACATTAGTTGGTGATGAAATCCAACATTGTAGAATTTAATACAGAAAGGGCGGTTGGAACAGTTACCCCGACAACCTGCTTAATGAAACAGACTGGCACAAGTTTCTTCACAAAACCATCTCGAGTGAAGAGAACCCCCCAGAGAGTCCAAGTGAGTCTAGTCGACGTCTGCTCTAGGTACAGTGGGATATTCCCTCCACCGTCACCTTAGGAAAGAACCCTATAGATTATGGCCACTAAGGTTACCAACTGAAACAAATATACATGGGGGAACAGTCTACGATCCGACACACACGCAAGGGCAAAGTAACAAAGCTCAATCCCCTTGAAGGCTCCTTGAAATAATCCAAGGTTTACCGACAAGTGACCCCAGGCTCCTCGACAATGGTCTATCCGAGGTTTACCGTTGTTAATACGTGTATATCTTCTATCGTTCCCAATGAGGAAGGATTGATTACCTCACTGGTTCAGATATGATCTCGTGCTTAACTCCTTTAGGAGGAGCTTCCCAGAGCATAGATGCAACAATTGGATTTATCTCCTACCACAAGATTGATCTACTGTTTGTTTTTGTTGCTTTGGAAAGTTAACTATAACCTATTCCAAAGCACTAATCCTAAGCTATATTGGTGGTAAGAGCCCTAGAAATAAAAAGATTACTAGATGAATTTTATTTAAGCGCTGTGTTATTTAGGCTATTATTACTCAAAAGGGTAAATGGATATGAAACCAATGTTGTTATGACCCGAACCAAAACTGAATGAAATCGAATATGATAATGTAATCTTTTCAATTCGATGAATCCTAAATAAAATAGGGAGAGAGTTTCCATCACTTCCAACAATGCAAAGATTGATAAATAAGAGAAAATATAACAAATTCTCTAATGCACTAATTTCATCAAGAAAAACTAATGCAAATCAATCCCAAAACAATTTTTTTTAATTTTTGTGTTTTTAAAACAAGCATAAAAACATCTAAATTCAAATCAAAGAAAACTGATCTAAATCTACGATTATTTTTCAGAATGCAAACTATGCAGTGGTAATCTATGCACAATTCACATGAAAAGTATGCAAATGTAATCTATGCACATTTTACATTCATATTCTGAAAATGAGAATTCTAATTATGCAAGTGTGATCTATGCAAGAGAATTCTCAAACACAAGATGATTCTAATGTAATCTAAGAACCAATCAAGTGGAAGTCAAGAAAATCGGGTGAGAGTTCCAAAGATCAAAAAACACTCAAAGGCGATTAACACTCATACACAATTTTGCAAAAACAAAAGCAAAAAGATGCAAAATTGTGAAAAGAATGAGACAAACCTTCAATTAATGACCAAAGGAAATCAAATTAAGAATTTCTCAAAAAAGAGACTCAAAACACCCAATTAACTTAATGGAGATTGATGAGATGAAGAATTGCTGAAGGAAATTCAGAAACAAGAGATTTTTGACAGAAAAATACAGATCTGGGTAGATGCTAATAATCCTAAATTAAATCTAAACTAAACTAAAAAAAAGAAATCTAAAGTTTTTCCAAAATTTTAACAGGGTCCGCAGGCTCCCAGAAGTAACAGGTGCGGTCCTGCACTGGTTACTTAAGGAAATTGCGGATATGCCCGCACTGTGTGTGAAGACAAAGTGCGGTCCCCTGAAAACTTCAAGAAAAACATAAAAGATTTCAAAATTTTCAAAAACAGAGAAAAACTAAGCTACCCAGGCAGATATCCATCAATCAAAAACCAGAAAAAACATTTCCTCAAATCAAAATAAAAGAGAACCAAAAACAACAAGTTCTTTCCCCAGTGGAGTCGCCAATTTGTTGGCCGGATAAATCGTTCTTGCGGACAAGACCGATCTCCCTAGTGTCAGAAGACAATCTAGCAACAAACGAACAACTAAGTTTGTCTTTCTCTAAGTATATTCGTTTTACAAATAAATGTTATGAAGGTGTCGATCCTACCTTAGATCCAAATGCTTATTTGTGGTCGCAGTGCTTCCGTTGCATCAATAATCCTTCGTCGCAACAAGGGCCCTTTTGTCACAAGAAAGTATCATTTTTCGTTGATCTGCAATCACAAACAATAAAATATCAATAGCACCTGTATAACAAATAATTATAAAACATACCTATCATAGTGATCAAGGAATCTATGAAATAAACGATCAAATGACAGCTTATTGAAATAAACAATCGAACGGCAATTTATTGAGAAAAACAGAACTTGATTGTATTAATCTTAAAATATACAGAAGAACCTTACAACCTTAGCCTTGATGTTCGAAAGGCCTTCCGGGGGTCCGAAGCAGGAATCTCCTCTACTTTGATAAGTCTTGCACTCTTCCTTCAGGGGCAAAAAGAGGTATGTGATATTTCCTCTCAAAAGCTCAGTAGAAATAAGTCTAAATCTCAAACAACACTTCAACTCAAAAATCTTCTTCAAAAAACTTAACCTTTGAGGCTACCCAATGCCTCCTTTTATAGAACAGCTGAGGAGGTTAGGATTCCACCTTTAAAGGGATAGAATCCTCCTTCAAAGGGATAGGCTCCTCACATCAAGGGATTAGTTCCTTAAGGTGTGGGATACATGCACCTTATCAAAGCGTACTCATCCCCAAAAAATCTCATCCAGAACCTTCCAAAATTGACCAAAATTCAACTTTTTCAGTTTAATTCCGCGCTTTTTTAACTTTACAGGGGTACCGCAGGTATTACACTGGAAAAGTGCGTTCTATAACGCAGTTTATCTTCACATTACCTGCGTACCCTAGCTAAAAACGCAGGCAGACTTCATATTAACTGTGTACCCAAGGTTTTTTGAGCTTTTTTGGGTTTTTTCTCCAGTTTCAGGGCATGGAATGAGGAACAAAGGTTGTAAGACTTGCAAAGGAGGCATGTATGAGTGTTACTGAGCTCATACAGTCAGCAAAATGTCAAGGTGACAGTTTTCAGTGTAACAGGTTTTCTTCACACGATATGGTTTTGTGAGGAAACTTGTGCCAGTCTGTTTCATTAAGCAGGTTGTTGGGGTAACTGTTCCAACCGCCCTTTCTGTATTAAATTTCTACTAAGTTGGATTTCACCACCAACTAGTGTTTTTAGTACGGGGAGTTATTGTTTGTGTGTGGTTTGAACTCCTAGATTTTTAAGCGTGTGATTCAATTGTTTGTTTCTTAAAGACATTAGGTGTTTTCTTTGAAATTTTCTTTGTTTGCGTGTGAGTAGTTAAATAATTAATCATGGCAGAATTGCCGAGACAATCCCGGAGACTACAAGGGAAAACCCCTGAATATTCACCAAGTCAGCTTGAAGGGCTTCGCGCTCTGGTATCATCTAGTAGCGGTAGGATTAAATCAACAGAAGTCGGAACTTCATCTATAGTAGTTCATCCTGGTTATCAAACACCCATAACAGAACATATTCAAGAGCCGATTTCGGTTTCTGAAGTTACTGGTAGTATTTCTCCTACCAGTGAACTAGCTGACAAACTTGAAATCTCTGAACCTGAAACTGAACCCTCTGTTTTGGAAACATCTTCAGGGTTTATTACTCCAACTTCTAGCGATCCTGGTTCACCAAGGGTAAGAAATATTGTTACTGACGATCTTCCATCTGGACTAATTTCTATTGAAGAACTTACTAATCCAGACGAAGAGTTATCTCCTCCCAATTCCCCTCAATCGTTACATCTTAGGGAACATGAATCAATTTTCTACAGCCCTATTCGAACTACTGCTTGGTATTTATCCTTAAATTTTTTTTTAGAAAATCTGGGTCTTTCTTTTTCTCCACCTCGAGTTCCATTTCATCCAACACCTAGAGGTTATTATTTGTCATCCATTATGGCAGGGGAGTCATCCATGTTTTCCCAAACACTGGAAACATTTTTACATGGTGGTCCTTCTGTTCCTTCAGGATATCAGGCTCTGTCTGGTACTTTCTCCGGAGCAGCTCCTCAACCAATAGAACAAGTGTTATCATGTAGTTTAAGTGGAATTAAAATTGAAACGTTAAACGCAGAGCAATTTTTTATGATGTCTGGTAATGTTCTGAATCCGCAACCTCAAGGCAGTCAGTTACCGCCTGGAGGGAAATCTCAGGGAAATCCGTTACCGCCTGGGGGGCAACCTGAAGGTAGTCAGTTACCGCCTAGGGGGCAACCTTCAGGAAGTCAGTTACCACCTGGGGGTCAACCTTAAGGTGGCTTTTTCCCAGGACAAACTATGGAATCATATTATTTTGGGGGACAACCCCAAGGACAGTACATACCTCAAGGATATCAACCTTCAGGACAGTACACACCCCAAGGTCAACCCCAAGCTCAATATGCTCCTCAGGGTCCTTATCAATCCCAGATTCAGTATGCGCCTCAGGGTTATCAACCTCAAGGTCAGTACCCAATTCAAGGTTACGAACAGCCTTCTGGTCAGTCATCTGTTCAAGGAGCCGGAAATTTACCACTTACTTATCAACCCTACGTTCAACCAGGTTATGGTCCTTACGTTCAACCTTCTGCGGGACAATACCCCGGAGTGAATATGGTGTGGGATCCATCCCAGTATCAACAGCCTATGCAGCCTAACGTGCAGCTGCCTTATCAACTTGGACAGCCTTTGGTTTCTGGTTTAACCCCACAACCTGTCCAGCCGACTATTCAAACTTCTTCACCTAGTTCTGTTCAGCAGGCTGGGCCTAGTTCACCTCAGACTCCACCTCAAACTGCTGCAATGTCTGTTAAACCTGTAACACCTATTTCTGGAGTATCTGTAACTCTGAGTTCGGCTACCCCTGTATCCGTGCAAATCCCTCAAGTCTCTGTACCCCAGTCAGGATCTTCAATTCAGACTTCGGTTCGGATGCCTGCAGTACAAGCCGGTACAAGTACAGTTGTCACAAGTCAACCACAATTCACGTATCAACCGTACCAGGGATATCCTCAATTCGATCTCGGTTCACAAAATCCAAGTTATCGGTATCAACCATACCCTGGCTATACTTATCAGCAGCCTCAACAACCCCAGTTTGGTCTGGTTAATCCTAGTTTTCCAGGAGGTTACACAATTCCTAACGCAAATCTGATTCCCAGTTATCCTGGGTATCCACCTCCTAGAACTGCTTTGGCTACTCAAGGTTTTCATGACCCTAACCGTCAGTTACCATTTATCGCAACTTTGGATTTACCTGATTTGACGCGCCTTACGAATGATCCGATTTTCTATTATCCGTATTGGCCACCAATGCCGCATAAGTTGCCCAGTGATATACCCAAATTCGAAGGTAAGTCAGGAGAGGATCCGTCAAATCACGTCATGAATTATCACCTCTGGTGTGCGTCTAATTCAATCATTGATGATTCGATTTGCTTACGTCTTTTCCAAAGAACTCTTATTGGTCTTGCAGCCAAATGGTACATTGAGTTACCACGAGGCTCGTTTCATAACTTCAGTTAGTTAGCAACTACCTTCTTGACTCATTTTTAGTTGCCTGTCAGATACGACAATGGCACGGAACTGTTAACTTAACTAAAACAATCCACGTCTACGTATATTTCTGATCATATTCATGAATGGCGACGTAGAAGACGTTTGATGAAAGTTTATATTCCGGATCAAATTTTGGCAGAATGGTTTGTTAAATCATTGTTACCCAAAATTACTGAAGATGTAGCTAAAGCTGGTGTTGTTACTGAAGAGCAAGTGATTTCTCAGGCTCAGTACCTTGACCTTGTTTACACGCAGTCAGGTACTTTACATGAAAAAATCCTTGACCTTCCAAAACAAGGTCAAATAGCTGCTGCTCCTTTAGGGTCTCATGCCACTGATGGTATGATTGGTACAATCAATACGAAAAGTAAGAAGAAATCTTCAAAGAATTCTTCTCCTATTATAACTTTACCAGATTCCCCGAAAGGAGAATCTTCCCCTGAAATTTCTGCCAACATTCATGTCATAGAAACATCTACGGCTAAATATAAATTCGGTGGTAAAAAGAAAGGGAAGAGTAAAACCAAGAAAAATTCGAAAGAGAAAAATGATAAAAATGAATCCAATGACGAAAAGCGCAAACCTCGTTACCCTTGTTACATTTGTGACGAGGATCACTTCACTAAGGAATTCCCACGTCAAGCAGAGGTTGCAAAATTCGTTAAAGGTTCGCAACAACCTGCTGTCTTGAAGGATCCTTTTCTGACTCAAGATAGCAAGATGGTTGGTTCTACTTCGACTACTTCAGAAGAACCTATTTTGATGATGTCTCATGTAAGGATTGCGATGCGATCGCAAGATTATGGTACTAAGAGTCCTGGTGATGGTAAAGAAGCAGAATCTTCTAATGCAAATGTGTCAACTAAACCTCCTCCTGTTTCTGGTCCGCTATAGATCGAGAAACAAAATCCAGACTTAATAATCAAACCGCCTGCTAAAGGTGTTCTTCATAAATCAGCTTTCAATCCACATGCGAGAGCTGCTCAGAATTACAACATTGTTGAAGACTTAGCTATTTCCCCTTCAGCAATGTCCGCTTTGGAAGTGCTGCAATCATGCCCAGCACAACGTAAATTACTTTTGTCTGCTATAGGAGCCGTAGATGTTTAGGATTCTAATCTTATAATCTTCGATTTAGAAAATAGTACACCTCGTTTACCTCATCAAATGGCTTTCCAGATACCAGTGTTAGTAAAAAACAGACCGATCTTTCAGACTGTGATTGATGAGGGGGCTTCAACGTGTATTATGTCAATTCAGTGTTGGAAATCGCTTGGTTCTCCTACACTCAACCAATCTCAGAAGATTCTTAAGGCTTTTGATGGTCGAGGTTTCCACCCTTTTGGTATTTTGCAGGATTTACCCATAGGGGTCGAAGGTAAAACCGTAAATCTATATGTGGAAGTGGTTGATGCCCCTTTGGATTACAACCTTCTACTGGGTCGCAGTTGGTCTTATGCTATGACTGCTGTTGTTTCTTTGGTCTTTCGACTCATAAAATTTCCATATCAAGGATTGATCGTCACAATAGATCAGTTAACTTATTTCTCTTCCGACCCAGCCTCTACAGAAACAATCCAGCACATTGGTAAAGCGGCTATCCCTTATAAGGATGTTGGAGTAGGATTGGTTAAAGATTCTGGTTTTCTAGGAACTTTTTCCTTTCCTCCTCCTAATGTATCACCTGCTATTGCAACTATTCACATGATTTCGTCGAATATTATTATGTTTGATGATCCTTGGATCATACCTTCTGATTCCGAGTTAGATTCAATTGATGGCATGATGCCTTTGAGTCCATTTGAAATTGCATACCAGGTTGTACAGTCACTTTCCGACCCTTCTTCAACCGAAAATGATCCAATGAATGGGATCCGTGAGGAATCACTTTCTATATCCAGTTCAGCCACAACGACATTTCTTGACGTTGTTCATACTGATGAGCACATTCGTGAATTTTTGTCCGTTGATGATTTACCATGGGAAGATCTGCATCATCGATATTCGTTTTTACCTGAACTAGATCATTTTGAAGAAGATTTCGCTTCAATTTTTATTGCTGAATATGTCAAAGAACCCCAGAATCCATTGCAAAATCCTGATTCTGAGTTAAATTTGGAAAATATTTCTCGAACGGTTCCAATTGACATTTCAGTAAAACCAGGAATAATTGAAAACATTCATATAGGTGCTTGTTGTACTGAAGATGAATTTAAAGCTTATAAAGCCCTATTTCAAGAATTCCGTGATGTGTTTGCCTGGTCCTATGAAGAAATGCCAGGAATTGATCCGTCAATCGTCGTACATGAAATCAAGACTTACCCGGATGCCAAACCTGTTCATCAATGTTTACGTCAGATACATCCTAGAAAAGCTGCTGCTATTAAAGCAGAAGTTGAAAAATTACTGTGTGCAGGTTTCATTTATCCAATTCCCTTAACGGATTGGGTATCAAATATTGTTCCTGTGACTAAAAAACAAGGAACGATACGAGTATGTATCGATTATAGGGATATTAATCGAGCTTGTCCCAAAGGCAATTATCCAACTCCCTATATTGATCAGATAATCGATGATTGTGCCGCTAGCGAAATGTTTTCCTTTATGGATGGCTTTTCTGGGTATAATCAAATAAAAATACTCCCTACTGATCAGCCAAAAAACAACTTTTATTTGTTCGTGGGGGATGTTTGCTTATCGCAAGCTACCTTTTGGATTAAAGAACGCTGGAGCAACTTTTCAAAGGGCAATGTCTTATGCGTTTCATGACATTAAGCACATTGTGCAGCCGTATCTCGATGATTTACCTGCTCATTCATCACGCAGGGCCGACCATCTCACACACTTACGAGCTATCTTTATGAGGTGTCGGCATTATAAAATTAGGTTGAATCCACACAAATGTGTTTTTTGTGTAGAGTCGGGTCGTTTACTGGGCTTTGTTGTCTCGAAATCAGGCATTCGCGTCGATCCGTCGAAGGTCGAAGCTATTGTTAAATTACCTCCTCCTTCGACTTTACACCAACTCCAAAGTTTGCAGGGGAAAGAAAAATTTTTACGTCGGTTCATTCCTAACTATGCCGAGCTTACAAAGGGTTTCACCTGGTTGTTGAAACAGAATATTCCGTTATTTTGGGATGAAATCGTTGATCGATCTTTCGATGCACTTAAACACGCGTTAACCCGTGCACCGTTATTGCATCCTCCCAACTACAACCGGGATTACATTTTGTACCTTGCTGCTTCTCATTCCACCATTGGGATGGTGTTAGTTCAGGAATACGAACCTCATACTGAACATGTGATTTACTATCTTAGTCGGAAACTACATCCGACCGAGATCAAGTATACACATGTGGAGAAATTGGCATTGGCAGCTGTCCAAGTTGTCCAAAGATTTAGGCACCACATCTTGTTACGTAAAACCACGGTAATTTCTGATTGCAACCCTATGATGTATATTTTAACCAAACAATTGCTAGGGGGCAAGTATTCCAAATGGATAGTTATCCTGCAGGAATTTGATTTGGAGTTTGAGAAATCCAAGGCAAAGAAATGTTTGGTATTTGTGGAACTGATGTGTGATTTTCCCTCTACTGATACTGAAACTGTGGCAGAAGAGCCCATTGTGGACGAATCTCTGTTTCTTATCAGTACTCTCGATCCATGGTATGGAGATATTATTATTTATCTCCAAACCCAATCTTTTCGGCCTGAAATTTCATAATCTCAACGACGGAAAATACGCTTCCAATCCCAACAGTATAATATCATTGGTGATACACTCTATCGTCGTGGAGCGGATTCTGTTTTCAGACACTGTCTTGTTCATGAAGAAGCTGAAAAGGTATTAAATGACTGCCATTCTGGAGCATGTGGCAGTCATATGTCTGGGTATGCCACAACCCAAAAGATATTACGCGCTGGCTATTTCTGGCCCTCGTTATTCAAAGATTGTATTTATGCAGTCTGGAAATGCCACAATTGTCAACTTTTTGATCGTAAGATGCACGCGCCACCCGCTCCTCTTCATCCCATAATTGTTGTTGGTCCTTTTGCGAAATGGGGTATCGATTTTATTACATGTAACCCTCACTCGGCCGGGGGCATGCATATATTATCTTAGCAGTAGATTATTTTACTAAGTGGGCCGAGGCGATGCCTACATTTTCGGCTGACGGCAAAACCGCTGCAACTTTCGTATTTAATCAAGTAATTGCTAGGTTCGGTGTTCCTCAAGCCATTATTACAGATCATGGAAGTCATTTTCGAAATATCATGATGATTGAACTGACAGATCAACTTGGCCTACGCTATGATAGTTCCACTCCATATTATCCACAAGCCAATGGTCTGGTCGAAGCTATAAATAAAGTTTTAGTCACCATGATTAAACAAATTATTGGTATTCACAAAACGAATTGGCATTCCATGTTGTTTTTGGCACTTTGGGAATATCGAACCTCAGTAAAAACATCAACTGGTTTCACTCCCTTTCAACTCGTTTACGGTTTGGAAGCTGTGTTGCCGATTGAATGCGAAATTCCGTCACTGAAATTAGTTGTAGAATTACTCCTAGCTACGTCTGAGGAGGAGAAACGTTTCTTGTACTTGGCACAGCTGGATGAAAATTGACGAAATGCTGTAATAGCAAACGAGGCTCATGTTAAACGAATAAAATCTCAGTATGATAGAAGTGTTACCCCTCAAAATTTTTCAGAAGGATACCCAGTCTTAGTTTATGATCAAGCCAATGATAAGCTAGGAGCTGGGAAATTCGTGCCCATGTGCCATGGTCCTTTCATTGTTAAGCGAAAGCTGGCAAAAGGGGCCTATGAGCTGATAGATTTTGACGGTGTCCCTTTAGATAAACCCAGAAATGGGCTTTATCTGAAGCGATATTATGCATAAATTTGGTGTGGAGATTTTCTATTTTTAGATTAGATTTCTTTACTGCTGGTGTGTCTTAGATTAGAAAGCGTGCCTAGTTTAGAAGTGTGTTTTTATCACTGTTCCTGCTTATCTGAGTCTTACTCTTGATATTGCGGATGTCGACGTCTCTTCAAACCTACATTGCTTTTGCTGATGGTGCTTGTCGTAGTACACAGAACATCTCTTCCGCAGCTTGGGTTATCTACTGACCCTCTGACGAGTTAGTATCCATGCATGGGGTAAGCCTTGGTCAAACAACGAATAACATTGCCGAGTATAGTGCAGTGATTGAGTAATTATCTGAATCCATTTCATTTGGAATTCAGAGTTTTATTGTTAGGTTGGATTTTGAACTTGTTGTATTACAATTGAACCGAGTTTATGCCATTAGAAATCTAGTTTTATTACCGTTATTTTTAAGAGTTCGTCTCTTGGAATGTGAATTTGACTACATTGAATATCAACATATTCCAAGACATTTAAATACGTTAGCAAATGCAATTGCTTCTAGTATGATAAATCGACATTTGAAATGATCAAAACAGTAAAACAGACAACATCCATAATATGAACACAGATAGTCGGTAAATAGTGATATATCATAGTATAGAAGTGTTTTTCAAAAAATATACATCGTCTTCGATCATAGGTTGGAAACACCTTATGATCGGCAAAATGATAACACAAAAAGTCAAAAATATGAGTCTACAACACGATCATCCCATCACTGATGGTAATAACGATAAGAAACCACTGCCCGAGCCACCCTACACAAGAACCTTCTAAAAGGTCCTGGAACACCAATAACGTAGCTCTGCAATCTGAGTGGGATCTCATCTATGTTTGTCTCTAGAATGTCTAGAGTCAGACGCTCTAGATGATGCTCTAAATTAGACAAAATTTCTGTTGATTGGCCTACTGGGGCTGGTGCGACTGCAACTAGTTGTCTTCTGTCATAGGGTTGGAGATGGGTTGGTCACCGTGGACCCACATCTGCATTCATTAAAACTTTTTAGTTATTAATTGACAAGACGATCAAAAATAAAAAATTAGAACTCAGAATTCGTTGAAAATGATTTTACCTGATTCATCCCACTGTTCCCCTGCTGGGAGAGTCATCTCCTAGTCGCCACGGAAATTTATCCCGGCATATGGAAAGTCCTCGATGACAAAAAGTTGGCGGTCCAGCCAACGGAAATATGAAGGAGGAAATTGAAAAATCTCAGCACCCTCAATACCGTGACGGACCATTAATGCAACCCAACGAACCATCCTAGGTTCTCGGGGTCGACCAACATCGACAGGAATACTTTGCGGAGCTAGCATGGGTACCCTCTCTAAAGCAAAAGTGACCCTGATGGATCCATATCCAAAGTTATTTAGTTTGCCATTTTTCGCTCTAGTTAATTGGCCTTTTACATTAGCCAACACAGCTTCGCACCAGTTGAAAATGGTGCCTTGAAAATAGTCCACAACAATACGCATCTGGGAACCGGTAGCCACATGCAGTGCGACACTCCCACACAGTCTGGTAACAGTAAACGCAATTACTTTCAGCTCGGAACAGATGATAGTTTTTATATCAATCCGTTTGTCCCTGGGGTCTGCTTCATCATTACAGAATTCTTGTCGAAGACTAGCAACAGTCTTGCCACCTGGCCTAGTCCCAAACAGAGAAAGTTGTTCACCCCTCTTGGAAAAACCAGTCAGAAAATAAATTTCCTCCAGCTCAATTTCGAGCCGGTGGCCGCCAATAATGAAACACTGGTCCTGCACGTTCCACCTGTTTACCAGCCATGTCAAGAGGTCTACCTGTGCCCTCATGCCTTGGATGGCCCAAAATTTATACAGACCGCATGCTCTTAATGCTTGCATTGTGGGCAAATGGAGCATTGCGGCTTCGTCCATGTCCTCATGCTCACGTTCTCTCCAAATCAACATCTTGTTAATCCTACAATGCATAAAAAGATAGGTTAGAACAATCTAATTTGAAAATGTTTGGGCGACAAAAGAGAAATTTTATTTTTAAATTCAAACGCGCAGGGACCGCACTTTACCTTTGTACACAGTGCGTAGGAACGCACGCGTTCTGTGGGGAAAGTGCAGACCCACGACTTTTTTCTTTGTAGAAAAAAGTCGGGGTCCGCAGGTACCATGTGTGTCACCTGCGGACCCCCGTGGGTGATTTTCAAACTATTTTTCTCCCTTAAAAATAAAATCTAAAGCCTAAAAACGAATTGTAAACGGATGAAATGAAAGATTAGGAGGTCGTGGATTACCTGGGACTGACGGTTCTCGATTTCGACGGATAGATTTTCCAGAATCTTCACAGGAACTTTTTTACCCAAAAGCTTCTACTTTTCACTCTGAACTTGAACGGTAAAAATGAAATTGAAAAAGTCCTTTTTATAAGTTTTTTCGAATAGATGAATTTTTAATTTGTTTATTTTTTACTTTAAAAGGGTATTTTTGAAGCATTTTTACTCATCTTAAATAGGTATGTGTAATATTTCAAGTTTTTGTGCAGAAATTGGATTTTTCAGGAGAATTGATCCTTTTTCAACAAAGAGCATACTTTTATCACTTTTTTGGACTCTTTCAAAAATTCACGAAAAAGCGAAACATTGGAGTTCTCTTTTAAGCCCTTTTTAGACTCTTTAAATATGAAAATATTGCCGAGTACTTGATTGTTCGAACTTGTTAAAGTAAATAAATAATCGTCCTTTCAGTATAATTTTACCCCTTTTACGGACTGAAATGGACTATTTACGAAAAATGTATACGTTGACTAATTATGGTCAATAGAGTTCTCTCCCGCATTATTTTATCCTTTTTCCAGGCTCGAGAGACTAAATTTACAAAAAGTACACCCATGGAGTTTTCTTAAGTTTTTTCTTCTGACTCCGTAAAATTGAAAAACACCGAGTTTCTCCTATACTGGACTCGTTAAAATTTAACAGTAAAGGACCTGTTTAATTTTCAACAGGAACGAACCACTCCTTCTTAGGGTTTGAATCTTAAATTAAGTTGGACTCATCTGAAGGATGAGCTTATAAACAAGCAAATGTTATCCTCCTCAAGCTTGTCAAAAATAAAGAGGTACTTGCCAGAAATGGTGGGGGAAAAGAGAGAAAAGTGGACTTGTTTGTTGTATTTTGATTTTTCGAAAATCCAGTTAACCACTCTTGAGCACGACACTTTCAATCACCTGGGTTGGGAAATCCTTTGCCTAACAGTTAATCGAACCTCATTTGAAAGTCTTCATTCGGTTTCTGGGTATTATCTTTGGGTCAATTGCTACCAAGCCATCTGTAGTGTCGTTATGTGTTCAAGAGGACAGTTCAAATAAACCATTCATCTGCAAAATATCTGTCATCCATTTTTGACCATCCCTGAGTCAGTCCTTGCCAATATGTTTTCAAAACTTGATCTATGATTTCGTGTCGTGGGCTTCCCTACGACAGATCACTTCCTATCGACGACAACTCATTATCTAGGAAGTTGATCTAGAAATCGTCAGTACCTTAAAATCTGCATGCCTTAATGGCAGGTTTCTCGCTTTCGACGACAGGTTACATCATTGACCTTCGATCGAATGATTCCATGATATGTTCGACTTCAGCTCATTCATTCACATTTCATGGATTGTACTGGGTACTTTGAGAGCCATTGACATTACTGGTGGTTACTCTCACACTTGTTAATAGTTTACATCACTGACTGGTAATCAAGTGGTTTATACCATGTTCGACTTCGACACATTTATTCACATGGATAGAATCGTACTAGTTCGAGATGCGGAAATCAAGACCCTGGATCTAGTTTCTGCCACCGGTACCCGAGAATTTTGTTTATCTTCTGATGAACTATTTTAAAACGAATGGTGCATCACTCTTTGTGTCTACATGCTCCTCTTGTGATATTGCTCAAAATCATTCTGTGTCGAACGATTTGAATTAGTTAGTTTTGATACGAGCATAGGAATGTCTACTCGGCGATGATGTATATATATATTTTGCATTGAATGTTTCTGATTCGTAGGTGACAGTGTGAAATGATAAAGTACTGCACTCTTCATATATGACATACTTCAGCATCATCTATTCCAGACTTTGCACTTTAGGGGGCAATATGTTACACTGAAAATTGTCACCTTGACATTTCGTTGTCCGTATGAGCTTATTATTACTCATACTTCCTCCTTTGCAAGTCTAACATATCATTTCCTCATGTCAAGCCTTGAAAATCAGAGAAATGTTCCTAAAAATCTCCTAAACTTTGGTGTCGCACTTTCTCTCTATCTTGCCTGCGGTCCCGCACCTAATGTTCAGCTCTCTTGCGTACCTAAACGCACTTTATCTGTGTTAAAGGTGCGGACCCCTGTAAGATAAAAAAGGTGCAAGTAAATTCCAAAAATCTCAATTAAAGTAATTTATGGAAGCTTCTAGAATGGATTTTGCGGTGGCAGAACCGCTCTTGTGAGGTGCATGAATCCCTTACCTTATGGAGCTAACCCCTTGATGTGAGGAGCGTCCTTTGAGGAGGGATTCTGTCCCTTCATACTTGGAGCAAAAGAAAACACTCTTCTTTTCCACTTTGCAAGTAACGTTAGTGTCGAGGTGGAAGCTTTAGAATATTTGAAGTTGAAGATGTTTTGTTGAGATTCGATTTCGGTGGACAAGACTTTTGACGAGGAAAGATTACATACCTCTATTCATCTTGGTTGGAGGAGTGCAGAGCTTATCAAAGTAAAGGAGATTCCTGCTTTGGACCCCGGAAAGTCTTGTGCAACATCAAGGCTCAGGTTGTAAGGATTTTCTTCTTTTGAAATTAATACAAATATACTCATTTTTCTCAATAAGCTTTCAATCAATGGTTTATTTCATATATTCCTTGATCACTATGATAAGCATGGGTTATGATGATTTCTATACAAGTGCTATGTAATATTTTGCTTGGTCGTGACTATAGGTTTACGGGGAAAACTCCTTCAAGCCCGCGAGGGACAACAATGACTTCAAACAGGCACTGGACAAATGGTAAGTCCTTAACACCTCTATAGGCTTTTAATGAAATCGTATATGCTTGAAAAGATTAGTCTATTTGAGTGCATTTTTGTTCCTTGTTCTTTTCAATCTTCAGAATCGGTCTTGTCCGCAAGACGGATTTATCCGCCAACATGCATCCTACCCATTGAGTTCAGGGCTCATGGGAAGTACCTCTCGTTTGGCCAATGAGGTGGGAAAAGCTAGAGACTAGTAGCAAATACTGATGGACACATAAAAGATTGTCGTACTCTCTATCTAGGATAGAACGTGTCCAACCACTTGATATGGGATCAAGTCTAGTGAGGTTTCAGACCTCCTACTGACTTCGGGTCAGATAAACCAACTTCGGGTTGGTATGAGACTCTCTAAGTCCTATAGAGGTTTCAGACCTCCGGGTTGAATCTTTCAGCCAGGAACGATGTCTTTGTGATTGACCCACCTTTGTTCTGAAATAAAGAAGCCAACAAAGCAAGTTATGGCAGGATGACACACGATGTTTGGATTGCTTAGGTGGATGGAGTTCTCCTTAGTTGAGAGGGAGTGTTAATTTTGGACAACTAGGTCCAAACTCCATGTTACAATGCTCAGATGAAGATGCCAATATTTTTATTGGACTCCTCTTTCAGAGAGGTGTAATATTGATTTAGATATCATCTTGATATGATGAGCAGAACATTTATTTTGAATTTATTCAAAATATGTGTAGGTCGACCTGAAGGTTTGGAGCCCCAGTAGTTGTGTCACACACCCACATTGATGGATATAAATTGGTCAACGTTGGAGGAAATTTTCACTCATCACATCCTCACACATTCTCTCTCATTATCTGATTGGTTCGATCACCTTAGAGGCTCTTCTCTTCACATGTGGGGAATTTCAGCAAGGAGAAAAATATGTTTTTGGCCTAGGGTTTCTAGCGCAACATTGACCAGTGTTGACTTTGGTCAACACATGGTCAAATTGACCTGAAACTCTCCCAATCTTTCAATTTCCTCAATTTGTGTTTTTTGGTACAATTCCTGAGGTTAGATGTTGACTTTGACTTGGATGCGTTGATCTTACTGCTGCTGCTATTTGCGTTGACCTTTGACTACCAATGTTGACTTTCGTTGAATTTTGGGGTTGATTGATCTGGCTGTCCTAGAGGGTTGTGTGACACTTCTGTTTGGCTAACCGTATTGAGACTTTGTTGGTTGAAGCATCGTGTTGGCCGCCATAATGCACCAACACAGTTATATATTTTGGCTTGTCTTCTGTCGATCTATTGGTATGTTCTATCAGCATTTTACTTTCTTATTTATGTGATTGCTGACTGATATTGGGATAAAAAGTAAAGTTGCAACAAGCATAGAACATCTACAAAAATTTACACATAACTAGCCACTCAAACAATCCTTGTCTAGTTTTAAATGAAAGTTTCCAAATGTCCTCCTAAGCTATTCTAACTTAATGATAACCACTTCGTAACTCTAGCTTAGTGAAATACTTTTCATACCTTAACTGATCAAACAAATAATCAATTCGTGGGAGTGGATAGCAATTCTTTACCGTGATTTTATTCAGTGCACAAAAAGCTATGCACATGCACCAATTCCCATCCTTCTTTGGTACCAAAATTATCAATGA
The DNA here is from genome assembly GCA_034641835.2 of Pinus albicaulis. Lineage (NCBI taxonomy): Eukaryota > Viridiplantae > Streptophyta > Pinopsida > Pinales > Pinaceae > Pinus > Pinus albicaulis. The sequence continues at coordinate 1,323,188,770 of CM076572.1, forward strand.
ACCACATGGAAAAGTAGATGGGCGTATGATACCTTTTTCAGAAATTATTGGATTTTCTTCTTGATTTCCAAAATCTCCATGATTGACATGTGATACATACCAATGTTTGGAAGTGCAACATCTTGCTGCAGCTAAATCTCATGTTGAATTCCCCTCTTGGGAGGTAACCCACTTGGTTCTTGAAACATCTTGCCATGTTGACTTACCACATCAAAAAAATCAGATTTTAATTTGTCATCAGATCCTTCAAAAGATTCATATTCAATATCATATTTTTTCTTGATCATGAGAAGCACAAAATTTTTACTTGAATTAACTAGTCTCTTCATCTGCCATGCATTAACTAAAGAAATATTCAGGTTTTTGTGATGAGCTCTCACAATATACTCCACCCCATCCTTGAGAAAATGATATTTGTTCTCATGGAAATAAAATACCGCTTTCAACAAAGTTTGTAATAATGGCAATCGAAATATGCATTTCCTTGTAACCTATAAATTAAGATTCTTGACTATCCAACCCAAAGGGTATGGCTTATGATGTGGTACAGTTTCAAGGTTAATCTTTTTGAGAAAGCCTTCTGAAATCATGTTTTCTTGTGACCCACTATCAAACAATGCATCAATCTTTGTATGATTTTAAATTACCCTTACATGGAACAATTCTATCCTTATGTCTTCATTTGGAGTGTTGTTGTGAAAATTTGAGGAACTAGTACTTGCTATGGCTTCTTTTCCCTTTTTGACCATGGCTACAATCTTGGTCTCATAAATGGAATCAGATCCAAGATCATGTGGTGTGGTGGAAGTCATCTTTTATTTCCCCTTATTGTTTGGTTTCTTAGGACTTAGTTCGGGATGTAATTTAAAACAGTGGGCTTCATCATGCCCTTCTTTGGAACAATGTTTTCATGCAATTTTCTCCCCTTATTTCTTAACACTTGCATTCTTATTTCCCTTCCATTTTCCTCCCTTCTCTTTTCCCTTACCCTTGAATGGTTTCTTCTTACTACCCTCTTCCCGAATGTTCTTTCCCCTTGCTTCAAGATGCATGGATTAAACACATACTTCATCTAAATTGATTGGGTTAAACATAAGGATAGTATGTTTTAAATAGGAATGTAAACCCCCAATGTATTTCAAGAGTGTATCTTGGGAATTCAAGTTTATTCCTAACAACAAAGCCCTTTTCCTAAACTTCGGGGTATATTCTTGAACTGTTTGATCCTTGAGTTGCCTAAAGTTTTTCCAACTCATAATAGCCTTTTGCATATAGGCTAATGGATAAAATTGTCTTTTAATTGAAGAAATAAACTCAACCCAAGAAATGGATATCTTACCATGGATTCACATTTCCTCTTGAGTCTTTGCTTCCCACCAGAACAGTGTTGTTCCTTCTAGCCTCAATGAAGCCACCTGATCTTTATGTTGTCTTCTTGTAGATCATGAATTCTGCAGTATACCTCCAATTGACGGATCCAATTGTCCAACTTCTCTGCATTTACCTCGCCATTGTACATGGTAAGTTCAAACTCAATGTCCAATTTGAGTAATGTAGTTTTTCCTTTTCGGGTTTTTGAATATGTATGGGTGGTTTTTGTGGTGGAAGTGGAAGATGATGAGGATGAGGATGGTGGAGATGGAGGTGGATTTCCTCCACTGCCCTTTGAACTCTTCTCTTCATCCTTCTTATCATCTGAAGTTCCTTCTCCATGTGGAGGCTTAGAACCTTCTCTTTCCGTTTCACTAATGAATGAATCAAACATGATTTTAACCATCCTCTTTATGTCATTGAAGTCTCTCTTGAAATCTTCCTCTTATAAATGTCCTTGATTCTCTCCAACACCTGACATAATGGCTATGGATTCAAGCTCAGCTTCTGATGCTTGTACCTCTTCAATCAACTCAGCTTCTTGTGCAATTTGTACCTCCTTAATCTCAACTTTTGGAGATAAAACTTGAGGTGCTTCAAGTGTAGCTATGAGTGGAACTTTAGGTGAAGATGATTCTTGTAGCTCTCCTTCTTCTGGTCCTAACCTCAAGACTAGAAACCAATATTTTCCCTTCTCCTCTCTGCAACTTCAACCTTGTAAGCATCACAAAATTGCAACTATTAAAACCACTCTTGCAAAAAACTGAAGCAAAACAAGCAAATAAAATTTTCTCTGATACCAACTTGATCTGAATTTGAATGTTAGTTTTTCCATGCTAATATCATCTTCAAATTTATATTAAAAGTGTTGATCTTTGCTTCTTGTACAAGGGCTTATTGAAGTGCTTATGATTGATTAACAAGTAAATTTGTGGAGATTAAATTGAATACTTGAACATAAAAGCATGGAAACTAAATTTTTAACAATATCATATAAACACACAACAAACAATCAAAATTGAATCAATAACACTTTGTTTTGATGAAGTATTTCACCCCTCCTAGGCTACATCTCCTTGGTACATTTTCCATGGCATGGGCCTTTGTATTAGCTAATATGTGCAAATAAGGTTGTTTAAAGTCTCCTATTACCTCTGCAACCTGATCCAATGTGTCTAAAACATCAAAATCTACCAAGAATGACTCTTCCTAAGCCAAAATTGGTCGAAAATTGACTCAGTTATGGCAAAAACAAATTTTCCTACAATTTCTCTTCCAAATCTGGAGAAGACTCGAGACAGTTCCACTATTTTGGTGGATTCTGCCGAATCTAAAGTTGTCGCTAATTAATAGATTGATTAATTAGAAATTAAGACGTCTTAATCTGGGATAAGCACGTTTATCCAAATGATACAAATATGGTTTAATTAACACAAAACCTGCGGATTAGTGGAATAATCAGGATTTAGTGTGAATAAACATGGATTAACATTTTAAAATTCCTATCATTTGAATTGGCTTTGCCTGCGATTACACATTGTAGTCACATGCAAGTGGTCTGGCCGGCGGGGCTGGCCCCCTCTGAACCCCCGTCGTCGAAATTGACAAACTTTAAGTCATAGTGGCAACCCTTATCGGTTAAGACCCATTGGATAGTAGAGATGGTAAGGCATTGCAGTGGCGTGGGGTAGGTCATTGGTTCGACCCCGACACCATATTTTTGTTCCATGACACAACAGTTGACCATAAGTCATAAACTTTGGCTAATAAAATAACTTCGCCCGCATACATATGACTCTGCCTGTCCAAAGTTAAAACCTTAGGGTATATGAAATATATTCGGCCATACATATGACTCTGCATGTCCAAAGTTACAACCTTAGGGTATATGAAATATATTCGCCTATCCCATATCCAAAGGTTTCGACCTTGGATAAATAGACATGCAACCCGAAACATATGTAGGTCTAGAACTTTGACATAAACTCATAATTCACAATTTCAACATAATCCAAAGGTTGGATGGGTCCACCAGAGGGGGCACGTGGCAGCCCTTGGCTACACCACGTGTCCATGTCTGGTTGGACTATTCCAACTAAAAAAAATTCTCCTTTAACCTTAGGATAACTTGTAAAAAAATTTCACCTCCAAAGTTCACTGGAGAAACAGGTTGTGACACTTGTCACAGTGTCATTGGGCTAAAACTGGAGAATATTCCCTGAATATACCTAGAGTGTTGACTGTGCTGCCATGTCATCAACTTGTCACTGTTCTGCAATTTTTTTACCTGTTTGAGAAAACAGACAGTAGGTCATAACTTCCTCATCCGAAGTTGGATTTCGATGAAACGAATTGCGTCGGATTCTTGGCGACGAGCTCTATGCGGTCATTCTAGTTTAGAGCATTTTTTAGCACTTTCAATTTTGAGCTTAATACTGAGCCTCTGATCACTGACTCCATCAAATTCACTATGGAGGTTGAGGTTGATGGGAGCCTTCCATTCCTTGATGTTCCCCTCTCTAGAATAGAAAATGGTTCCTTGTGTCACCATGTGTTTCACAAAAAAACTCACAGAAATCAATATCTTCATGCCGATTCTCACCATTCCTCGATGCAAAAATTCGGAGTTTAACACTCTTTCTACCCATGCACTATGGGTCTCAAATAGAAACCACTTGGAAGATGATAAATCCTATCTTTTGAAAATTTTGAAAATAATGGTTATAGTAAACATCAAGGTCTTGTAGCTTTTCAAAAAGCTTGTAAAGGTACAAAGATTAAAAACACCAGTGCTGAACATGTTTGAAATGTTCTTCTTTCGTTCATCCATGGGACCACCGATAAGATTGCTCGTATTCTTAGAAAGAATAATGTTTCTACTACTTTCAAGCCCCTTAATACTATTAGGAGCCCCCTTAGATCTAGTAAAGCCCCTTTGAACCCTAAGGACATGAAAGGGGTGTACTCAATCCCCTGTTCATGTAGGATTCCATACATTGGAGAAACCAATCACTTCATTGATTTGAGAATTAAATAACATGCAATAGATATTAAGCACAATCGTTCTCGCTCCTCAATTATCGCTGAACATGTCGAGAAAACTAAGCACCATGTATGCATTGAGGATTCCAGGGTCATCGCAATGATTGATCACTTTCACCACAAGAATATGAGAGAGGCCATTGAAATTGAGAAATGAGGATGATGGTTGGAAATTAAGTAAAAGTTAGATTCCTACCCTGTCTTTGTGATAGTTTTTTTTTTTTTTTTACCCTTGGCACAATTAGATTCCTACCCTCTTTTTATGATAGTTTTTTTTTTTTAACCCTTGGCACATTCCTTTATGATGTTAGATAGGTTATCATATTATATCTTCATGTTTTTAATAATATTATTTTCCAATAATTATTTTTATTGATTAATAAACCCCAATGATTTTATTTTTATCCATTTTTATTTTTAGTTTTTGTATTATTTTAATTTATCCTTGAATGGGTCTTTTTTACATTATTATTATTATTATTGGTATTTTTACTATTATTATTATTTACTTATTTATTTATTTTTAATGATGAGTTCCTTGAATAGTTTATGATAATATTATATAATAATTATTTATGCTAATATAATAATAAAAATTAAATTAGCCATACTATAATAATAATAGTATTTTACTAATTGAGTAAAAAAAAAGATTTTTTTTTTCTTTTATATTTTTATTCTTTTTATTTCTAATGGGTAACTCCATTTCCTTACTCATTGTCATTAATGAGACTTTTTAAAAAGTTTTCAGATTTATTTTTCTCTCTAAAATCTCTTAGGAATTTATTGAAATCACAAGTTTGATGGGTAAAATCGCGCAATCGAAGTGCCCTAGGGTTTTTTTAGGGTGTTGAATCCACATATGCAGTCAAAAAAATAAGAGCAACATGAAAGACAACTCCATTTCCTTAACCATATTATTATTTTTTTTTTTTCTTATACATTGACCATGACCATTTAATATTTATTGACCAAAACAAAAACTAATGGCTAATTCTGGAACTGGATGCATCTCTGTTGTATTGATACATCTATTTTTTCACCTTGGTCCTGAGGATGAATCTCATTAGAAGGTTGTCCACCATCAAATATTGTTGATCTGATTTATTTGAAAGTTTTGTTGCAAAATCAATATGAATCACAAAAGTTTAAGATCAAATAAAATAATTTACTAATATAATTGAAATTTTAAATATAAATAAATAAAAATTTCCAAAATAATTTATATTTTATTCATTCTTTATGATTTATATTGATATTAGTTACAAATAATGAATTCTACATATTAAATGATACTTTTATGAGTATATTTTATGGTCAAATGTATTTAAAATCTGGTAAATTTTTTTAAAATCATGAATTTAAATTGTTGGAGATTTCTAGAAGTGATATGTGTAATAGTTTTGGTATCTCCAAAGTTTTAGATGGTTACTCCATCCATCATCAGAGAACAAAGAGTTAATGTGAGTAAAGGAGAGCGCTGAAGAGCCATTTTATAGAATAACCAAGATTAAGTTCATTGGATTAAAGTGTGGATAGAAATTTTGGTCAAGGTAAAAAATTATTAAAATTATTAAAATAATTTGATAAGGGAACAAGTGTTTGAACAAAATTTGGAATTTAAGGAAAAAATATTAAAATAATTTGATAAGGGAAACAAGTGTTTGAACAAAATTTGGAATTTAAGAAATTTAAGATCACTAAAAATTGTAATTTGTATTTGACCAAATTCGTATTTCACTAAATTCATAGTTGAAAATATGAAAATGGATTAATTAAAATAAATTAAGCATAAATCACGGATTAAAACACTATTAACCATTGACTAATTTATGATAAATAAGAGTTAATAATCAATATTGATAGAAAATAAATAAATACATAAATAAAATAATAAATTAAGAAGAATTGAGAATTAAAGTAGTAATAATTAAATTGAGGATTGAGAAAAAAAAAAAATTTAAAATAAGATTTAGTTGAAATTTAAAGTTAATCAAATAATAAAGTAATTGAGAAATAGTTAAAAAGATCAAAGACCAAATGAATAATTAATGATTTAAAATCTAGTTGTCTTTAGTGCTATTTTTTGGAAGTTTTTCTCGTCTAATTTTTCTAAAATCTGGTAGGAATTTATTAAAATCACAAACTTAAAGAGTAACCCTACTTAATCGAAGTTCCCTAGGGTTTTTCATGGTACTAATCCATATATAAAATCAAAAAACTAGTTTAAATAACACAAATCAAGACTTCAACTTCAATTTTTAAAATAAGAATCAACTAAAAATAAAAATTAGAAATAATCAAAACTTAAAAAACAAATTAATAAGAAACAATATAAGAATTGAAAATAAGAAATCAATCTAAGAATTAATAAAAATTTAGATTAATAATTAATAATTTTTTTTTGTTAAATTGACCAATCTACCTTGAAAATTAATTAATTAAAACTCAATTAAAATAAAAATTTAAAATTTAAAAATAAAACAAATAAGACTAGCATGATGAATCCTTGTCATTTAATGTGGATTTCAATGGCTTACCTCACTTGCGTGTTGAATCTTTGTTATTTGATGTGGAATTCAACAACTGTAAATAAGTAGTTTGTCAATAGGCATTAAATATGTCAATATACAACCCACTCATTTAATGCCTATTGGCAGGCACCACTTATTTGTTGCCCATTTCAACGGCCTGCTCACTTGCTTCAATACTTTCTGAATTTATCTCCATGGTCAATTTCGGGCAGCTACTGAAAGTCAGTTATTCTAATGGGTATGCAGCCAAGTCTATGCATTTTCATACTTTTGAAAATGTGTTCCAAATTGACAATGACTTCAGAGTGCCTTGCTCTAAACCTGCAATTGTTTGCTCATTTCATGTGTGAAATGGCAGTCATAAGAGGCTTGACATTAGTGGCGATTATCTTACTTTCATGTTGTTTTAAAATATCTGCAGAACTTTTGATTTCCTTCCTCAGACAGTGTAGTACTCAGTACTGGTATTATCTCTAGAGAATTCCAGTGATAGAAGAAATTGTCATTTGAGATTTGTGAAATTTTCATTTTTGAGATACTTTGTGTGCGCTTTTGTTGTGTTTGTCTTTGAGAAAATTATATAATGGCTGAAGTCATGGTCGTCTCTGGATTTGTTGGTGTCGACATAGAAAAAGTAATCAACCAGGTTCTTCACCAGATAGGGGTTGCAATTCGCTACAAAAAAGCATTGGCTTCTCTTCAGCATCTGCTAACATAAATCCAACCTATCATCAATAAGATCCAACGATAGCACCTAGTGTTGAACATGAAGAATGTGATTCCCTCTTCTCAGTGCTATAAAAAGGTTTCACCCGTCAAAATATGGCTTAAAAAGTTGGATTTCCTTCTCTAACAAGCTTTAGAAATGGTGCAACAATGCACAACTACACCAAGATATAATGTTATTTTCTGATATAAATCAAGTAGAAATATCACTCATCTTATTTCAGACATTAAAGTGTTGGAAATAACTCCAAACCACCGCCATGAATAAGGTGTGGCAGCAGCGCACACTTCTTTAAATTTTCTGTGCAGAGAAGGACGAAGTTCAGATTTCAAATCTGAAGGCTTTTTACACAAAATCCAAACAAAAAAGTACTCGGCCTTACCTTTGCAATTATTTCTTTCCGTGTTGACTTACTGTGCCCGCACTTCACCACTCGCAACATTCAACTTTTACCTTTTAAGCCCTTCACATAAGTTGTTCCTCGCCGATATGATATCGGCAGGACCCACCTCAACCTTACCACATTTGCAATCGCCGAGAAAACCTTTACATTCTGCCTATTCCTTTGTTTTATGCATTTTTCACTTACCGAGATTTTTTGCATTGCCACCTGCACTTCGCGATTCTTAGCATTTAACTCTTAAGCCTTCACCGAATGTTATTTCTCCGCCGATGTAATATCGGCGGGACCCACAAACCTCACAGCACTTCGCAACTCTTCCCACTTACCTTTTATGTCGCCCGCAGCCCGCACTTCACACATTTTATGTTTTAACCTTTTCAATCGCCCGCAGTGCACACTTCGCAAGTTTCAAGTTTTACCTTTAAGCCTCCCACAATGTTATGTTATGTTATTTGTGATGTGATTGCAAAAGGAGCATGTGTCAAGCTTAGGAGGATAGCACATATCAGCGCCTGCAAAGTTCAGGAGTTAATGGAGTAAGCACCCGCAAGTTAAATTGTTTTTTTTACGATGCAATAGTGCCACGTCACATCACAATTGCAACATTTTATGTTTTTAGTTAAGCGCCCACAAAGTTAAATGTTTTTGGATGCGATGCGATGTGCTACGTCACATAACATATCACAAAACTTAAGTTTTTCCCATAAGCACAAATGTTAAAAGTTGAAATCATTGGTATGCTATTTGCGAGGAAGGCGTCGGACGCGATGTGTCTTCAGAGCTGGAACTCATAAAATTTTAGGTTCGGTTTATTATGTTTTGTACGTTGTTTCATGTATAAACAACAACACGGCTCTGTGCACCATTAATGAAGAAATGGGCTTTGAAAGCAAAGGGACGATTGGTTGTTACCCATCCATCCAGCATTAAAATGCATTAAAATTTCAGGCTTAGGCTGTTTTTGTATAAAACACCATGTAATTTCATTTTGCTAGTGTGATGGAATAGAAACGAAAGTTGTTCCTCTCCTGTGTTTTATGTTGTCTATCTGTGAATGCTATTTTCGAATTATAGAATTCTTTGTGTTGCAAAAGGGGAACGCATTCCTCTGTTGTTGTTTATGTTTATTCAGAAATTCCAACATGGTATCGAAGTAGGTCTAGGCTCTCAGTCAAAGAATGAGTCTTTACTGAAGAAGTTGTAAGATTGTTTGTAGAAGCGGAAGTCTCCAACAAGGAGAAATCTTTTACAACAGTAAGAAAGTTTTTGTTTACGTAGTCAAGATGGTAGCAGTAGGCACAAGCCTAAAAAATCCACAATTACCACAGTTCAATGGGAAGAATTATGATTATTAGGCCATTACAATGAAGGCTCTGTTTGCTTCACAAGATATTTGGGAGTTGGTGGATAATGGTTTCCAAGAACCAGCAGATGCATTAGCACTTAATGGTTTGACACAAGCACAAAGAGATTTTTTGATAGAAAATAGGAAGAAATACTCCAAATCCCTCTTCTATATCTTTCAAGCAGTACATGAGAGTATTTTCCCAAGGATTGCAGCAACAAAAAAAATCTAAGGAAGCATGGGATAATCTCCAGATAGCCTACCAAGGTATGGAAAAAGTAAAGACAACAAAACTTCAAATGCTAAGGAGAGATTGTTAAACTCTCTGCATGAAAGAGTCTGTAGCATAGACTCATTATTCACACATGTGATTGGGTTGGTTACCCAAATCAGGTCTCATGGAGAGACACTTGAGGAAAGAAGAATAGTGGAAAAAGTGTTAAGAAGTCTATCATCAAGATTTGATGCCATAGTAGTGGCCATAGAAGAGACAAGTGATCTCTCACATTTTTTAGTGGATGAGCTTCATGCATCACTGATGTCTCATGAACATAGATTGAACATAGCAATGAAATCCTCATAGGAGCATGCTTTCAAGACACAAATGTATTTTGGTTGAGGAAGATCAAACTACCGAGAAAGAGGAAGAAGCCCACACAAAGTTGGAAGAAGCAGCCCTGCAAGCACAAGTGGAAGGGGCAACAATCAGAATCCAAGCAAAGGCTCAAGCCAAAATCAAGCACAAGGACATAGGTATGATAAATCTCAAGTCCAATGTCATTATTGCAAAAATTATGGGCATTATGCCAATGAATGTAGAAAGAAGCGAAATGACATGAGTAATAAACCTAGTGTAAATTTTACAAAAGAAAATTAGAACCAAGGAAATGTGTTTTTATCTTGTAATGTATCACAAGAAAAACAAGAAGATGTATGGTTCTTAGATTCAGGTTGTAGTAACCATATGACTGGAAACATAACAATTTTTTCCAATCTAGATGAGAGTATAAAATCTGAAGTGACAACGAGGACTGATAGTAAAGTCTCTGTCATGGGGAAAGAAATAGTAAAAATACTAACAAAGAAGGGAGAGAAGAAGTTTGTGCCAGATGTCTATTATGTACCTGGCTTGAAATGATACCTTATAAGCATTGGATAGCTCATGAATAAGGGCTACAACATGTTTTTTAAGAATGATGTGTGCACAATCATGGATATACCTCCAAGTAGACAAGTCATTGCAAAAGTGCATATGAAAAGTAATAGGATGTTTCCTCTCACACTAGTACAAAATGGCTAATTAGTTACTAAAAAAACGACTAAAATTTGCATATAAACGACTATTTTTCGGTCGATGACCAGTAGTAGCTAATTTATAGTATCTTATAACGCGACCAACTTTTGGTCATTTTTAGCTTAGTCATTAATTGGTTATCTCAATTTTGTTGTTTAGTAGTATATTTGGTCACCGATTTGGTCATTAATTTAGTCACTGATTTGGTCATTAATTTAGTCATTGATTTGATTATTAATTTAGTCGCTGATTTGGTCATTAATTTAGTCATTAATTTAATCTTTTATTTGGTCATTATTTGCCACAATTAGTGACCAAATATACAACAAAATATATTACTATATGATCACCTGAGAAAACCAATTAATGACCAAAGAAATATGACCAAAATGTTGGTCTTGTTATAAGATACTGTAAATTAGCTACTAATAGTCATATATATGCAAATTTTAGTCATCGTTTGAAATCAATTAATGACCGAAGAAATATGACTAAATTTTGGTCGTGTTATAAGATACTTTAAATTAGCTACTAATAGTCATATATATGCAAAATTTAATCATCATTTGTAATCACAAATTTATCATTTGCAATAGTCATTTATCTTTTTTTGGTAGTTTTATATTCATTATATAAACAACTAATTTAGTAGTTTATATGCATTTTATTTACTTTCATTAATAATCATTATAAATGACTAATTTAGTCGTATATTCATTTTATTTGTGTTAATCATTAATCAATATAAACTATTAATTTAGTAGTTTTAAATTGATTTTGTGTTCATTATTAATCAACATAAATTAATTTGTATGATTTAAAAAATGTCATACAATTTGCATGTTCTTCTAATATGAAAACACAAAATTGCATATTTTAATTACAATACTAAACAATATCAAGTGCAACTATAAATCATCTCAACTACATATATTATATTATATGAAATGTTAAAGTATTACAATATGAGTTTCCAACTTAATATTGGTTGGACTACAATTTACACATGAAATGGTGTTTCAACACTTCAAAACATTATCGTTGTGTTTGCAAGGCATTGTTGGTGAATTCACCAACTCTGAAGATTTTACCATTAGTCTTTATATGTGCCTTATGCGAGATATTGGCTCTAAGGGTATCACCAGACTAGCTCTCTCTCTCTCTCTCTTTGCATTTGTCGCTCAAATGTTATTGCTCCCCTCTTTTTTCGATTCATGCTTCTTACCATCAATACTGAGTTCATTTTCTGAAAACAAAAGAAGACACAATGCAGAGTGTAAAACATGAAAGACAATGAACACTAGAATATAAACTAAATTAGACTATAAATATAAGTTTATACAACATATACCTCAACATCAACAATGCGAAAACCATTTTTCCCCATACAAGTAAGAAACTCGAACAAATTTTCTTCATTATGGCGATAATGGTCACTATAATGTGGCCAAATAACCTGTATAAACAAAGCAAATAAAATGTCACCATATATAGAAAAGAACGCCTTAGTAACTTAGTATTCAACTTTCAAAGAAAGCTTAGGAACAATCATGTCAACTAAGTTATATGCTAAAAGCTCAAGTTGTAGATAACTTGTGAAAACAAATAATCTGAGGTGTGATGTTTAATCCTTATCGTTTTATTCACAACAACATTTCATTTTCTAACGCATGAACTTAGTCAAATATATAAACAACATGTACTCAAATAACAACATGAAAGTAACTTTTTCTGATAGTCTTGAAAATATTTTAATACAAAATAGCGATAAGGATTCCAATCAATATAGTGTAATACTAATTTTATCTTCAAGCTTTGGTTGTTGTTTAAATGGACAAGATACTACGTATTTTCAATTTCATAGTTAAAAGAAAAAACAAAATCATAAAGAGTGGATATTATGGAATGGAAATTGCAATTATAAAAAAATTGTTTACCTGTCCACTGATGTCGTGTCTGGCATTCCTAAAACATTTTCTTGCCCAAAATAACCATGAGGTGAAATAATCACAACATTTAAAACCATAGGAATTCCTACTAGAAACATTTCCAAAGTTGATGGCTTAGGTGTCTAAGCGATCTCTAACAGCGAATGAACCATATCCAAGATGTGATATGCATTATCTCCCCATCCTTTTTCCAATCACATTTCTTGTAACCTGCCCACAACAGAGACAAGTAACAATCAAACAAAGACATTGACATTTGTTTTTATCTTTTATATCTATAAAATTTGAATCGGATTTGTTTCATAAACATATTAATTCATATTTAAAGTCTTCCTGACATATGAGAAAGTATCAATCAAGTAAGACATCAGAAAAATCAACCTCAATGAGGTCCTAAAATCATTTCTACAATATCAATATTTTTCTTGTTGTGATATCTTGGGTAGAAAAAATAACATATTTGCAAAAGAAAAATGCATATATTACTTATGGTCAAACGTTGTATATGTTGTATTCTTAAGCAATTTTTTAAAATGTTCCTTCGCCTAATTTACAAGAGTGAATTGTAGCTTGGTTAAACTATGTATCTTTTCATTCAGCATCAATTTCTGCAAGATAAATGTTACACATTATTCTTTCCCATTTCTCAACATGCTACATATGATAAATTGAAAGTCACATAAAACCAAGAGAAAACCCTTTTCTAACCAAAACAAACAAACAAACAGTGTCTCTAATAAAACATCATTATAATATTAGAAAATGAAAAGAGGGTGGACCATTTTTCTTGTTTGACTTTGCCTATTTTTGCTATGAAAGTGTTGGAGCTTCAGGAACCAACAAATGTGAAGGAAGTTGTAAATGTGAAAAAAATTATGTTGACCTAATTTGTAGACTTCTTCAAAATGATGTGAATGATGCCATTTTTGGATGTGGTAAATCTCATAATAAAAAATGACATGTATTTGAATAAATTACACTACAATGACTACCATGGGCCTCCACGGGTTATAGGCCCTCAGTATGTTAATCTTGATGCTGAAATAGAGATGGCAACGATAAGTATGGGTGGTCCTAGTTTGTATGGTGGATACCTTCAAACCAAGGTCGTCATCTCAATGAACCTAGGTTCTGACATGGTAAACCTAGATCTGATCTTCACCCAATTTCATTCCATCATACTTTGTCAAGACTCAAGAGGACATAATGGTCCTTAGCTTATAAAGGGTTGCTTTTGAAGTTATAGATAAAGCTTATCCAAAGCAAATGGGGCTCCAAGAGATATGGATAATTTAAATGATAACAATTATATGTTTTTTCCCAAGATTCAAATGTAGGGATAAATTTTGTGGATTTTACTAATAAAAAGAATGAGAGAAATAATCCATGAGGAGAATCTACTGGTCATTGTGATTAGGGAAATACTTGGAGATAATAAGACTATTTAGGTTCAAATCAAAGATGGTGTTGATTCTTGTAGCTCCTCAGTTGTTGGTAGTTTTTAAGGTAGGAATTTCAGTTCTTCAAGGCTGGGGTCCTTCGGCATAATTGCATCTGCCTTGGTTTTATCACCCAAAAGAAAAACATAATCAACAAAGAGTAAATATGTCAAGTTTAGGGAAACTCCTATTTGTATAGTTGTCAAGCTTATAGTTATTTTTTACTCTGTTATAACTCTGTTGAGACCACCTACTCTACAGTAAAAAACAACAGAGGAGCCATTAGTCATACCTACCCATGGTCTCTTGTAGGCATGATAGAAGAATACACTGAGCCATTAATTAGAATTGCAAAGATATTGAGGAAAGACAATTCATTATCTAGTTAACCAATTGCACATTCAACCCTATATGGATGAGTAGCCCTAAATAAAGCCAGTTTTCTTTATCATATGCCTTGGAAAGACAAAATCACTAACATTGCTTGTAATTTTTTGGTTTGATGTTATAAATTCCTTCTTGGGCTACTCCTACTCTGTAATGGATTTGTTTCCCAGGAAGGATGCAAAATTGTTCTAATGATATGGAATCAGCTTAGTGTATTTTGACCCTAAATGCACTAATTTTTGCAATGATTTTGTAGATGCGATTACATAGTGATATTGGTCTGAAATCATCTCATTCTTGTCTAATTTTTGGGATTAAAATCTGAAATGTTGAATTGAAAGCTCCCAAATCCTGCCTGTGTATTTTAATTTGTCAGCAATTCTTATTTGGTCTATTTGAAGGAAGTCATAGAACCCCTAGAAGAATTCTTTTGTCCTACGAAGTGACCGAGGGTTTTTATACTTCTGGAAAAAATGCAAAATTATTTGTCATTCTTCCTTTTGATATTCGATCCATCAATGCCTCATTACCCACCTCACCTACAAAACTGGGGAAATATGAATTCATCTTTAACTATCTCTCTTAAATTTATTCTATCATCCTCTTTATTAATTCCCTCAAAATGGTATGTTGATGAGCAAATTGCTCCTCGAGATGAGACACCTGCTCATGAGGCAAAGTTCGTTGATAAACAACATCTTGAGGCAATTGTTCATTATAATTATGAGATGTTGAAGAGAGAAAAGATTTGCTATTTAGTAAAGGCTATGCAATAATTTTAGTGATTTGGTACAAGGGAAGACATGGACAGTGAGGGAATTGTGGAGATTCCCTACAACTTTTTTCCCAAATGTGACACGTGAGGATGTATGCTTATTAAACAACTATATTTGAGAATGTGCACCATTTTGAAGGCAAGGCTATTTTGGATGTAGGCACGGGAAGTTTGACACGGGCTCTTGTACCCGACCCGACAACCCACCTGCTTACCTAATACTACGATCTATGTGCTTCCCCACTTGTCAACTGTAGTTGCTCCAATTCTCAGTCATATTGTGCCTGACGGCCCGTCACTGCGGCTTCAACTAGGCTACTAGACCACATGTGTGGTGGTTATTAAACCTGCACTGACACAGGTCTAACTGGCTCTGATAGCACTCCTCCATCCACAAACTAATTATGCTAACAACTGCCCTTCTATCGGTCATTTGTGTGTCTTTTCCCTCGCTATTTCTCAACAGTTGAGTGGTGTCGACTAGTCTAGCCCGTGTTGTTTCCTTCTTAGTGAGTTTCCACCTTATGCTTCTTGTGGTTTTGTTTTTGTCGAGTGCAGGCTTGTGTGCGGGCCACAGTTCTTCCACCAATGACTGTCGACCATACCTTCCCACCTCTCCTGGAAAATTACACTCGAAACTACGTGCTTCTTCAAGGTGATGTTGGTAGATCCTTTTCTACCAACTGGAATGTTGGCCACCCCTTCTTTGCGTAGTTTTATTTTCCTATTGCAAGCAAGATTTGACCCTTATTTCAACCACTTTTTTTTTTCCATGACTGAAACAGCCTTGTCACTTGTGGATAATTTATTCAACCCCTATACAACATACAGACTAATCTATATGACCATTTTTCAATCCTTCAAAAAAAATAATTGCTTCAGGACACTATGCGACCGATTTACTTCGGTCCTAAAAACACATTATCTTGCAAGAAAAAAAGGAATAAGACCCATAGATGACAAAATTAGGTTGCTGTCAATCAATGCAAAGCTTAACAATGCCCGACACAGGGCAAGGTTGTTCGAGCATATAAAATAGGATAGGTTACAAAGCTAATAGGTTGTGTAACAGTAATATTTCAGAGCCTTTTGTTTACTTCATGTATATCTCTACAAGAAGTTCCTTTAAGGCCAATAATGTATTACTAACTATCTAATGGTAGAGATTGTTTTATTCCATCAAAACTCATGTAAAGGATGGAAAGACAAACTTGTGCAGGATAAAAGTTGACGGTGAGATTTTTATGCATATTTAGTCAGAGCACAAGCTAAAAACTAACCAACCATTCACTTGTCAACATGAGAGAGCACAGATAAACCACAAAATTGATCAGGAAAAATTGTGAGCGAGCTACCTTGAAATTTTCTTAATTACATATGTCTACTAATGTCGACTGGATACAAACATTGAATGTTTTTCTTCTTGAGAAATCCATCAAAATCCCCTCGTTTCTTGGGCATGAAGCTTTCTAAATGAACTCCTGATTTGTTGTACAAAGAAAATAATACAGGCTCCCCCTTCAGTCTCTTAATATCTTCCAAAATAGTTCCAAGAACTTCTATTGCATGACCATTTTCTAATAAGCTTCTTGGCATTGTACCTCCATCCTTGATTTCCCTTGCTATATCTTGACTAAATAATATCCCTTCAACAACCAGTTTTGTGAGAATCCTACCAAAGAACTCAGGAGCCTTGGGCGCATCAACAATAGCATCCTCCAATGAAAATAGTACAGTCTCCAACCTAGAAACATCAAAATTATATATAGTTATAATTCGTAATCGCAAATGGCCATAGAATGTAGTAGTCATGAAATAAATTCAAACTTGAATAAGAACAAACACAAAATTTCACACTACCCTTCAATAAGTTGTCCTTGATTTAGCAAGAAAGGTTCGAACTTGCATAAATGTGTAAGTAGATTCCCCGGAAGATCAATTTCAACATCTTTCCTAACAAAAGAATCTAATATCAAAAGCAAAACCATATTTGAATGGAACAATGGTGCTTTAAGGTCATCTACACAAAAATTTGCCTCCTTCAAATCTCTCACACTAGATGGTATGTCATGCAAAATTAAGAAAAAGTCAGGGAAACTTGTCGACTTCTCTAAAAGAAATAATGAAAATGCATGGAAGCTTTGTAAATGAATGCACCTGTAATATTCTTTGATTTTCATTTCAGCCTTTTTCTTAAGTTGAACCTCAATAAGTTGTGAACTCAAAGTTCTTTGAGAAGAATGTTCTTACAGTTGAAATTCAGCAATTGCAGTCTTCCCACCTCTGTCACCTGATGAGTAGGGATTCTTAAACTCTCTTATGTCATTATCCAAAACATTTATTTCCTGGACACATGATTTTGCAAATAAAGGCTTTTCTGCAGCATAAGTCCTTGTCAAAATTTCATCTCTCATACCAACTGGCATCCAGTTAGAACTGCAACCTGAAATCGGACCTGCACCTATTCATCTATTACTCAGAGATGTGAATGGTGGAATATCTTCTAGAGCACTCTTAGCATATGGAAAAGGTTGAGCCCTCCATCCTATTGCCTTTCCAAGACCTCCCTTACAACCAAGAGTCAAGTGGCCATCATCAGAAGCTCTTTGTGTTGAAGGGCTTAGCATAGACTAATTTTCAAATTGAGCCCTATCCACAATCTGAGCATCTTGACTAGTGAATCCATGGTCATGTGGTCCCATATGGGGTTGTGGCCCTTTAATCCCACCCATATGTGGAAGTGAACCCATTTGTGCACCCGCCATGTAAGGTGGCATCGCGGGTCCTCTCACACCATGATCAAGTGGTGTCACAAGTCTCTGACCTAAATGTCCCATATTCGTACCTCGAGAGCGATCTCCCTGTCCATGTAGTTCTTGCACAGCATCCCGATGCACTTCCTCTATTTTCTTGGGGCCCTCAACTTTCCTCCTTTTTTGGTGTCCATTCCTCCTCAGATCAATCAGATCCCTGAACATGAACCTCAACCTAGAGGGAAGCCCTTATTTATTGGACATTTTTTTCATCCTATCGAAGTAAGCATCAATATGTTCCTTGGCCTTTGAATGGTCAATCATATGACCAATAGTGCTCATCAGTTTGCACAAAGCTTCGACATTTTCCTCCTCTAGATGTTGAAATTCACCAATTAATTTCTTGATGCATGCATGCATAATTCTTTTGGTCAGCATAATTTCTTTATAAAGCTCACTAATAAACCTTATATTTCCTAGCATTTGTCGTCGTGCTACAGCCTTCTTCTCCCATCTTTCTTTTGTTGAAAGGTTTTTTTCACCATGCTCTTCTGCCTTCTCAGCCTCAGCCTCTTCTCTTTCATATTTTTCAAATTATTCCTGACATTTGTTCAAAAGTACTCGCTTTAAAACAACCTTCTCATTATCTTCATACATTTTTAGTATTCTTGCAGCAAGCTGAAAACATAATTTTGCATACATCTCACAAAAAGTCAGCTCCATCAAGGCTTTGTCAAATAGTTGAGATATTATACCGTGAAGACATGATGCAGAGTCAATGTTCACTTCTTTGACCTGTTCAAAAATTTTCTCAAAGTTTTGGAGCATTAATTTATTAAGGATGGATTTAATTTGTCTTTGTTTCAACTGATCCTCATCAGAAACCTTGCCCACTTCATATCAGTTCTCTGCAAACCAGAAGCACGCTGCCACCTATCAACATCAGAATTATTTCTCACTAGTCCAACTTGTGGAAGTGGTGCTTGCACATAAGGCCCTCCAAGAAGGATGGCATTCATACTCATTTGTGTTGCACAGGTATTTCTTGAAAAGCCAACATTATAACCTTGGCCAGGTCGAAACACAGCAGAGGAACCACTAAGATCCACATCCATCCACATATCACAGCCATCAGCAAAAGCATCCACCTGCTTGGCCCATCTATCATCATCCAAACTGGCCATATTGCTCCCACAATGTTCAAGTAGATAATTCCCACTCAGCTTCATGTCAAGTCCTCTTACAGTGCTTGCTAATCCATCAGCCTTTCCTACATCACTAGCAAGTGCTTGGGAATTTCCAAGTAATTCAATAGTGTCTATACAAATTTCAAAATGATTTGGTAGATCTTTGCACTGATCCTTGATTGCCAACGAAAAATATCTGGAGTAATTTCTATCTCCTGAACATTTAGTAACTAAAATAGCTACTTGATTCATAGGAGTTGAAAGCTCAGCTGCATCTTCCTAGTCATCCACTTCTTTCAGGACTTGCTTCTCAGGCTCTTTTGAAGAAGTCTTACTCTTGATAACATCAGTTACTATTTTGGATGGTTTTGGAAGGTTCACATCTTCCTCCTCTTCTTGAACCTTATAAGCATTATATAAATCCCTGTGGGAGCATTTGCCTAAATGAAAAAATCCTTCTTTTTATTCTTCTTGTTGACAACTACTACCTTGGCAGCATAACCAATATTTGCAACATTATTCTTCGAAGAAACATTGGACGAACTTTTATTCTCCTTTTCTGTCAATCTAGCTACTAAATCCTGCTTACCTTCACTTTCAACAGCCAAAGATGACACCTGAAGTTCAGCAGATGTTTCACAAATATCACTATTAGTGGTGGATACTTGACCCTTATCTTGTGTGTCAATTGCCTTCACATTGGTAGCTGAACCTTCCCCAAGTAATTTAGCACTATCATGGTTAACCCTACCTTTGTTTCTATATCCAGAAGATTGTTTGCAGTCAACAAGTTTGTTACCAGATAGAAAACCTGGTTTTTCCTCCAAAATAGCCATATCAGCTTTAGGGAGCACTGCTGTAGCTTCTGATTGTAATTCCCATTCAGACACCTTGCCTGTATCTTCTGTTGACTACTCAGATACAACTAACACTTCACCCTTTTTGTCTTTGAGCATATTTTGATCAACAGCTACTGTGTCATTGTCATGTGTAGCCAGTTGAGATGACAACCTACTCTCATGCATTCCATTGATTTTTCTCTCCCCAGCATGAAAACTAGCCTTTTCTTTTCCAATGAAAAAATTGGAAAAATAAGTCAGCTCTCTGTTTATGACAGCATCAGGTGAACTTGAAAATTCAGATGGGGAATCAGAAACCACAACATTCCCATGCTCAGGATGGAGAAAATTTCCAAGATCTTGCTTCTCTCCAATTACAGAATTTAAAAAATTATTGTTGCAGCTTTGTCTAACATTAACGCTTGTTGATTCAGATTGTTTATTCTTGACATTTCTAAGTTTTGAATCTAATTTAATTCCATCCTCACTGCATGTATTCTCCCACAGGCCATGAGTAATGTCCATGGTGAGGCTATGATCTGGAAGCAAGTTGGATAACTGATGATGACCTAGGTTCAGGATCTATATGGCATGCTACCCATGATAATCTCATTGAATCAGTTGGGGTTACTGGGTTGGGTAAGGAAAAGTGGCTCTCATGGACATCTGGGAAGGCTCCAGCATGAATGGCCTGGGGACACATGCATATTTATACTAGCCTTAAGAGTTTTCCTTGCTTTCCTCAATGGAGAAGATAGGATATAAAATTGTTATAGCTTTTGAATAGATGACACAACCTCTTCTAGGCCTATTGTCCATGGTTGAATATGCCTCTTACATTTTCAAGCTCAAAGAGTTGGCATAACTGGTCATTTCCAATTTTACTAGGCATTTTGCTAGTTTCATGCCATTAGGTTCCAATTTTGAATCCCATGTGTGAGGTGTGCTATCCACTAGTTTATATTGGGGTTTGCACAAAAAATCCAGAATATGAAAATGAAAGAAATAAGGGTTCTACTTCATGTATTTTCACAGTTGGCTGATCCCATGGAGTTAACAAGGTAGCGCTATTCATCAACAAGGGAGAAAATCAGTGACAAATAACAGTGATTGTTTATTTTGAATCCTTTAAGTATGAGATCACAGAAGACAGTTGTCAAATTCAAATTTCAAAGAGGACAACAATCATTGAAGGCACAAGTCTTCAAAGTGTGGAAGAATTCATCCTTTTGCAAAAGTTTGTACAAGGCAGGAGGGATATTACACCTATCTCCAGGGTGCATAGAATTAGTTAGAAGTATTCAAGAATTTTTGCATACAGATATCAATGTCACTCAAGCAGTCCTCCTTGAGATCTTTGGCCACAAAAGATGTAGAAATATAACATGTCAGAATCAGCTTCCTATGGATGATTGCAACTGTGAAGTTTGTAGCACCAAGAGTGGATTATGTAGCCTTTACATGTGTGTTATTTGGAGCAAACTTGACTTTCAAGTTAATACTTGTTGATGGGTAGTCTGTGATCTTTTTTCCCACTATAGATAGACAGATTCTGCAATCGATGAAGGAGAAATAAGCATGGGTATCAGTAGTAAGGGTTGTGCAGGGTCATCGGAAATGCTTTTCATATGTATGGCTTGTAAGAGAACACTGGAACTATTAGGGTAAAGGATGTTTTTCAGCAATGTGAAATTGCTTGTGATAGGAAAACCCTTGTGAAGGAATTTGATTGTGTTCAGAGGATATTTCATGGAAGTGAGAACTCCAAGGGGAGAAAACTACTTTGAAAGTCCAAAGAATTATTGGAAAGAGTGGAGTTGATGATGAGGCTACAATTTGTAAAGTGATGCAACGTGTCTTTCAAGAGTTAGAGATAGGATTATACTTGGGGACCTCCTTATTCGATTTGTGAAATACCTTGTTTGATCCAATGATATGGAAAATAAAGCCTTGCTGAGAAAATAGATTGTCATCGTTGAATCAAGAAAATTGTACACAGATACACTCTACATGATACTCTTCGCATTAAGAGTGGTGTTTGGCAATGGTATTTTTATACAAACCTTAGATCACATTAAGTATTTCCTTCCAAGTGGAGATAGTGGCATGATTATAATACTTGATGTTCCAGAACAGGCAACGATTTTTCACCTATAGCAGACTTGGAATTGAGGCTCTTAGGCAAAGCAGTACTGGCATTACCGAATATTCTTACCAGAAAACAAATAAGTTTGAAAGGTCTTCATCTTACTATGTGAAATAAGGATACGTTTTCAAGATGTTGAGGATTAAAAAGATGAAACTGATGCCTCTTACATACATTTAGTACAGGTCAAGTGGCAAACTCATTGGCAGATTTCAGTTGCTTTTTTGAGAGAATAATCCAAAGGAAAATGGATCCCAAACAACCCTTGTTCAATAGCACAGACCTCAAAGAGAGAGGAATGCTCCCATCCTGATCCATAATTATGGTGATAAGGGGACTTAGGCTGTATATTTAAATATATGTACATGTGCCACATTGGAAAATGTTTTGATGAGCCAACCTACAAAAATTGAATAGACCAACTTGTTCATTTTGGAAGCCAACTTGTATATCTTGCTTTGGATGTATTACAAATTATTTTTTCAGCTAATTTGAAAGATTGCCCACCTTTTGTGGGGTCTCTTCCTACAATTCCATTAGAGGAACCCGAGGAGCGTTGGTATTCATGACATGGAGATTTCACACTTGGTTTGTGGGCCTGCTTTGAGGAGAAGCCCCCTGCATGGAGTTTTCATTTATATTTCATTGACTACATATTGTATGTGGAAACCCATTTATTCTCTTTCAAAGACTGCAGGCATGTACAAACCCATATATTCCCCTTGAAGGTTGGAATGCCCTGTCTGTAGTCCCTACATTCACCATTTAGAGAGGACTTGGGTTTGGCTCACATGATTTAAGGAGGAGGAATATCTTTGAAGACCGAATTACTTTATAATTTCCTTTAAGTCATTACTCTATAATTTCCTTAAAGTCATAAATAAGTTATGCTAGATCTTCAATGGAATAAATATCATGATTTGGAGGGCTAATAAGTCCCACATTGGTAGTTGAGTTTCTTGTAACATCAATATCACCAATGACTTTATGGCCAATGGAGCAGCATCCATCACATATACACATGAATGCAAAGATTTTCCACTCATCCTGTAGACCTTAAAACTTGATAAGAGTGGACAGAATATCGGGAATCTTAGGCACACAACAGATAAGTAACAGAGCAAAATTTTGGAGGAAGTATAGAGAAGTAACAGACAACTTTAATTAAAATTTTGAACCATGGAAGATAGAGGAAAAGAAGTTTGAAGCAAAAAAATTTGAAAATTTGGCTAAAATTTACAAAGAAATTGATGTTTTTAAGTATTTCATGGTGTTTTTAATAGTGATAAGTGTCTTTGAGATTACAAAATTAGTGTCTATGTCATGACAAAATCAGTGTGTCTATCTGCCTTTTTGGAAAAATATTATTAAAGGATTATCTAGTAAGGAACAATTTGGAAAGGGAAATGACTCTCTAGTTGGCAAACTACAACTGTCAAAGTCTATTCTACAATTGGCCAATTATGAAAATATCAGCAAATGTGTAGTCAGATAAGGAATATAACAGACCAAAACGCATTATCTTGTTGGCCTGGAAGAATGTGTATAAGGCTTGCAGCGGCTTGGGTCTATGTTATGGGGGATTGGATTACTAAGGCTTTAATGGAAAAGATGGTTCGACATATTTGCAAGGAAGAAAACAAGCTTTAAGGAAAACTGCACAGGCACCATATCCCCAGAATTCCTGCTCGTTCATCTGCACTTCGTTTGATACAACCTGGACATAATTAAGGATTATATTTTTTGGGATAGCAAGGATGGATCCAAGGCTAAGTTTGTGAGAACTCATGGAACTTGAAGATAACACTTTCTAGCATGGAAGATTTAGCAAGTCCAAAGCGGCCCTTACAACAACTCTTGGGATATATCGTTTGGAACTTTAGGTATGAAGCTGAAGATGGACACCTTTAAGGAGAGACATAGGAAAATATTGGAGGAATTTAGAACCCAGATCAATAGAGATGCAACAAAACACTCAAAAAAGATCCTATAAATTTCAGAATTCCAATGAGGGGGGGACAGGATGACTGAAAATGGAGAGCTTCCAAGAATGGATTGTACACGGTAAAGAGAGGTCATGAAAGAAGGTGCAACTTCAACAAACCCTAGAAGAAGGTTTGGGTGAAGGAGGAATTGACTAAAGAAAAGACTTTATTACAACTATCCATTGAAAAACAATCTAACACAGGATCATATCCTGAAGAAAATACTTCCTTGGCCCTTCTTAATGCCCCCTTTGCCTTTGCTCCTTATGTGTGAGTACCCCTGTCATATTTCAAGTCATTTTAGAGAGAAGCATGACCTCAACTGGAGATTTACTACCTTGTTACTAGATCTCTTTCAAAACTGGCATATGATATCACAATCCCCAAAGCTTAAAGAAATTTGGAAACATGTTGCCAGCTATGGAAGTTTGATTAGAAAGAAACATAAGGATTTTCAGATATCAGTCTATGAGGAAGCCCTTGAGAAATACTAGTAGCAAGCGTGGGGACATTTATAATTGAAATAGTAAAAGCCATTGTGTCTAGTGAGAGAAAATCCCCCAGCAGATGATTGTTGAATTAAAAACCAAGGCAGCTTAAATCCTCCATCCCTAACAAAGAAAGTGGGACCTGCCGTAACAATAAAACTAAGAGACAAGGAGGAAATTTAAGACACAATAGACCTATGGGAAACTGTAACAATCTAGCTAAGATAGAGGCTTGATCAAGGAATTAAAACTGTCTTTTCAAATAGGATTTGCTCATTTGAATTGGAAGAGGACTTTGCCATAATCATCAGAGCCTGGATGAGTATTCAAGGGGCTTATGTTGCATTCAAGATTGAATTGCATTATAGATGAATATGGTGAAATTAAAAGCAGGTTCGCATCTAGAAACATAAATCATTACCCAAAACATCAAAACATAGCAACTTATTTGCTTTTCCAACAAGGGTTTGATATGCTGGAAAAGATGGAAATGTTCTTCTACTTGAATAAAGGGTTAGGTGTAATTATTATTGATAATATCAAGGAAAAGCATCAAAGTTTTAAATGGAACTATTATAAGGTACTTCACATTTAATCTCATCATGAAGCCTCTTGTAACACCCCAAGGATGACCCCTATGTGTGATGTACATATTATGTTTAGGCCGGTGATCCGTGAGGCCGTTGGAACTTCTGGAAACCACAAGGCTTTGTAACATCCCTGGATGGTCGAGTTGGACACCTTGGAAGGGTAGTGGCATGTGCCGATGGACTATGGATGTAGAAAAGGGGTTGCACTACTTGGGTTGTGGGGTTAATGGGGAAATGAGCCTATTGGTTGGACGTTGTTGGGTTCGATACATTGAACTGGTTATGTACAATAATGGTATGTGCCAAGCTTTAGATAAGCCATTGTCCTATGGAGTCGAAGCCCCAACTCGGGGGTGACCCGTTGTTGAGAAAATGTGAGCATCGTGGTCTATGGCTGGGTGGAAGTTGGAACATCTGAAGATTTGCAGCCAATTCGTGTCTCTTATCAGATAAGTGTTTATCTTTAATGTTTATATGACTTCTGTTATAATTAATTATATATTATTATGTGTTGCATGTGAATAGTAATCTAAATGGTGTTATTATGAAATTACATTCCTGTATATGAGATAAATGCATCATAGAATGCATTAGACACAGATAACATATGTTACAGGAGGTGAATTGAAGAAAAAAAATCACAAAATAATGGGTTACATAGGTAGTTAAACACCCCAGTAGGTGACTGGGGGCATTACACTTGCAAGGCTTTAACTTAGGCCTCCCTTAATTATATGAGTGTGAAAGATGGTGACTCCTTATGGGGGAAGATATAATGGAAGGAGTTTTTATTCAGATCAAATTCATTTCTGCAGTGCACTGTCTGCTTATTTTTCACCTCAGCCATCCTTTTTTTCTCTCTATAGTTTGGTTCAATAGTTGACGAGTACCTTGTGATTGAAGATTATGAGGAACAAGACATCATGGTGAAGAAAATTCTAGAGACGAAAGTAAAGAGGCCATGGAGTGGGGGATGTAGATTTGAACCCCTGCCTGTGATCCCTCAAAACCACCAAGGCAAAAAAACCCCCCCATTAACAAAAATTTGTGTCTCAAAGCAATGGAAGTTCTAAATGATGCGGAAGGGCGGCTGCATGAAAGGAGGATACAGAACATAGTAATTATGTAAAGGGTGGCTGCTAGAAGAGCAATTGTAGGAAGAGCCACAACAAGGGGGAGCATGGATTATCTAATGTTTGATTCAGGATCAAGGAGGAGCCCCACACAAATGTACCATATCCAAACCATGATCTTGTGCCTGAACACAATATTCAGTAGCTTCTGGGAAAATCTCTGCTGCAGGCCGAAGTAGCAAAGAAAGATCGATATTTTCAAGCTTCTTATTACTGTCTATAACCACTTTATCCATCTCTAGAATATCTACACAACTGAACATATGCTTTACAGTTCTGAAACCCATATCAGACAAAGTTCATGATGCTTTATGTTAAATCTTCAAATAGGATAAATATGTTATGGCAACTTATAATTTGTAGCATGCACTCTTTCTAGCCTAGAAGAAGTCATTATCATGCTCAAAAGTGAAGAAACTAAGTTTGAACACACAATTTTGTGCTAGATGGGCTAGGTGTAGATTAAGGGTGCCTTAGTCTGAGATCAGGTGTGGCACTAGCCTTATAGTCTATAATTTTGTACTTATTATGTTGTTGGTTTGCCTTCAGAAGGAGTTAAAACCCTGAATTGCTTCAAACTATGTCAACCTTGTGTATTGATTTGCTTTAAGGACACTTTAAATAATGTCACAAGGTGTAATCCTCATCACCAATGCTAAGAGATGAGAAATTAAGTGTTATATGACTCAGTTTCAGAGCATATAGATCATCAAAAAATGGTGCAATAAACTTCAGGACTTGACCACATAAAATACATAGAGAAACAGTGAGAATCAAAGCAAATTTTTTATGTCAGTGACAAATCTAAGTATGTTGTTGAATTATAAAGTGGGTTGTTGAGCTCATTGTTGCATTTTATTGCATTAGAAGGTGTTTAATACTTCATTGTGAAAAAAAAAACATTAAAATAATCAAGGTGTAACATGGCACATTTCAAACCTTGCTGCAGAGTGAGTAAAATGACATACAAGAAATAAATCACATGCGTTGAGGTGTTAAATGAATAACCAGGAAGTTGTTCATACCATGGATCATGCAATATCCACCAAAAACAAAATTAGATATGAAGGCTTGAATTTAACCCTAGACATCAATCTCAAATGGCATGAATTGTTCCACTTATTATTAAGTAGGTTTTTCACCCTATTTTGACATTAATTAGTCTTCTTTGAGTGTTTAGATCATAAATATATCTCAATATTGGCACAAGTCATTGTAAATTGACCTCAAATGAGCAATACATATTCAATTTTCCCAAGCATGACAACTCAATTAAGTGCTTGTCTTAGATCCAATATAAGTAAATGGGTGAAATAAAAATATCGAAAATTAAATAACCTTGGATCTAGTGACCTAGATTTAGAGATATAGAAAGCAAAACCCTCCAAAGAATTTAGAGCAATATTCCTTTTTCTAATGAATCATCAATAGTGTAGTTCAACCATGAACCCATTACATCTTCATGAATGGAACTAGAATTAGTTAATGACATGTCATGTACAACTGACTCCAAAGTATTATCCTATCGATAAGAGAAGTCTTCCCAGGTAACACAACATCATCATTTTATAGTGTTTTGACAGTTGAGTTGGAAAAGGACACTTGACCACTTTGTTCACAACCTGACCATTTTCCACAGGAGTTCTTCAACATCATTCTCTACATCCCGGATCTCTTATGTAGTTGTACATAATCCCAATTCACCCTTGTCACATCTTAACATGCTATATATCCATTATAAGTTAATGTTGAGGAAGAATCCATTTTTTAGGCATGAAAAAACTCTACAGATGGATGCATAGGAAGTAAATATTCCAGTTTTTGGAATGGTAGAATATTATACATGAATCAATAGAAAGTGAACACAACCTGTGAAGCATCATATTTTGGAATAATGGAGATGGAAAACGAAGTTTTGACAATGATTCTCTGATTGTACTTAGAACCCATTATTGAATGCAACCACATTCACACATAGGCGGTGGAACTAGAATATTTTTAGTAGTTTATTGAGTACAAAATGCATTTATGTACAACAAACATGTAAGATTAAGACATGGAAAATCAACCAACAACTAACAATGAAAGAGGTTGATCCCAACAGTTCTAGAATGCAGTTTGAATACCTTATTTTTAAGTTGGAAATTACGAAGCATTGAGTTCTATGCTTCTTCACTTTCATGATTTCCTCATCCCACACCAATTATCAGCCCTAACGTTTTCCTTTGAATTTAATCCCAAAGTAGTTTTTTCTACTACACATGTGGAAATAAAGAAAACAATTTTTTCAATGTCCACAAATGACCAAAATAGGTCAATGGGACAACTATCTCAAATCCTTCACAAGGTGATAAGCCCAGTGGAAAAGGGAAGTGTCACCACTATTGCCGAGGCAACAAATTTCCTCATTTTAGTGAAACTCTACCTGTGGCCTTTCTCCTAGGCCTGTGCATCTACATAATATCCATATCCAGCTCCCTTTCTGCCATTCACATCAATACAACCTCCCTACCCATCACCCTGTGTCTCCTACTGTCATTCTTGTTCCCCATCACTCTCCCCCAACACATACCCTTGCAAAAAAACATCAAATATATGGACAATTCACTTGTTGCATTCATTGATTTTAATTTATTTATCACACATATTTAATTTTTATTCTCACATATCAGTCAAAATTTAATGAACAAGTTCGTAGATTTATTGCATATTTTGAAGGATTTAAGACTAGATCCATGCTTCTGATTCACTAATTTGGAAGGTTAAGTGATAGATTTTGGATTCTGAATCAACCAATTATCCTAGACACATGCCCTAGAACTATCATTCACTAGCTTTGAAGTGAGGATTATTGTCGGCGACAGTTGCAGCTTTCCTAAACTGTCCAATCAAACCCCTTGGGATTTATTCAAGGGGAATAAGTGATTGACAACACTACCTGTTTGATTTTGGATTACGAGGAGAGAAAAATTCACTTTGAGAGATCATGGATTCTTATAAAAATCAATAAAGAAGAATGCCCACTGAAGATGATGAAGCCCACAACTCATAAAAAGTAGTGTTCTGAGTATTGACATTTACATTAAGGAAAATCCTAGTTTTGATATTTTATAGCTATAAATTGCTAATATATTTCCATTGAGAAATTATATTTTCAATTATTTCTCTCTTTGAATGTAGATCTAGCTAAAAGTTGCAAAACCATTTAAATAATTTATCCAATATTATACTGTCCTATGCTTTACCAACATCACAATGGATCCATAATGACACTCATTCTATGTTTAAGATTCTAAATGATATGCAGTTTCGAAACAAACCTGTGACACCCATGGGGAAAATTGTTGATGCACTTCACTCACTAGATCTCCCTTTATAACTAACTGTATAACTTGTCCATTCATAAAAGTTGTTAAAAGTCATCACTTGTTAGCAATACTAAAATTAAGATGGGGAGAGCCATGCCTTAAAATTACCCATTTCAAGAGTTACAGTATAGTTCATTTCGTTTCGAAAGCATTTTCAAAATTTCAAACTGCAACTGCATACATAAAATACACTTCTAGTTGGAACTTAGTTTAGATCATATATGATTGTGAATATTATATTGTATAAGAAAGAACGCACCTAACTCATCCCAGTGCATGTTATCCTAGATGATGAAACATTTCTTCTACTTAAATGTTGTTGATGTACCAATGAAAGGGTCAATTCTCACAGCTCTGCTTGCTAGAAGTCCCAATAAGGAATCATCTTGAACTATAAGGACCAAAACCATAAGCACCAGAAGCTTGCAAGCAAAGTCATTAAAGTAGATTATAAGGATTGCTTCCGTTATTGGTAGAGAAACATTTAAAAAATATAAACACGTAATATTATTAAACATATTTGAAAATGAAACTTCCTTCAATGAATCATTACTCTTAACCAACCATATCCTATTCATCATAAACAAAATATCAGAGAAGGAACTAAATCCTAGCAAGAGGATATAATGTCATTGTAAATGAGCCCCAAGGGATAGCTCAATTGGTCTGAGCCAGACGTGGGTCCTCTCTGTAATCAGGGAGGTCACGGGTTCGATTTCGAATTTGAGTCCCTCGGGGTCAGGCACCGTAAAATAGTGCCGACGGTTTATCGCGCGTACCATCCAGATATTCTAGGTAAGTGCGCCCGGGTTCTCCGCAAGTTTATTCCTCGGAAAAAAAAATTGTCATTGTAAATTATTTATTAAATACAACAATCCTAGCCTATATTGCTTTAAGTTTTGATTTTAAAAGTAAATTTTGACAAGATCCTGGTGCATCGGTGTTCAATAATGACTTTGTATTCATATTAGTTCAATGTTACCTTGAGTTCTTACATTAGAAGGTAAACATGCAATGCTCAGTGTTCTCGTTTTTATAGTATTTAGAAGATGACCAAAATGTGAGAATGAATGACATACATTACTAAAATGCCTTGTTTATGAGAGTATAGTTTCAATTAGAAGTGTAGCATATGTAACTCAATCCAAGAAGTCTAAAAAAGTTCAAATTCTTCAAAAATAATGCATGTTGGTGAAAAAAGTTCAAATTCAATATAATTCGAAATACATAACAGAAAAATCTAAAACAAAGATAGGTTTAAAGAGCATATAAGTAAAGCACAAAAGCATTCATGAGCCTTACAACACAAACCATTCCTAAGCCTTGAATAAATTTTTAACATAATTTTGGGATCAGCTGGACTTATTATTTACTACTATTTGCTACTTTTTTTACTCATCCAGGCCTCATTAAAGAAATATGTTTGTAGTCTAGTGCTTTCATTTGGTCAATGGTCACATATTAATACCTAATGAAAAGTTGTAAATTGTAGGAGCCTGTAGGGTTAGGTAAAGTAGACCGTTAGGAGTTTGTAGAGCTTGATTGGGCCTGACAGTAAAGAACATGCGTTTCATAAGAGGCCAAAGGATCAAATCCAGAGTGTGGTAGAATATATACACCTCAGTAGAATTTTGAGGTCAAATCACTAGGTGGAGGTGGGTCCCTTGTCCCTTGCCTCAGAGAGAAGAAGTAGAATTGATGAAATATAAAGTTTTCTCTCAAATTTATAGCTTATCACTCATGCGAAACCTACCCAAATTTGATTTCTCAAGTAGTCTAAGGCAAATTTGTGATTTTATCTTGAAAATAAGTTCCAAAACCCTTTCACTATAGTCACTGTACAATGATCTATGTTTCCAACTACCTTTTTGCAGTACCTTTTTATATTTCTCATATAGATAACAAGGGCTTGACTAGTGATTCGTTGCACTCGAGCCCGCGCTTTGCCTCCTGTTCTACCCTGTGCATAGGGTTTCTGGTGCTGTGGAAGGGTGGTGTCTGTCGGGGTGCTCGCCCTGGCTTGGGTTCGGCCCAATGGTGTACTCTCAAGCCCCTCCCCCGCGCCCTCCTCCTCCTCCTGAGATCGGGGCCTTCAAACTGCTGATTGCTTCCCAGCCAAAGAAGAGAAAACAACTCGCCTCCAAGCTCGTCAAGAGATTGGATGAGATCCCCTCGGTGGCTCTCCTACCTGAGGGTCTGATGAAGGTGGCCCTTTCCCTTGTAGACCGAGCGCTGGTTGGGCAGTTCACGGGCTTATGGCCTTCACCAAAATCTATGGAAGCCTGGATCACCCGAAATTGGAAGCTCCTCATTGCAAATAGCATTTCCTCGTACTTTATAGGGAAAGGTTTCTTCCTGTTTGAATTCAACTCAAAGGAGGATAAGGACTTGATTTTCAGGAAAAGACCCTATTTCATGGGTCCTCAAGGACTGTATTTAAATCATTGGACTCCAGACTTCGACCCTTCAGAGGATTTTCCATCTGCAGTTCCAGTCTGGGTCAGGCTCCCAAAATTGTCGGTGCACTGCTGGAACTAGGAATCAATGCAGCAAATTGACAATGCCCTTGGAAAATTCATAGATAGAGCAAAAAACAAATATCAATATGACTGCGCCAAAATCTGCGTGGAGGTTGATCTCGAAGTTGGGTTGCCAGAAGCCATTAAGCTAACAGTGGAAAAATGGTCCCATCTGCAGAAATTAGACGATGAACAGTTGTCGTTCAAATGCCACGAATGCCATGAGTATGGCCACTTTGTCAAGAACTGCCCCAAAAATGCAAGCCCAGAAAAGGAGAAAGAAGAAGGATGGCAGCAAGCCAAGAAATCTAGAACGAGCCTTAGGCTAGGGCCAATTGGATAAGGAGCAAAGAAAGGAAAGGGAAGAACAACACCCACGAGGAGCATTCCTAAAGCCAAACCCACCCAAAAAGGTCAAGAGAATAGCTTTGTGGTCTTGAACTCAGAGACAGAGGAAGTCCAAGAAACCGACCCACAGGACGTGTAGAAGGATCTCCAAATGCAGGAAGCCCTAGAACCACTGAAGATTGGTGATTATCATGGAGAAACCCCAAAAGAGAAAGAGCCCGTTTCTGAGGGTGAAGATCTGGAGTCGGAGGAGTCGGAGGAAGAAGGAGAAATTGGGGGTTCCCAAACTTCGGTCAGAAGATCAAACAAGGGACGAAAATCCTCCAGGGAAAAGAGAGAGAAAGAAACCTACAAGGAGAAGCTGCAAGGGAGCCAGCCAACCCTAGAAAATATGTTGGCAAGAAACCCTAAGGCAAACAGAAATCAAAGCCAGGGCTCTAAGGGAGCCCTCTCAGCTCAAAAAAGGAAGTAATGAAGATCATCTCCTGGAACTACAGAGGGATGAGGAGCAACCTAAAAGAGGAAGCAATGAAAAGTCTAGTAAGGTTGGAAAGGCCAAACATTCTTCTCATCCAAGAGACCAAAATGGAGGAAAGGGAATTTCTCCACAAAAGCAAACAGTTTTGGGGAAAAGGAGGAGGTATTTTTGTCTCCTCTAGAGGCGCCTCAGGAGGGTTGGGAATTCTATGGGACAAGACATGCTTTGAGAAAATCCTAGTTAAGCTCAACTCAAACTGGATTTTTGCTCAGTTTTTGCATCTCCATACCAAAGAGATAGTGGATCTTTCCAATATTTATGCCCAAGTCATCTTGGGAGACAAAAAATCCTGCTAGGAATCCATTAGGGATCTAGAAAATGAGATTTAGATGGATAATTTCATTCTCACTGGAGACATGAACATTACTTTAAGCCAAGGGGAGAAGCGAGGGGGAAGTATTGTAAGGGATCTAGCCAGAGAATGGGTGGAAGAACTCATTCAGGACTGGGATCTATTGGACATTAAACCAGTCAAGGGCAAATATACATGGACCAATAGAAGAATGGGTCTGGGTCACATTGCTACAAGGTTAGATCGCTTTCTCATCCAGAGTTCCTTATTGATTTTAGGTCTTGATGTCAATTCTGCTATTCTTTCTTCGTCGGTCTTCGATCACAAGCCCATTAGGCTTGAGATGAAGCTGCATATGAATCTGGGGCCTATTCCCTTCCGTTTTAGTGCCTTTGGGTGCAGCAGCTTGAATTTTTGGATAGAGTTGAGGAAGTCTGTAGACTCCCTGTCAATGGATCCCCCTTATTTGTGTGGGAAGAAAAGTTGAGAAGAGTGAAGAGGGCCCTCAAAAGCTGGGCTAAAGCCATCCCTTCTTCGACCAAGTCAAGGCGGGCTGCCCAGGCCTGTTTGGAGAGTCATTAAAAAAAAATGGAAGATATGGACATCTCGAAGGACAGGCTAACCTTGGAAGAGGAACTCCAAGTTAATCTTCATAAAGCTTGCATCTAGGAGGAGGAATTCTGGAGACTTAAATCTCGCAGTCTGTGGCTACAAGCTGGGGATAGGAATACCTCCTTCTTTCATAAGCAGACTCAAGCCAGAAGAAGCTTCAATTCTATAGTGGAGATAACCTTAGGAGACCAATCCTTATCCAACTTTGCCAGCATAAAAAAAGCTGCCCATCAGCACCTCAAATACTTGTACACAAAGGATAAGCAAGTGAGTCACAGCTCTAACCTGCTCGAGCTAGTCCCTCTAAAGGTCAATGCCCAAATGAATGCTAAGCTAACTGCTCTTGTCACCATCAATGAAATCAAGCAAGCCATTGATGAAATGGATCCGGACAAGGCTCCTAGGCCGGATGGGTTTACTCCTCGATTCATTAAAACTTGTTGGAACATTGTCAAAAAGGACCTCTACAAAATGATCTTAAAGTCTCAGACCTGCCACAAGCTTGGGGGCAGCACAAACTCGAACTTCTTGGCCCTTATACCTAAAGAGAAGGGTGCCAGTTCTTTCAACAGATTTAGACCAATTTCTCTCTGCAACATTGGCTACAAGCTCATCACTAAAGTCATGGCAAACAGGCTAAAAGGCCTTCTTCCAAAAATCATTTCTAACAATCAAGGGGGATTTGTCAAAGGTAGGCAGTTAACTGATAATTTCATTCTTGTTCAAGAAGTGATCCATTCAAGCATCCAAATATGAGAAAAAGGCATGGCTGTCAAGCTGGACCTAGCTAGTGCGTTTGACAGAGTTAGGCACAAATTTATCTTTGGGGTTATGCAACAATTTGGGTTTGACTGTCATTTTATACACTGGGTCAGGGCCTGCATTGGGGAACCATGGATTTCCCCAATGGTCAATGGGCGTGCTCCTAACTTCTTCAAGGCGAGTCGAGGGATAAAGCAGGGATGCCCTCTATCCCCCCTTCTCTTTGTCATTCAAACCTCTGTCCTCAATTTTATGTTGGAGAAAAGACGAAACGATCAAGAGCTTATGGGTCTTAGAATCACTAGGGAAGTCAGAGACATCAATCATGCACTCTTTGCCGATGACTCCATCCTATTGGGGGTGCTTCCTCTAGCTCGGCCTCCCGCTTCAAGCTAGATCTTGATCGCTACTGCCTAGATTCTGGGAGTGAACTTAACACGGGAAAATGTTTCATTTATGCTTGGAACCTTTCTGGACTCAAGCTAAGCATGATCACCAGGATTTTTGGCTTCAAAGGCTCCACGAAATGGGTGTCTTTTAAATACCTTGGATTGCCAATATTTCAAGGTTGCCTGACTAGGAGGGACTGGTACTCCTTGCTAGACAAATTCAAGCTCAAAATGTAAGCCTGGGGCATGTCGTGGCTCAACCTGGAAGGTAAGACAGTTCTCATTAAGTCAGTCCTTAATAGTCTTCCAATCTTTTAGAGCTCTGTTCTGTTGGCTCCGGTGTGCATTCTTCGCAAGATGGAGCAATCCATTCGCTCTTTTTTCTGGAAGGGAGGGAAGAATAATGCTAAGAGAAAACCATTGGTCAACTGGGATAAGATCGCTACGTCGTTGCTGGAAGGTGGCCTCCACATAAAATACCTCAGGGAGCATAATATCACTCTGGGGGCCAAGATCTTATGGTGGCAGGTAGCAAGGAATCCAGGATGGGCACAAATTTATTTGTGAAAAAAATACAGCTTTGGAAAGTGTCTTTGCAGCTTGGAGAACTTCCGAGCTAATCGACATAGCTCCCTGATCCATCAGCTATGCAAGCGTGACCTCTCGCTACTACGTGACTGCTTATTTTTTATTCCAGGCAATTGGAAGCGGATCAGCCTGTGGGAGGATAGGATCATGAACGCAGAAGCAATCGGGGATGATCCTGAGTTTCAACAGCTAAGAACATGGATGATCGCAGATGGTCGACGAACGATGTGGGACATTTCTGAGTGGGACAGCAGCAATTGGGCAGGGTGGCAGAAGATAGAGATGCCTGCTCATTTGGAGCAAGTGTGGGCCAAATTCATGGTAGCGCTAGCTGGGAAAGCCCCTCTAAACACAAGAAAAAAGACAAAAATGGGTTGGGGTTCCTCGACGGGATGCTATTCCGCAGCACAAGGCTACAGGTGCCTTAAGGCCATTCCCACTGTCCCCTGCAACCCTGCGATTTCGAAAGGTATTTGGAAGGTTAAAAGCATTCCAAAGATTGACATGTTCACCTGGCAGCTGGGGCACAACAGTATCCTCACAACTGAAAACCTGCAACGTCGTGGCTTCCACAACCCCTCACAGTGTCCGCTCTGTCAAAAACAAGAGGAAAATTTGGTCCACATCTTTCTTGAGTGCCTCTACGCTCGATACATTGGAATGAAATCTTGCTAATTTGGAACAACAACCCCATCCTCCCAATCACCATCATGGGTATGCTATCTAATTGGGGAGACATGTTTCCTAAGTCCTTCCGCGGGAGAGGCTGGCCAAACGAGGGGTAGATGATTATCCCTAAGCTCATTTGCTGGAAGATTTGGCTTGAAAGAAACAATTGGATCTTTCAAGAGAAGGCACTAAGCCAGCAGCAAATCATTGTGAAAATCAGAAGCTTATTCAAAGAAATAATGCAGGCCAAGGTGAACCAAAAGCAGGTTTGTAGCTTAAACCAACAAGGTAGGGATTGGTGCCAGTAGCTGGGGCTAAACCTTCCCATTGGGCATAATATGGAGAAGTGCAAAGAAGAATGGAAAATCATATTAGAGGATGAGGACTT
Source organism: Pinus albicaulis (assembly GCA_034641835.2). NCBI lineage: Eukaryota > Viridiplantae > Streptophyta > Pinopsida > Pinales > Pinaceae > Pinus > Pinus albicaulis. The sequence goes on from CM076572.1 coordinate 1,323,225,630, forward strand.
CGACAAATGGAGAAGGAGCACAGATATCCACACTATGTTTTTTGACGGTACAGCAAAGGGGAATTCAACACTGGAGAAACCCTAGAGGCCCATAGAAAAATTTCAAGTGAAGAAAGGGTTGTGGAGTTTCAAACTAGAGAAGAGCATAGTTTTGACAAAGACTGAACGGGCTCTGGACAATGTCAAGCTCTGATACCCTTGTAAAAATGCAAATTAAGATTAAATGGTAACCATGACTTATTTATCCACGTGATATATAGTTTTAAGTACATAGATGGCCACCATGATAAACCCTTTGAAGACACAAAACCACGCATCAAATATTCTTTTCTTTAATGGAATATGAACCGAAGGAGGGGGGTTTTCAACAAATTTGAGCTAGTCCCAAGGATTTTATACATTCACATTTGGAAGTCATGTTATAAGGTCACCATACTGCGATTTCTAGGCCTGTCAAGTCTTTAGAAAGAAAAGTTAAGAATTCAATAGGAGACCATCTGGAAATTCGAAGGCCCTAACCCTTGCTCTAGCCACACACTATTTGGGTCCTTTAGTTTTGGTTAACCTAGGGCCTAAGGACATTTTCCAGGGGTTGGAGAAATCTTCTTGGGGTTCTTTGACTCTGAGTTTAGTTTCCTTACCATCTTAGAGATCAAAGGAACACATACAATGTGTTATGACTTCCTTAGGGTTTTCATAATTTTTTGAACACATTGGCGATTCTTCTCTCTCATAAGCCTCTTCGATTTTTTTTTATTGTCTGTCCTTAATCTCATGAAGTGCCATTGGCCTCGCTCTCCTTGGGTGAACTAGTGAAGGAGATCCTAGCCTTGGCAACAGAGGAAGGTTAAACTAACGTTGTGAATGGTGCTATGGTTTTTTAGGAGAAACACTCTTGTGAATAAAAAGGAATTCTAGAAAGCAAGGAAGACGAAATGAAATTGTTGTGTCAAGAATAAAAAAAAATTCCTCCTTTCTCTGTTGTTGGGAGTCGACATTAACAATCAGAAGATTGAGGAAATTTCCCAAAAATATCTAGTGGGGCGAATAAGGGGTCGAAAATTCGAGTCCTCAACCGTAAAAGCATGGGTGGACAAGGAAACCTCATGACCTGTTGTTAAATTTCCTCCAAAGGTTTCACTACTAGCCCAAGGTTGGATTTATTTGTGCTTCAAAGATGCAACTAATGCCCAAAAGGTACATCAGATGGTTTGGAAAATTGATTCATCTCCTATCCTTTTTAATTTTTGGATGCCCCTCTTCGATGCAAAGTAGGAGAGGCTACATATGTCCCCAATATAGGTTCATCTTCCAGGTCTCCCTCCTAACTATTGGGATGCCATAATTTTCAAAGATAGAGGTAACTCAATGGGATCCTATCTGGACCATGAATTTTCATATTTGGAGATGTGGATTAAGACATACTCTCACACTTTCGTTAATATGAACCTTAGGGAAGTGCTTCTAGAAGACATGGATTTCAAGATTGGGGTGGAGTGTATTCAGATACTTGATTATGAAGGAATGTCTTTCAGGTGTAGGCAGTGCCATAGGTTTCGCACCTAGCTAAAAACTATGAGCTTCCCTTTTCTACGCAGGACCATTTATCCAAAGGCAAGGACCCGGTGCAAGGACATATTGGGTCAAAAAAAGGTTCTGGATTGGAGGTTTTGGGTGTCATGGAAAAGAAAGTTCTAATAGAAATTTAAAATTTCCTTTCAATATCCTTGATGAGAGTTGGGTCAGGCACTCACTATTTCAAAGTCATTTGTCATAAATTAAATTTCACCTTGCCATCTCCCCCACGAAGCCTTGCATCACACCGAGCATATTGTGCTCACTTGAACAACCGATACGCTGGCTAGATCAATGTAAAATAAATACCATGACATGGAAACTCGTGCTTCCCTCCTTTATCCTCGATCACAACATTAGGGCCGTTAAAAAATCAAGACAAGTAAATACCTCCCCACCCATCTATCGTCCATTATCTATTGTTTGACTTTGTTGTTGTCTTTCGAATTTTAGGATGTTCCAGGAATTTACAATTTAGATAATTAATTGTTTGATCTAGATGTTGTTCTTAAGTTTTTAGAAGATTCCCTAAATCTACCATTGAAATGAGTTCAACAGCTTTAGGTTGGCCAGGAATTGGAACTTCTTCCACCAAATTTTAATTGGCTTAATTTTATGGAATTCATGATTTAAGGGTGGCAGCTAAACCTCTTTATCATTTGTAGAAAATATATCATTAGTGCCCTTAATTTGTCCCACGTATTATCTGATAAACACCAAAGGGCAGAAGCAAAGAGATTGGTGTTATAATGATCTCTTCGTGCACATGGAGGGATCCCTAGTCAAGTTGGTCCCAAAATGTCTGTAGCAGTGTCTAGATCATATCAATCCATTGTAGCCTCGTACTCTCTGTAGTTTTATATATACACATCCAAATCAACATGTTACATAGATGGATGTATTGTGTGAAGTTTCCCACCAACTCAAATTGAAAATTCTCACCATCAATCTGTGATGGGCCACATAATGTTGATATGGTCGGTTTGTGGCTGAGATTATAGGGAATGAGAGCCTACACTGGATTGGAGGCCTAGATTCCCAAATAATTCTAATCCTCTATTGGTAGAAAACCATAATTTTTGTCTGTAACCTCAATTACATTGTGCCATCAATCATTTGTTTGAAGTCCTAAATTTATGCAGGGTTGAAAAACAAATCAATTAAGTGAAATTGTGTTTTGAATTTGCAAGTCGTTAGAAAGATTAATGCATTATCCAAAACCAATCTGTTGAAAACTAATTGACACTTCCTATGAAACTGATCAAGTTTTAATGGATACGAGAACTGAAATTCAATGGCTCTGGCGAGCATCATGGGTAATTAATCACAATGCTACGCTTCCCCATCGACACAACTCTTAGATTTTTCAGACACCATCGGCACAACTCTTATATTTGTCAGACAGTTGATTCATTTGTTGTGAAAGAAGGTAATTGAGTACTGGAGGCCCATATGGGGATTTTGTCTTTCGATTTTATAAATAAATACAAGGAAAGTTCTAAATAAATCATTATCCTCTTCTCATCGTTATCCTCTTCTAATCCCTTTAGAGACCCCTTTGTCTCTAAATGTTACACTTCGGTATCAAAATTGCAATTTTCCATTTATGGAGTGACACAATTATAAACTACTAATATAAATGACTAATTCATTACTTGTTGTACTTGTTATTTGGTCATATATTTATTCTTGGACTATAATACTCATTTACATTAATCATTATTAATTTTGTCACTTATTATCTAGTCATATATTTTAATCCTGACTAAATTAGTCATTTAAGTTAGTTGCTTTTAGTTTAGTCACTTATTATCTAGTCATATATTTTATCCCTAGACTAAATTAGTCATTTAAGTTAGTCGTTTTGAGTTTAGTCACTTATTATCTAGTCGTATATTTTATTCCTAGACTGAATTAGTCATTTAAGTTAGTCATTTTTAGTTCTGTCACTTAAAATTGCTCAAATTTAGTAGTAATTCACTTGAAATAATTACGGTGACTAACATTTTTAGTCACCTGGTCATTAATTTCATCATTTTTTACTAGTGTCAAGATCAGAACAGACTTGAAGGAAGGAGGTGTGGTAGCAGCAGACACACAAGAAATATTTCAAGAAGAAGTGAAGATGAAAACTGGTTATGGCATTTGAGATTTGGACATCTCAATTTCGGAGGTTTGAACTTGTTACATAGAAAATGGATGGTAAAGGGATTACCACTCATAGAGAAACCAAACAGCCTATGTGAAGGCTGCATCTTGGGTAAACAACACAGAGAATAATTTCCAGTAGGAAAGAGTATAAGGGAAAAAGCACCCTTGGAGATTGTCCACTCAGATTTATGTGGACCAATGCAAACGTCGTCATTAGCTGGTAGTCATTATGTTTTGACATTTATAGATGATTATACAAGGAAGACATGGGTCCATTTTCTAAAACAGAAGAGTGAAGTGTTTGAAAAATTCTACCACTTCAAAGCTCATGTTGAGAAGCAAAGTGGAAACTATATAAAATTGTTGAGAATTGACATAGGTGGAGAGTATATCGCCAAAGACTTCCTATGTTTCTGTAGGGAGCATGTAATACACAAGTAGTTTACCACAAGGTATACGCCTCAGCAAAATGGTGTAGTAGAAATAAAGAATAGGACCATCATGGATATGGTAAGAAGTATGTTGAAGGCAAAGCATTTTCCAAATGAGTATTGGGCAGAAGCTATCAATTGTGCAGCTTAAATTTTAAATAGATTTCCAACCAAATCTATTATGAACAGAGTTCCAGAAGAATCATGGAGTGGAACAAAGAAATTTATCACTCACATGAGAGTGTTTGGATGTGTGGCATATGCGCATATCCCAGATCAGTTAAGGAAGAAGTTGGACATCAAAGGGGAGAAGTGTATATTTATTGCATACAGTGATGAATCCAAGGCCTACAAGCTCTATAATCCATCAACCAAGAAGGTAATAATCAGCAGAGATGCCTAGTTCATTGAAGAAGAAGCTTGGGATGGAAGTTTAGAGAAGACTGTAAATGTGAAGACAAAGAGGAATTGATTGCAGAAAATAATTCCTCAATGGTGGCACCTCCTCCACCTACACAAACTCAACAAAGCACACCACAAGTAAGCAATATAGCAGCAGTGAAAAACCAAGGATGTGCTTCTCCAAGCACACCACGGGGATCAACAACTCCCTCGAGTTCAAGTGCAACTCCAAGCACATCTTCAGCAAATACAACAAGACCAAAACTCGGAAATTTAAGTGAAATTTATGAGCAAGAAGAAGTAAATAGTAATGCTGGTCTGAATTCTTTATTTGCTTTATTTTTTCATGTTGATGACCTAATCCATTTTGAAGATGCAGTCAAAGAGGAGAAGTGGATTGAAGAAATTAATGAAGAGATAGGAGCAATAGAAAAAAATGACACATGGGAGTTAGTGGACCTCCCACAAGGTAAAGAAGTTATTGGAGTGAAATGGGTTTATAAGACCAAGAGCAACATTGAAGGCAAGATAGAAAGGCATAAAGAAAGGCTAGTTGTCAAAGGATACAAGCAACAATAAGGAAGAGGCTATGAGGAAACCTTTTCACCTATTGCAAAGACGGAGACAATGCAGACAACGATGTCAATAGCAGCATAGAAAAAATGGAAAGTTTATCAAATGGATGTAAAGTCAGCATTCTTGAATGGAGTCTTGAAAGATGAGGTGTATGTTGAACAACCTCCTGGCTATGAAATAGAAGGCCAAGAACACAAAGTGTGTAAGTTGAAGAAAACTCTTTATGGGTTGAAGCAAGCACCAAGAGCATGGTACAACAAGATTGATGCTTACCTGGTGGACAATGGGTTTGACAAGTGTGATGGTGAACCCACACTCTACATCAAAGAAAATGACGGTAAAATTCTTATTTTTGTTTTATATGTAGATGATTGGATTTTCATAGGCAATGATGTTTATCTCATTGCTGATTTTAAAGCAGTCATGAAAAGTGAGTTTGAAATGACTGACTTGGGTTTGCTAGGAATTTTTTTTGGCATAGAAGTAAAGCAAAATGAAAAGGGAACTTTTATTTCCCAAGAAAAGTATGTTGAATAAGTTTTTAAAGAGGTTCAATATGCAGAACAACAAAGCAACAACAACTCCAACTGTCATGGGGTTGAAGTTGAGCAAGGAAGATTGCAACAAGAATGTCAATTCAGCGTTGTACAAGAGCATGGTTGGCAATCTAATGTATTTGACTGCAAATAGGCCTGATATTATGTATGCAGTAAGTTTGATATCCAGATTCATGGAGACACAAAAGGAGACACATTGGCAAGAAGGCAAGAGAATTTTAAGGTATGTGAATGGAACAAAGGAGTATGGTGTTCTATACTCCACATCTGATAATTTTTAGTTGATTGGTTACACTGACGGTGATTGGGCTGGAAGTGTAGATGAAAGAAAGAGCACATCAGGGTATGTCTTTCATTTGGGATTGGGAGCCATTTCATGGGCTTCCAAGAAACAAACAATCATTTCATTATCGACAACAGAAGTTGAATATGTAGCAAAAACAACAACAACAACATGTCAAGCAGTTTGGATGAGAAGGATGTTGAGAGATTTATGTCATGAGCAAGACAAAGGAACCACAATTTATTGTGATAACAACTCAACAATTTCATTATCAAAGAATTCTTTTTTCCATAAGAGAACAAAGCATATTGATGCAAAGTACCATTTTATAAGGGAATTGGTCAACAATGGTGAAATTGTTTTGCAGCATTGTAGGTTAGAGGAACATTTTGCTGATATCCTTACAAAGCGATTGGGACAAAAGAGTTTTTTTTTTAATCTCAGGCAGTGTCTGGGAATGATTGATGGCGGCAGTTGTGATTAAGGGGGATTGTTGGAAATAACTCCCAACCACCGCCATGAATAAGGTGTGGCGGCAGCCCACACTTCTTTGAATTTTCTGTGCAGAGAAGGACAAAGCTCTGATTTCAAATTCAAAGGCATTTTACGCAAAATCCAAATAACAGAGTACCCAGCCTTACCTCTGCGTTTATTTCTTTCCGCATTGACTTACCATGCCCGCACTTCGCCGCCCGCAACATTTAGCTTTTACCTTTTAAGCCCTTCGCATAAGTTGTTTCCTCGCTAATGCGATATCGGCGGGACACTCCTCCCAAGGAATTGAAATGATAAAATTGATGCACCCTTGCAATATTAGAAGCAAACTCCCTCCATCGATAACTCTTCCTGAAGCCACAAAGACCTCCAAACCTAGGGTGCCTCCCTGCGACAGGCTCCTCATCCCTAGAGAAACAATAAGCACTAGAGCCCCACTTGGCTAAGGCTCCCCACAATTCACTAAGCACAAGCACCTAAACTAGATAATATAACCAAAGTGAAGAAGCACACTAGAAAAATAATTGACAACCACTTGAGGCCATTGGATGGAAATTTGGATAATTGGGATTACCAATTCACCCAAGGAGTCACTTTAGGTGGTGAGGCTTCTATTCCCCAGGTAATCGTCCAAGAATTGACAACTCTTCTCTAAATTTCAACAGTTAAAATCTTGGTTTCCCTTGTCCTCATCGGGGTCCCAAACCCAGTAAACCCCACCTTTTGCCGCAACCACACCTTCCACTTTGCAGTTGTACCTAATTGCGCTACAACACAACAACAACAAAAGGGGGCATGCACAACATGCTAGCCTGTGCAAAATCCTTAGCCTCTCCACCACCCTCCTGTGCTCCCATAGCCATAACAAGGAACTGGCTCAAATGTTCTCCATGTAGACTTAAAATGGATTGACAAGTGCTAAACATTCCAGATGTCCCGCACTAATTGCGTTCAAACCACACGCTCATCTAACAGATCCTCTCGTGGAGTGTTAACACCCCCACCACCATCATTCAAAAGCCTCAGGGCCGTCACCCCCATTGAGGTACATGAAAAATAATGTTAATCCAAAATATCAAGATATTTTCAAATTCAAGACAAAATATTAGTTTGAGTAGTAAACCAAGAATCTTGGAATTTTTAAGAAAAATATTTTGGAGTTATTTATTAATTGCTAAATCTTAACATAATATCTTACATGTATTTATTAATTTCTAATTATTAGCAAATATTATGAAAACCATTCGTTACTTGGGAAATTATTACAATCACTATGAATTTATTAAATCCATAAGTAGGTTTATCAAATATTTGTTATTTCCAATTTACATTAAGTTTATGTATAAAAGAAAGAACTCTCTCCATCGTTTGAGGAAGACTCTTATAGCAATGTACGAATGCTAATGGAGTAATTTATGATTATTAAGATTTTATTTTAATTGTATTTTATAAATTCCACAGAATGTGATTTAATTAACTAATTAAATTTATTTTTATTTGCATATTTATAGAATATTAATTTCTTTTAATTAGTTTAGTTAATTTAATTACTCTTTGTTATTAATGTAACAAGTGTTGATAAATATTAGCACTATGTTCTATAGATCTAAGGCACATTCCAATATAATAGAATGCTGTGTAATTTAGGAAATTCTTTTTTTAAAGTTATGTAGTTTAATTCTTTAGTTATTAATTAATCTAGATTTATTGAATGTGTGTTTTTATCTAGTTATACTATTAATTATTTTTGCACGGTTGTATATATTTATTTATCAATTTATTTATGTAATTGAGTATTCATGTTTATTACGCTGTAAAGCGTTTTTATTTGAAAACAACTTTCCTAACTGCCAAGTGTACCATTATGCATCATTGATTTTGATGTTAGACGATTAAAACATTCTCTACCTTTAGATTAAATATTGTTATTATTAATTAGTTACATAAGAAAACCATTTTAAAAATAATGAAATTCTAAAACATCTACAGAAAATGGGAAATAGACTAAATGAAAATTTGACATAGATACAGAAAATTGAATTGAGATATAAAGAATCAAAAGAGCTGAAGCTACTTCGGGCGCCCAGAGTTTCATTTTTGTCTTGCCTTTGGAAGTTGGGCCACATTGGTCGAAACCAAGCATGGAGGATGAACACATCTGCATTGATAATGTGGCCGAAAATCACTTGGGCAGTAGGAAGTTTGAATCCCGGAAGCTGATAGTGTTCTATGGAGTCTTCGACGGATATGGCGGCAGTGACGTAGCTTTGAGCCTGTTTCAGGTTGAAAACTGATTTAATTCTTGAAGTACATGGGACACAACTGGTTGAATTCAAGGAATCTCTGTGGATTGGCACTGGTCTTGGAAACCCTTTTTAGTCTGGAAGGCACGTCCGAGGCTTCCCTATTTTACCGCAGTATGGTATGGTCTGCTTTGTCTCACTGCGATTCATGTCATTATTCTCCTGCTAATTTGTTTTAATTGCATGGCCATTTTTTAGAGCATTATGTTGGGTATCTTTATCCTTCGTATATGTGGTGGTGAGCAAGGATTTTGGCAGTCTCGTCAAGGTGAATGTTATAAGAGGCAACCTTGCAATGGCCGACCTCAGGCGATTGTCATAGTCGCAAAATTCGTGGATTCCTCTCACAGAGATGAACCCTGCCTTGGTTGTTCAAGGGGGTACGCCTAATGCCAAGATCTTGAGGTATGGCAGACAAGTTTTCTACAACAAGGGAGAGGATCTGGAGGTCTGGTCGGAGGTTCCTGTAATATCGAAGTCATCGGCGGAGGTGGAGGAGAAGAAATTCAGAAAGAATTTTATTGAGAACAACAGGAGAGGCCATCAAATTTCCTCGCTGTCCGCAGGAGGAAACCGATTGTTTGTAGCGAGGTGGGAGATGCAGAGCGTTGAGGTCTGGGAAACCAAGGACTAATTGAGGTTCATTCTATAAAGCAGGTATGTGGTAGATCTATTACCTGTGAATAAGGGCGGGAATGATAAAAAATTAGATATTTTAGAGGAATAACAAAACAGACTAGGTTAAAATGGATCTGTGATAGGGTTAGGGCTCTTTAAAGTCCAATTTCATTATTGTATATTTTCATAGGTAAAAGGGTGCAAGCAAGCCAGGATTGGTGAATTCCACCCAGTTTTAATGTTGCAGAATTGAATTGAATTGTTGTTTTTTTGGAAGAATGAACCGACTCCAGAGTGAGAATTGTGTCTTCAAGCATCGCCAGAGGAGATGACATTCCCTGGGGGTTGAGTATAACTCTGGTTAAATTTAGAAGTTTATACATTGGCAAAATTTGTTAATTATTTAGTAAAATTGATTAATTTTATTGAATTGTGTCTTCAAGCATCACCAGGAGGGGAGATGATATTCCCTGGGGTTGAGGTTGAGTATAACTTTGGTTAAAATTTATAAGTTTTGGTGAATTCCACCCAGTTTTAATGTTGCGGAATTGAATTGAATTGTTGTTTTATTTGGAAGAATGAACCGACTCCAGAATGAGAATTGTGTCTTCAAGCATTGCCAGAGGAGATGATATTCCCTGGGGGTTGAGTATAATTCTGGTTAAATTTAGAAGTTTATACATTGGAAAAATTTGTTAATTATTTGGTAAAATTGATTAATTTTTCTTGAATTGTGTCTTCAAGCATCACTAGGAGGGGAGATGATATTCCCTAGGGTTGAGGTTGAGTATAACTCTGGTTAAAATTTATAAGTTTAAAGTATAGATTGGAAAAATTGATTAAATTTTTAATAAGCATATCTAATTTATTTATTAGTTTATTTAGTTTTGTATTTTCTTGAATACTCTCGGAAAACCGAGGTAGGTCATGGACATTAATTGATAACACATGGTTAGTAAGATATTACCTGCTAAATGGGAAATTAGATGTAATGGTGGAAGTTCCCATGTAAATCCCTTTGTATGGTGATCTTTACATCGTTACTTAAAATGATCAAATTGGACTGAGGATATTTACATAAAAGAGGCATGTACGATCATGCCATCTTTGAGCAAGAAAGAAAGCACGTATTCGATTTCATAGTTTTTAATATTGGTCAATATATAGTTTTAAAGGTGTGGTCTACAAGGTTATAATTTGGTTGTCATCACAAATTTTTTTTGGAATTTGTTTTTTTTAAAGGAAAATTTGACTATAAAAGTGTTTGAATAGTTTTTCCGCTGAAAAAAGGATTCGGCTAGGAATCTTAAAAAAATCTTCAAACTTACCAACAGTAATTAAAATGTCCCAAATTTTCTACTCTTTTCCAAATAAAATGTGTACTAGTTAGAATACTCTTAGTTTATATTATATTTTCACATTTAAAAAACGAAAGGTATCTGCAACTACGCTCCATGATTTTCTACCATTGACAACTGATTAGAGGCTACAAGTCACAAAGAATGAACGATGCATTTCCTGGATGGCCCCCCTTAGGGGATGTGTAACTGGTTTGAAAGGAATGGTGTCCCTGATGTCGTGATCTGTACGTTCATCAACTAGTCTTCCAAATTGCTAGAAGAGTCATCGTTAACTTTATTTCTTTGTCTATGGGTGTTGTGACGTCTCCATCGTTCTATCGCCCCAACTACCACCTCTTCCTCAAGTCCAAGGATTTAGAATTACAGCTTGAAAACGAAGGCAAAAGCCTCAGAATCTGCGCTCATTTCCCAAGGGAGCTAAATCATGTCAAATGTATTAAGAAAGTGATGGAGAAATTTTTTCAATAATGAGAAAAATTATTATAATCTAATTGTTTAAAGGATAGTGGGGATATTCATTGGTTGTTATAGGTTGCTATATCCCAATTTAAATTGAAATTTTTCATTATTATTCAAAGAAAAACAGATTACCCTTAATGACTAATGACTTACTTATAGTGGTTTATATTGCTGCCAAATATCTTTAGATCATTATTATTCAAAGAAAATCATATTACCAGTAATAACTTACTAATAGTGGTTTATATTCCTGCCAAACTATTTTTTAATAAAAACATCAAGTTATTTAAATACCCTATCACCTAGCCCATTCATGCCTTTCCAAACTATAATAATATTATCTAAATTGTAATGACCTCTAATAAACCTTTTTTGTATTTTCCTTTATCTTATGATATTAGAATGATCTTGAGTGACACTTTGTTAATACGTCTACCAAGTGTACCAATCTAAAAAAAACTCTTTGTACACCTTAAGAAGGTTATGAACCACAAAGCCTTACAATTTTAGCCCCCAACATGATCTATAACCACCTTAAAAGGGAGGTATTTGAAAAAGGACTTGGTAAGTATGTCCCCTATCTTAACCAAAGGAATTATTGCTTTAATTACTTTAAAGTTCATCCTAAACATTCCATAAATATGTGCCAGAAAAACGTATGCCACCTTATGAAAGGAAGCCACTCTATGAAAGGAAGAGCCTCGGTAGGTTATAAAAAAACCAATTTTTTTATCCAAACAATTCTACAAACCTTTAAAAAAAATAATTCATATTTATAAGTTAAATATTCAGTTAAATCACATAAGATATCACAGATATCATCTTCAGATTTATATTAAAAGTGTTGATCTTTTCTTCTTATACAAGGGTTTATTGAAGTGCTTATGATTGATTAACAAGTAAATTTGTGGAGATTAAATTGAATACTTGAACGTAAAAGCATGGAAAATAAATGTTTAACAACAACATATAAACACATAGAAAACCATCACAATTGAATCAATAACACTTTGTTTTGATGAAGGAGTTCACCCCTCCTAGGCTACATCTCCTTGGTCCAGCTTCCATGGCATGGGCTTTTGTATTAGCTCAATTGTGAAAATAAGGTGTTTACAGTCTCCTATTGCCTCTGCAACCTACTCCAATGTGTCCAAAACATCAAAATCTACCAAGAATGACTCTTCCTAAGCCAAAATTGGTCGAAAATTGACTCAGTTATGGCAAAAACAAATTTTCCTACAATTTCTCCTCCAAATCTGGAGAAGACTCCAGACAGTTCCGCTATTTTGGTGGATGCCGCTGAATCTAAAGCTGCCGCTAATTAATAGATGGATTAATTAGCACTTAAGACGTCTTAATCTGGGATAAGCGCGTCTTAGCAATGTGTTTATCCAAATGATATAAATATGGTTTAATTAACACAAAAGTTGTGGATTAGTGGAATAATCATGGTTTAGTGTTGATAAACATGGATTAAAGTTTTAAAATTCCCATTTTTTGAATTGGCTCTACCCTCAGTTACACATTGTAGTCACATGGGAGTGGGTTGGCCCCCTCTGAACCCCCGTCGTCAGAATTAACAAACTTTAAGTAGTAGTGGCAGCCCTTATGGGTTAAGACCCATTGGATAGTAGAGACGATAAGGCATTGCAGTGGTGCAGGGTAGGTCGTGGGCTCGACCCCGACCCCGACACCATATTTTTGTTCCATGACACAACAGTCAACCATAAGTCATAAACTTTGGTTAATAAAATAACTCCATCCGCATACATATGACTTCGCTTGTCCAAAGTTACAACCTTAGGGTATATGAAATATATTCAGCCATACATATGACTCTGTATGTCCAAAGTTACAACCTTAGGGTATATGAAATATATTCACCTGTTCCATATCCAAAGGTTTCGACCTTGGATAAATAGATATGCAGCCCGAAACATATGTAGGTCTAGAAACTTTGACATAAAATCATAATTCAGAATTTCAACATGATCCAAAGGTTGGATGGGTCCACCAGAGGGGGCATGTGGCGACCCTTGGCTGCACCACGTGTCCAACTATGGTTGGATTATTCCAACTAAAAAAAATTCTCCTTCAACCTAAGGATAACTTGTAAAAAAATTGCACCTCCAAAGTTCACTGGCGAATCTGGTTGTCACACTTGCCATAGTGTCATTGGGCTAAAACTAGAGAATATTCCCTGAATATACTTGGAGTGCTAACTGGGCTGCCATGTCATCAACCTGTCACTGTTCTGCAATTTTTTCCTGTTCGAGAAAACAGACAGCAGGTCATAACTTCCTCATCCGAAGTCGGATTTTGATGAAACAAATTGCGCCGAATTCTTGGTGATGATCTCTATGCAGTCGTTCTGGTTTGGAGCATTTCTGAGCACTTTCAATTTTGAGCTTAATATTGAGCCTCTGATCACTGACTCCATCAAATTCACTATAGAGGTTGAGGTTGATGGGAGCCTTCCAATCCTTGATGTTCCCCTCTCTAGAATGGAAGATGGTTCCTTGTGTCACCAGGTGTTTCACAAGAAAACTCACAAAAATCAATATCTTCATGCCGATTCTCACCATTTCTTGGCGCAAAAATTCAGAGTTCTTAACACTCTTGCTACCTGTGTGCTAAGGGTCTCAAATAAAAACCACCTGGAAGATGATAAATCCTATCTTTTGAAATTTTTGAAAATAATTGTTATAGTAAACATCAAGGTCTTGTAGCTTTTCAAAAATATTGTAAAGGTACAAAAATTTAAAAAACCCATGATGAACATGTTTCAAATGTTCTTCTTCCGTTCATCCATGGGACCACTGATAAGATTGCTCGTATTCTTAAAAAGAATAATGTTTTGCTACTTTCAAGCCCCTTAATACTATTAGGATCTCCCTTAGATCTAGTAAAGACCCTTTGAACCCTAAAGACATGAAATGGGTGTACTCAATCCCCTGGTCATGTAGGATTCCCTACATTGGAGAAACCAATCACTTCATTAATTTGAGAATTAAATAACATGCAACAAATATTAAGCACAATCATTCCCACTCCTCAATTATCACTAAACATGTCGAGAAAACTAAGCACCATGTTTGCATTGATGATTGCAGGGTCATCACAATGATTGATCACTTTCACCATAGGAAGATGAGAGACGCCATTGAAATTGAGAAATGAGGATAATGGTTGGAAATTAAGTAAAAGTTAGAGTCCTACACTCTCTTTGTGATAATTTTTTTTTGTTTTAACCCTTGACACGTTCCTTTATAATGTTAGATAGGTTATCCTATTATGTCTTCATGTTTTTAATAATATTATTTTCCAATAATTATTTTTATTGATTAATAAACCCCAATGATTTTATTTTTATCCATTTTTATTTTTGTTTTTGTATTATTTTAGTTTTTCCTAGAATAGGTCTTTTTTACATTATTATTATTGGTATTTTTACTATTATTATTTACTTATTTATTTACTTTTAATGATGAGTTCCTTGAATAGTTTATGATAATATTATATAATAATTATTTATGCTAATATAATAATAAAAATTAAATTAACCATAGTATAATAATAATTATTATTATCATTATTATTATTATTATTATTATATAATATAATACAATAATATAATAATATTTTACTAATTGAGTCAAAAAGTAGTTGTTTTTTTCTTTTATATTTTTATTCTTTTTATTTCTAATGGATAACTCTATTTCTAATGAGACTTTTTAAAAAGTTTTTAGATTTATTTTTCCCTCTAAAATTTCTTAGGAATTTATTGAAATCACAAGTTTGATGGGTAAACTCTGAGCAATGGAAGTGCTCTAGGGGTTTTTCAGGGTGCTGGATCCATATATGCAGTCAAAAAACTAAGAGCATCATGAAAGACAACTCCATTTCCTTAACCATATTAATATTTTATTTGTTTTCTTATACATTGACCATGACCATTTAATATTTATTGACAAAAAAAAAAAAAAAAACTAATGGCTAATTCTGGAACTGGACACATCTATGTTGTATTGATG
Source organism: Pinus albicaulis (assembly GCA_034641835.2). Classification (NCBI taxonomy): domain Eukaryota; kingdom Viridiplantae; phylum Streptophyta; class Pinopsida; order Pinales; family Pinaceae; genus Pinus; species Pinus albicaulis. The sequence goes on from CM076572.1 coordinate 1,323,240,875, forward strand.
CATCTATTTTTTCACCTTGGTCCTAAGGATGAACCTCATTAGAAGGTTGTCCACCATCAAATATTGCTGATATGATTTATCTGAAAGTTTTGTTGCAAAATCAATAATTTATTAATATAACTGAATTTTTAAATATAAAAAAATAAAAATTTCCAAAATAATTTATATTTTATTCATTCTTTATCATTTATATTGATATTAGTTACAAATAATGAATTCTACATATTAAATGATACTTTTATGAGCATATTTTATGGTCAATTTAATTTAAAATCTGGTACAATTTTTTTAAAATCATGAATTTAAATTGTTGGAGATTTCTAGAAGTGATATGTGTAATGGTTTTGGTATCTCCAAAGTTTCAGATGGTTACTTCATCCATCATTAGAGAACAAAGAGTTAATGTGAGTAAATGAGAGTGTTGAAGAGCCATTTTATAGAATAACCAAGATTAAGTTCATTCGATTAAAGTGTGGATATAAATTTTGGTCAATGTAAAAAATTATTAAAATTATTTGATAAGGGAACAAGTGTTTGAACAAAATTTGGAATTTAAGGAAAAAATATTAAAATAATTTGATAAAGGAAACAATTGTTTGAACAAAATTTGGAATTTAAGAAATTTAAGGTTAATAAAAATTGTAATTTGTATTTGACCAAATTGGTATCTAACTAAATTCATAGTTGAAAATATGAAAATGGATTAATTAAAATAAATTAAGCATAAATCACATGTTAAAACATAATTAACTATTGACTAATTTATGATAAATAAGAGTTAATAATCAATATTGATAGAAAATAAATAAATACATAAATAAATAATAATTATGAAGAATTGAGAATTAAAGTAGTAATAATTAAATTGAGGATTGAGAAAAAAAATTAATTAAAATAAGATTTAGTTGAAATTTAAAGTTAATCAAATAATAAAGTAAATTAAGAAATAGTTAAAAAGATCAAAGACCAAATGAAGAATTGATGATTTAAAATCTAGTTGTGTTTAGTACTATTTTTGGGAAGTTTTTATGGTTTAAGTTTTCTAAAATCTAGTAGGAATTTATTAAAATCACAAACTTAATGGATAATCCTGCACAATCGAAGTTCCTTATAATTTTTCAGGGTTCTAATTTATATATAAAGTAAAAAAACTAGTTTAAATAACACAAATCAAAAGTTCACCTCAAATTTTTAAAATAAAACTAAACTAAATATAAAAATTAAAAATAATTAAAACTTAAACAACAAATTAATAAGAAATAATATAAAAATTGAAAATAAGGAATGAATCTGACAATTTAGATTAATAATTAATAAAAAGATTTGTTAAATTGACCAATCTACCTTGATTAAAACTCAATTAAAATTAAAATTTAAAATTTAAAAATAAAACAAATAAGACTAGCATGATGACTCCTTGTCGTTTAATGTGGATTTCAACGGCCTGCCTCACTTGCGTGTTGAATCTCCGTGAATAGGCATTACTCCTTGTCGTTTAATGTGGATTTCAACGGGCTGCCTCACTTGCGTGTTAAATCTTTGTTATTTGATGGGGATTTCAACAGTGACTCCTTGTCGTTTAATGTGGATTTCAACGGCCTGCCTCACTTGCGTGTTGACTCTTTGTTGTTTGATGTGGATTTCACAAGCTCTAAATAAGTAGTTTGTCAATAGGCATTAAATGAGTTGAGGTTGTTTAGTGTTAGATTTTGTCACATTAAATGATTTGACCCAGTATACTTTCCCTACGCAGTAGTCTAACTAGATTGTCTTTTTGCCCTGAAAATCATTGAAATTCAGATAAGATATTAAGAAAATCTTGCAGAGATTTTTGTAAATCCAATTTTTTTTTTTCAAGCATGAAAATACATCTGGTTTATTTTATGTACCAGAACAATAACCATATGACATAACTTCCATATTAAACAGCATCTATCCATAAACAAGTTTGTAATAAAAAATTCAATACAAATCATTACATTTGGATAATAGGCATTAAATGAGTTGAGGCTGTTTAGTGTTAGATTTTGTCACATTAAATGACTCGACGCAGCATACTTTCCCTACGCAGTAATCTAATTTCCTTCCTCAGACAGTGCTGTACTCAGTACTGGTATTATCGCTAGAGAATTCCAGCGACAGAAGAAATTGTCATTTTGAGATTTGTTGTGTTTGTCTTTGAGCAAATTATATAATGGCTGAAGCTATGGTCGTCTCTGGGTTTGTTGGTGTGGGCATAGAAAAAGTAATCAACCAGATTCTTCACCGGATAGGGATTGCTATTCGCTACAAAAAAGAATTGGCTTCTCTTCAGCATCTGCTAACAGAAATCCAACCTATTATCAAGCAGATTCAGCGATACCGCCCAGTGTTGAACAGGAAGAATGGGATTCCCTCTTCTCAGTGCTATAACAAGGTTTCACCCATCAATATATGGCTTAAAAAGTTGGATTTCCTTCTCCAACAAGCTTCAGAAATGGTGCAACATTGCACAACTACACCAAGGTATAATGTTATTTTCCGATATCAATCAAGTAGAAAGATCACTCATTTTATTTCAGACATTAAAGAACATCTAGAATTGTCTCCTTTGGCTGCGTGGGCCCAAATTCCTGAGCTCCTGGAGGAACTCAAGCAGGAAATTGGGCAGATTATGAAGGAAAGCATCGAAGCCATGCCTTCTTCAAGCATTTCTTCTGTAACCACCTCCCAATGTCTAGCTTCAACGGGATTCTTCATCCAGGAACCCCTTATAGTCGGCCAAGAGAGAGCTTTTGCAACACTCGAGAAGCTAGTGATCGATTCACAGTTCTCGTCCATTGGCGTGGTAGGCAAGGGTGGATCTGGAAAGACTCTGCTTGTCAAGAGAATCTTCAGCAGTGAAAGGGTGCGGAATGTCTTTAGCGATGGCTTATTGCTTTGGCTTACTGTCTCTCAGTGTCCGTCATATAAAAGTCTTGGGAAAGAACTCTGTCAGCAGATAGCCATCCAAACAAAAATGCATGATGTGGAATATAATCTCAACCCAGAAGGTGTCAGAATCTGGATGAATCAGAGTATGCAGGCAAAGAGATTTGCCTTGTTCTTAGATGACGTATGGGGAGATGGTGCAAAATTGCTGGAAGAATTAGGTGTACCCTTGCTAACCAATCACTCCACCTCCAGAGTTATTGTGAGTTCGAGGGATAACAGAGCATTGTTAGAGATGGGGGTTTATGCAGAAAGGTCCACAATAAAAATGGAGGATTTGACCGAAGATGAGAGTTGGCCGTTGTTTGCTCATCACGCTTTTCCGTTGAGGAGAAATCCGCCAGTAAGCATTGAGGAGAAAACGGCCAGGGTTGTGTGTGCCAGATGTGGAGGGCTTCCCCTTGCCATCAAAACAGTTGCCAGGTCCATGGCAAGCATTACCGATCCAAAAGAATGGGAATTCGCAGTTGGGAGGCTGCCAAACGCCGACGCCCAAGACCTTCGAGAAGCTCTGTATGATCCCCTGAGGTGGAGTTACGATGCCCTGGGGAGGTACGATGTTAATCTGCAATTGTGCTTTCTATATTTATCTGTCTTTTTAGAAGACGAGATCATCTGGATCAAACGTCCGGTTATACTGTTTCTAGCCGAAGGGCTACTTGCAGGAAAGAATGGGCGTAGCCACGACCCATTTGAGGTGGGTAGAATTTACATAAACCTTTTAGCGGATCGTTGCTTGATCGATCCAACATTGAGAGACGTGGATGGATCCGTGGTGTATTTCAGGGTGCACGACGTCCTGACAAATCGCTGAGCGGGAAGAAAACTTCTACTGCCAGACAGGTAAAGGTTTGGCAGCCTTAACTGAGGATGAATGTTCAGGGCGCACTCGGTTTTTCTTGAATTACAACAAATTGAGATCGCTTCCAGTGTCGTTCCGAGCTCCAGAATTGTCGTCCTTGATGTTGGCTGGAAATGCAAATCTCAGAGAGATTCCAAGAAAAATGATTAAGAGTATGGTTTCCCTGAAGATTTTGGATCTGAAGGGGACGTCCCTCCGGTCATTGCCGGAGAGTGTAGGGTGTTTGAAACAGTTGGTATACCTCGGGTTAGAAGGGGTGCCCATTACCAGGCTGCCTGCCTCACTTACAAATCTTGTATCCCTGGAAGTCCTTCTACTTTGTGGGTCGAAAATCACTGAATTGCCATCAGACATTCATAGGCTAAAATCCCTAAGGCTTTTAGGGCTTGAGAACTGTGAAGATTACAGTATCTGCCTTGGCGTATGTCACAGCTTACCTCTTTGCAGTCCTTAACGATTACTGGTTGCAGTCGTGTGTGGACAAAAAATGGCAACAGAAGAAGCCCTAAAATGGTGGCTTCTATCAATGATTTGCACACTCTAACACAGCTGAAGCTGTTATACCTGGATAACAATGGAGAATTCATTAGCGAGGGAGCAATGGGCAGAATGGATCAATTAGAGACTCTGCAATTGAGATTCACAGCACTCCCAAATTTACCAAATGACTTCAGTATGTCAAAGATGAAAAGGCTTTCGCTAAAATGTCCTTGTGTAGTTAATATGGAGAGAAGGTTTTACATATTTGAGAATTTAAGCTGCCTTAGGTTGGAGGGATGCAACAAGTTGGAAGAACTTCCAGATTTAAATAAACTTCAAAATTTAAAAAAATTAGAAATTATAAACGGTTCTAAATTAAAAAAAATTCCTGAAAATTTTGACACACCAGGAACATTTCCTTTATTGAAAATATTTTCAATAATTTTCCTAAAAAGTTTAGAAGAATTACCACTGATAGAAGAAGATGCAATGCCTTCACTTCAAATATTCACTTTGATGTCATGTGAAGCATTGAGGATGTTACCAGAATGTTATTTGAATATAAAGAAGCTTCAAAAAATAAGACTGTGGGGCTGTTCAATGGTGATAGATAATTTAGACAAAATCAACAAAGTAAACAAAACAGTAGAAATAGTAACTAAGTCTACAATAGAGGTCATACATATTTTAGAAAGATGGGTTAGAACAGAAAATATAAAAGAACATTATTTTTATGGTGAATTTTGGTGTAGTGAATTTTTTCTCTTTTTACAAGAGATTGGGGAAAGGACCGGAGATTGGGGAAAGGACCAAGGACCGGAGATATGTCCACAGGAACTTTGGGATTATGTAATTTTTACATGGAGTTACTTTAGACTTCCAAATTTTTATAATATATGTCTTAACATGTTTCTTATTTCCAAATTTCTTATTGAAGTATGATATACTCAATATATTTTAAACATGATATCATAAAATTTCAAAGTGGTTCAAAATATCTCATTTTAAGCTTTAAAGTAATGTTCCATAATTCAATACATCAGTCAACTATTATGTGTTCAATATATTTACTATGATGTCATCAACTTTGAAATTATTCAAAATACCTCATTTTAATCTCCAAATAATGATTCATAATTAAATGCATACCTCATTTTAATCTCCAAAATAATGATTCATAATTAAATGCATGGATGGTTGATTGATTCTTTTGTCTTAAAGTAAATTTGTTCTAATATAAAATAATTATCTTATTTCAATATATATATATATATAATAAAAAAAATATAAATATTATTTTAATATAAATATTTTTGATAATAATAATAAAAAGACCTTTGTCATAAATAATTTAAGAAAATAGTTTTAAATTTATTTATAATTGGAATCATCTTCTACAAGTTTACAATCTATTTAAATTTTACTCAATTTCTAAATCCAACTTCTTTTAGAGATATTAAATTCTACTCAACTTATAAATCTAAGATATATAATTGATATTCCATCATTTTAAATTTGATTAAGATAAAATAAAGTTTATTTTTTTTTAATAGATTTCTATTTAATATTATATACATTTTTTTTGTAAAGAGCATGTTGCTATACAAAAGAAACAGTTATGGTAGTCTCAACCTTCCCGAAGGAAACTAGGTCTATTGGCCACCTCAAAGAGTTATAAGCCAACCAAAATTGGTATTGTTTTTTCCTTTTGTTAACAGCTAATACACCTTTACTATGTCCATAGAAACTACATATAAAACTTATAGTAGATTTAATATCGACAAAAACCATACAAAAAACATTTAGAGAGGTTAACCATCCGATGTCTCGACAGGTGCAGGCTCTTTTGCAGTTGACCTTGGCATCTCAGCTTGCTGCAAATTGAGTAGTTACTGCTCCATCCTTGTGATTCTCGCATTGGTTTGAACCTGTGTCTTTGCCATTTTCCTCATATCCTGCTCAATCTGGTTGAGCTCAAACAGTATGGAAGAATTGATTTGTTTTTCTTGTGTACTTAACAGTGCTTTTGCCAAAACACATTTGATTTTAATATTATATACATTTGTATTTTATTAGGATAAGACATTTTTTATGTAGATTTTTTATATTACTAATAACTATTTTAACATAAATATAATTTAAATGTTATATATATGCCTTCGTAGACTTAGCAGTTAAATCCCTGCACGTCCCTTGTCCCACAAACAAGGGGATCTCATACACTAATTTGGTGTCTGGCTTGGCCGTGACTTTAAAATTGGATATATATATATATATATATATATATATATATATATATATATATATATATATATATATATATATATATATATATATATAAGTTTCAAGAAAACTTTCATTTTTTTCTTAAAAAAAGGACAGGTTATAATCAGAAATCAAATGGTTAGGAGGCCTCAAATTGCCCAGAGGGAAACCAGATCTGTTGCCACCTAACAACATTATATGCCATCCAAAAAAAAAATAACTTAAGCCTGAAAAGTAGTGCTAAATATGTGTGAGTGTCCTTAAAATTCCTATAATCTATATAACTTAAAACAAAAATTAAAGTTTATAGCTTCTTCATATAAAAAAATTCCAAAAAAGAAATTAAACCATCATGCTATGAGTCATCATAAGAATCCATATGGGTTGGATCCTTCGCACTTGAACCTAGAAGCTCAGTCTGCAAGATGCATGGAATGTGCTTTCAATGCAATTAATACGCCCATTCTATTGTTTAAGATGAAACCGGATCAAATGAAATTCCTTATGGAATTTCGAGAATCCTTGAGTAGTATTGGAGGAATCCATGGGATGATTTACCACCGCTTTTTCTACTATGCTTTTCATCAACCAATAAAGATAAACTATTTTCCTATACTGAGGGAATCTGCGTCTAGAATGATCAGGATCGAGTACCAAATCCTGCCAATATTACATATCAATTTATGTATCTGTTGCTCGTTGATTCAATTCAGCTTCCCACCCTTTAATGAGATGACGAACCTGGGGTGAATTTCCCTCATGGAAGGCATGGGTTGCGTCCTTGGTAAGATGAGAGGTTGTTTTACGACAACTATTTTTCATTGGACGAGAGTGGGTTTGAATGCCCTCACGGGTTGACATAGGTTTCTTGCCATGACAACGAGTACCCCTGACTTGTTGACCTTTCATTGAGGCGACACGAGCCATGAAATAGTTAATTGAACCCATGATGATTCCGACGAGAGACCAAGGTAGCGGAACCTTGACTGCCCAACATGAAACAACCTTAAAATTCCAGAACCCTCGTAGAACAGGAGAACCTGTCAAATTATCAAGGAAGGAAGGCATAACATAGTAAGTATACTGACATCCTGCCCTACAATGGACAATGATAATGAGTTGGAGAAAACCCCAGAGCCCAGAAAAACATAGCAAGGAATTCCATGGGAGGCTCGGGATATGAACATAAGACAAGCAACAACGAACCAAAACGATGGCCGAATACATCCATTTAAAAATCATTACAATTGTCACAGATAGTCAGACAGGGGGAATAAATTAGTTTCCATAGCTTACACCCCCAATATATTCGCATGTAAGAAAACATAATGTCAAAATATAGAGAGACAATAGTGCAGAATATAGACAAACCATCATATGAATCGATGATTTCCTTCCAAGAACCACGGTGATACTTCCATCGAACATCAGACATTGGTATATGACCACTCTTCCAAAGAAAAAACAGATATGTTTGGCGAGCAATGGAGGCAAGGCTAAAGAAACTTAAGCTAGAAACATACCACAGAAAGCGACCGAAGCAAAGCGAAAGCTGATTGCAACCTAGTGGAGGACCATGAGGAGCACCGTCTTGAGTCTGCTACAATCCAGGAACAAGCCTGTATCCAAATTCCCCCTTGGAACATAAACTTGTCCTCACAACGAAATTGCCATAAAACCTCGACAATACTATGTTCTTGCCACCTTCCTTAATCACATTAATGGATTGCATGCATGAGGTCACCTCTCCATACAACTTGTGTATGCAAGGGGTGGCAAATCACCACCCTTATACCTTGTACATTACGTTATGACAGTTGGTGATCCTGATCACTCCAGCTCACACCCTGATCGGGTAAATATAATATATATATTTTTAAGACAATTTATTTATGATTTATATTTATAGATATTAATATTAATTAATCAATTTAATTAATTATAAAAAGTTTCTTATAATTAAGGATTTGGATTAGATCAATATTTTTTTTGTCAGCTAGTTTGATGCTTTCAAAGTGAAAAAATGGAGAAATTAACTTGTATGAATAATTTTATCAATAAGATCCAATTTGTAAAATTAGAGTGTGGACATTTAGGGGTCATTTTGAGGCATTGAATGACTCTTTTCAAGGGTAAAAATTTCATGTTTAAGTGTTGGACCTTATGAAAATATTATATACTCATAGACCTTTCTAATGGTACAATAATCGTGTCAATCAGAGTTCTTATGTAAAAGTCATGCCTCCTAAAAGTTGACATATTGTGTTTGACCATCATGTTAAGAGTGGATACCATGTCAACCCCTATTACTTATTCATTTGGGCTAGCATGATGTAGACAACACCTCATCCTGCATATAAATATCCATACACTCAATACTATAGTGAAGATATACGAGAAAACAACAAGAATATACACTCAATAACATATATACTCAAATTTCCCCATAGGGAAACATTATTATTAATAAGACATTCTCATCCAATTCTCCTAGAAACATAGGAAAATAAATTCAAATTAAATAATTAAATATAACTTGGGAACCAACCCCTTTGGTAAATTAGGAAACCCCAGGTTAGATGCTCTTGCATCATAGGCACATGGGAACTATGAAGAAGACTCAAGAGTTTCAAACTTGTAACTCTAGTTGAGATTTGAAGGAGTAAAATCTGACCCCTAGTTGGCTATTGAGCTATGTCATAACCAAGCCACTAGGTGAAAAAGGGGTTCCATTCTATTCGATTCTATCTTGTTCCATAGTAGAGTAGAGAATTCAATGTAGTAGTAAGAGAGCATAAAATAGGGGTTTTAGTGTTTGTAGCAACCTATTTTTCCATAGATATAAGGCAACTCCAAGGAGAGTTCCTTCTCCTTTGTACTATATTATTTTGATTTCAAGGAATAAGAGAGTAGAGAAACCTCACCTTCTAATTGGCTTCTCCTTTGTAAGGGTTTCCTAGAGCATATATTATGTTCATTTTGGTTTGTGTGTGATTGTATTTTATTGTTCTTTATTTTCTTTGTTTTATTTATTTCATGCATAAATAGTAAATCAATAATTAAGAAAGGTGGAATCAAGAGGAATTTATAATATCACGCGCGCATCCGCCCTCCGCTCTTGCAGAACAACATTCGCCCTCAGCTCTTGCATAACAGAATTTGCCCTCAGCATTCGCCCTCAGCGTTCGCCCTCAGCTCTTGCAGAACAGAATTTGCCCTCAGCATTCTCCCTCAGCTCTTGCAGAACAGCATTCACCGTCAGATCTTGCAAAATGGTAAGTTCTTAGGCCTTCCTCCTATAGTAGGGTTGACTCTATTTGGGGTTTTTTTGGTCAATTCCATTGGATTGTGTTAGGCTGTAGGGTTCTCTCTAGATGTCAAAAATCAAGATTCAATACCCTCTATTATCTTCATCACCCAATACAACATTTAAATTTTTCCCAAAGAAACGCTTATTAATTTGGCAGCCATTATTTCTCCCTGCTTTAAAAACCCTACATTTAAATGAAAACAAGCATTGCATTTCAACTACAAAAATCTATTAGTGCTCAAATGTACATGTGTGCTACATTAACGTCCGATATCACGCGCGCATTCGCCCTCCGCTCTTGCACGGGAAGATTCGCACTCGGCGCATTCGCCCGAGCTCTTGCAACAAAGATTCGCCCCGAGCTCGGCAGTAACGCATTCGCCCCGCTTCTTGCAAGTATCAAAGACAGCCCTCGCCTCTTGCAAATGTAAGTTTCCCACGTGTGCCCTTCCTAAAGCTAGAGGGTTGACCTCATGTGCCCTAACCACAGCTAAATAGCTCCACTTGAGAAAACTTTTCATAATCTCAAATGATATACTGCAGAGCAAACAATTGTAGCTATCATTCGTGCTCCAATATATTAATATACTTTTTACATTGAACTGAAGAAAGGGAAACAAGCAAATGCTAGCCATCATACAATGCTTTGACATAAGAGTTTTGAGTGACATACTTGAAAAAAGAACTCATCGACTGATATTTATAATCATTTGAGTTATTCAAGTTAAACACAATGTCAAGAATCAAGATTCAACACCCTCTATTATCTTCATCACCCAATACAAGATTTAAATTTTTCCCAAAGAAACGCTTATTAATTTGGCAGCCATTATTTCTCCCCGCTTTAAAAACCCTACATTTAAATGAAAACAAGCATTGCATTTCAACTACAAAAATCTATTAGTGTTCAAATGTACATGTGTGCATCACTTGTGTAGGGTATTCCTTTTTCACTTTCACATTATCCAAGAATGTGTGCAGTATAGTTCATATTTTTTGTGATTTAGATTATCTTGAAAAAGGAAAGGTAAATTATTTCCCATGGAAAAAGAAGGTTTTCCCTTTTTACTACTGGAAATGATACAAAAAAGTTCCATTTATACCCGAAACTCCTATGAAATAGGAACCAAATAAAGGCCATGTCCTCAATGGACATCATTTGGCTTTGAAAATGGCCATTGCACAGTGTTGTTTCTTATATTACAACACGATAGTTTCTTAGGTCATTTCTTGTTTCTTGAGATGAAAAACAACCAAAGAAATCGTGAAGATCCTTTTAAGAAATAAATGACCATTTCTCAATCATATCTCAACTATTTTTTATTTTATTGAGTGGTTGCTTACTTTGAGAGAAATTTGACACTTTTATAAGGAATATAACATAAAAACACATGGGAAGGAATTGATGATGTCGATGACCTTTAGTTGTTGTCAATTAAGAATTGATAATACACGATGCATGTTCTGTACTACAAACTAGATTCCTTCCTGGAGTTAGCACACAGAGTATTGAATCAAAGTTGTAGTTTCTAACTTCTTGTATTGGTTCATCAATCTTGAAATTCAGACATTGCATGTCTTCATTGCTTCTTGTTTGAATAATTTGCATCATATCGTACAATAGGAAATTAGGAATTATGATTATTATTACTTTATGGATCTGTTAAGTTACTTTTAAGTTTGCATGGTTTAGTGTGAAATTATTCTAGTCCTCAAACACATATAATCAAGGAATTATAACGTGATTTCAAACATTAAATATCAACAAAATCGTTTAAAGGATATTGAAAGGAAAAAGGTGATGGAAGATAGAGAGTGCCTTACTTAAATGCTCTAAGGATTTTTCAATAGTTGCTCCAAAAGCTTCACTTCAAGGCCCTTCAAGATCGTCTCCAACAATGCTATACCATCAGCTTCAACAACGTTGCTCCAAAAATATCCTCAAGGTCTTCACAACAAGTTTACTAGAAGTTGCTCCAACAATATATTCAATAAGGTCTTCATTGTCAACTCGTCTCTTGTTTGGGTGCCTTAATGTGCAATGACATGTTTCCAGGACTGAATTCAATGCAAGGCATATTTGAAACTCTAACTCTGCTGTCCGGTGTCTTATTAGAAATTATTTCAGTTTTCATTTTGTGTTTTTAAGTTAGATATTGTTTTCAATTTTTTACATTTATAATTTTATTGCAATGTGGCAGACTGATGAGAGCAGTGCAAGAACAACCCAGAGACGGGATGATCGTGGAAAGAGGCCAGTGGAAGAACATGTAAAGTGCCAGCATTGCTCTATCTTCAGGTATTTTAGTTATTTACATAATTGAAATAATATTAATTTTTTTCAAATATGCAGACACCTAGCCATGGTACGCCCGATGATTCCCTCTTTGAGGAAGAGCTTTCTTCATCCCTATCTCCAGTGTTCTTGTTGCAAAAAAAGGCACGAAATGCAAGGTCGGAATTTAATACTTTGATAGACGCGCCTCAAACACCTGAAACAGAAGAGAAGATAAAACAACTTATGAGCCAGCTAGAAAGATATCATGTAATAATAAAAAGTCAAAAGGATATTTTTTTTGTTCTGCATGAGATGAATTGTGATAGTTTGATTTTTAATTTTTACATTGACTAAACTAACAAAAAGTTCTTTTGTATGTAGCATTTTCTGGCACTTGCTGAACCCGGTGTTGGTGGTAGTGGGACACAAGGGCAAGAGATTTCCCAACAACCCTCTTGTACACATTCTACTCCTTTAGGTGCCAGCCAAGAAACACACCCTGCCCAAGCAGACACCCAACCAACCGTTGAACGTGTTGGCAATGATGAGGCTGATATGGCCAACTACATTATTGCATTTCCTGGAGCTACACGTGTCAGCTCCACAGGGACCATTAATGGCACGTTGTTGGTGAACGATGAGGGTGTCCCTATAAAGCATGTACAACTCCCAGGTAAATTTTAATATTTTAACTATTTCATGTACTTTATCTAAAACATATTTATCACGATTTTTATTTTTAAATTAATGATAATATCTTCTTTTTTTTTTTTTTTTTTAATCTGTGTAGGAAACAATGAGTTCTATAGGTATCTGGAGAGCCATGCGTTGGTAATTTTTGGCCCAACCATACGCACAGGGTGGAATTCCCAGAGTTCCAACCTGAAAAAAGAACTTCTAGATTATCTAGAAACCCTTTTTGGGGTCGGCATATTTGACAGAACAACGGTGGCTCGGGTAGCCGGAAAATATTTGAAATATACCAGGGACACCTATAGGACGCAATTGTAATTTAACCCTAGATATGAGCGTCCTCTCACAGTTCCAGAGAGTGAGTGGAGAGCACTCATCCATGACGGAAAAGAGAAAAGGGCAAAGAAAGAAGGAAAAATACCAACTGGACCCGCAAGGTATTACAACTTTAATTCAATAGCTTTAATTTTCTCATGTCTAAAATAAAAGTGTGCCACGTCATATCTGACTTTAATCTTTTGATGCTAGGTTACCTGACACCTCAAAGGCAACCAAAGCTAGGATTGAAAAAAAGGGCCATCACAAGCTAGGCCAGGGCGGCTACTTGAAATTGGCCGCAAGAATTGTAATTAAGTAGATAAACATCTTATAATTAATTGTATCGCCTTCCAACGTTTTTGTAATCCTATCAAATATGATTAAAAATACACAAACATATGTAATGTAGGGTGATGACTTCGGAACAGAAACAACAGAGGAAGATAAAAATATCGCTTTCCATTTCGGCTATCAAGCCGTAGTTGAACGTCGCATAAGCTTGGGTCAGGTCCCAAGATCCAGAATGCCTGATAAGGTAAAACATTAACCTTTCAATATGTTTGTTTTCATCCATAAATTTAATGTCTAACAAATTTGTTTAAATCAGGAGAGCAACACTACAGACGACGCAAATAACCCAGTTTTAGAGCGAAATGTAGATGATCCTCACGTGCAACCTGATCATTGTAGTAGGGACCAAGCCGACAATGCTACTATCAATGAGGGCCATGACGGTAATTAATTTCCACTTATAATTTTTTCTAATTATACCTTGATGGTTGTCCTTATAACGTTTTTTGTTTAAATGACAGAGAATGTTTCCCTTGAGGATCTTACCACCAGAGAGGAAGATAGGGCAATAGTCCCAACGACGACAACTGGTGCACCAGGTAAATAATCTCATTGCAATTTTTTTTATTAATATTACCGAACTAGTTCAATGATATTTAAAAACTGACAATTAAAATTTAATATTATCTCTTTTTGTAGGCGATGCCCCATCACTGGATGAGACCAGACATCGTGACTACGCAACTAGGTCAGCGGCGACAACTGGTGCACCAGGTAAATAATCTCATTGCAATTTTTTTTATTAATATTACCGAATTAGTTCAATGATATTTAAAAACTGACAATTAAAATTTAATATTATCTGTTTTTGTAGGCGATGCCCCGTCACTGGATGAGACCAGACATCGTGACAACGCAACTAGGTCAGCGGCGACAACCGGTGCACCAGGTAAATAATCTCATTGCAATTTTTTTTATTAATATTACCGAACTAGTTCAATGATATTTAAAAACTGACAATTAAAATTTAATATTATCTGCTTTTGTAGGCGATGCCCCGTCACTGGATGAGACCAGAAATCGTGACTACGCAACTAGGTCAGCAGTGCGGGTCGAAAGGCACGAAACAGGAGCAGAGCATGATGATATTGATGATGTAATTAGGAGCTTTAGAAATAGGAAGAAGAAAAAGAAAATTCGATAATGTAAAATATTGTATTATACTTGGAACGTTACCAATGACCATAAGAGCTTCCACCTTCACATGGTTGGCCCTGTTTAGTAGAGAATAATTTATTGGAGCGATTTAATCTTGGAGCAAACCTCCCTCAATCTAGCGTAGCAACAAAAAAGTCACTGTTGACTTAGTTGCTACTCTTTCAGATCATGGGAGGCTTGTTCCAAGTTCATGCGACTCCAATAAATTGTTCTTGAAATGAAGAGGAGCTTATTCATGTATGTTTTGACATTTTCAACATATGTTCTAACATTATCATAAGAATGCATCTTAGAGTAAAAAATACTACATCAATTACTTGTATTTATTGTATAGATAATGATGGATTTTAATTGACTTGGCAGTGCAGGTACAAATCCTCTTGCATCATGAGCAATACAACTTGTCAACCATGGTCATTTCCAGGATATTTTTGCTTGTGCGCTTGACCAGGTTCGTAATGTCACATTTTGTAAGTTCCTTTACAAGCTTATAATTCAATATTAAGCTTGTTCATGATTATTATCTAGGTTTTTTGTATGTGTTTTTTCATCTATTTGATTGTAAGCAACTCGCATGTTTCCTTCTCGTTGTTCACTATGATTTCTCCCATTACCACTCCCAGGATGAATCCGACTTTATTGTTACATAGGTTACTTTATTGGCATAATGATTAGCCCATTACTTCAAAGGTTACATCATGCAGTGTTATCGACCTCAAAGTTGGTGATGAGCTTAGTTCTCGTATTTGGGCTTTTTCCCCGATATTTTTCCTCATAGTCATTCCCTTGGCATCACCCGTTGTTTGAGCATAATTGTCTACCACTAACACTGGTACATGTCAATCCCCGGAAAACAGCGATTTCACCTATTTTCAGTGAGAGTTTAGGGTTTCTCTAACATAGCTTCAGAAATCCGATTCAGTGCCCGCTTGAATATTGTCACATAATACTCATGGTTTGGATTGATGAGCATGTTCTGAATGGTTGGTTGATTCATAAGAACCACCCATATAGTCATCTTGATATATTTTAGAAGTTTTCTCGGGTTTCCTTTTTCACCGTTTCTAGTGGGTGGGATGGTGTGGGGTGATCCATCAATACTGGTGCTCTTGTAGTAGGGAATTTGTTTTTTGGGATATAAAGGAGCATTTGATGTAGATATCCCATTGGATGCATTCATAGATGGGCACGAGAGGTCTAGAATTTAAATTAAAAATATGCAACCTCTAGCATGGCAACCTGAAGGCTGCGAGAGACACTGGTTAAAGATTGTTTTGTGGTGGCCTTAATATATTCGTGATTTCTTTCTATTATCTTAATGCAAATATATAGTCCGGTCTCATTAAAATGAGGATTTTGGTTGTATTTCTCTTTGGTTTTTTCTCTCTTAATGCTCCAGAAGTTGCCAAAAGTTGCGATAGTTGTTTAGTTTGCCTGTTACAAATTAAAAGTGGTTTTTAGCAATGGGAGTCATGTTTTTTAAGGTTCATACTAATATGAAGATCTTGTAATTCTATATTCAAGATAAGAGAAGATGGCCTCTTCTTTGGGCAGTATGACAACAATTGCCACATCTACCTCATTGGGTAACAATGGAAAGGGGAAGAAGTTGGGTGCAATGTTTGATAATTATGGCAGATAATTGTCTTCTCTTTCAGTTTTTTCACCCATTTCCTTTAATCGCTCAAGCAGAAGAGGGACTCTGAGATTACGCGACAGAGAGAAGGTAGTTAATACAAGAGTTATGGAAAAGGAGTTGTACTTCAACAAGGATGGCTCAGTGACAAAAAAATTGCAGGTCAGAGAAAAAATTATGTTTAAAGGAAGGTCACCTGCACGTGAAACTTCACTGCGGTGGATCTTTCCTTGTCCACTTATATTCGATTTTAATGTGTTATTTTAATTTTTCATGGAGGGTTGTTATTTTAGATGTGTGCTCTGGTTTTCTTTTTAACGTTGTATTAGTTCCCTCTCTTAAATGTCTTAGATTTGGTAGGCATAATTTGAAAACTCAAAGGTGAAAGGAAACATATTTGTTACCCAGTGGTCTAAAAGGAAAGGGTTATGGCCGAGTCAAATTTTATTGTTATTGACAGTGTAATGAAATGTATCTCAATGCTATGGTTTTGGCCTTTTTATTGGTTGAATTAGAGGACCCAGTTGAAAATATTGAGGCCAAGTAGGCCGGTTTTCCTTTTTGCTGATGGTTTGGTGTATCTAATTGAATTAGTTGCCTAAGGTATTTTTGGTTGCAAACTCCTTTTCATTTTTCATACAGTATTGGCCTTGTGGAATACATTTGATTGTGTGGTCTTGTTAGATCTACAACATTTGTAGTTGTCTAGTCTTATGGCCGAGGTGCACTTTTATTAGGGAAATAGTTGATGCAATATTGTCATTTAGTCCTTACTACAGGGTAGCATGTTGAGAAGTTTCTTGTGAAACATTTGGTATTCAAAATGACACTTGATCCTATACAGCATCATGCACTTGACTTCAAAATTCATATTCAAAGTGTGCCAGACAATTCTTGCAAAATTTCAAATATTTATGCTGTTTTAAACCATTATCTTTTTCATGTATTGGATGCTGAAAATGTGAAAAAGACTTTGGTATGAAACCAACTGGTGAATAATTTCCAGCAAAACAACCACTTCCAAGACATGATTTAAAAGTAGAACATATGTACTTATGAAGCATAGAAAGATATCCTTGATGCATTGTCAATGTTTGGCTAGGGTTATTTTTGGAGAAAATAACTCCTTATTCCTAGAATAGTGATCTTCAATACAAGTAAATGCCAGAGAAGAGAGATCATCGTGTGACGCAACAAAACTGAAATTGGACCCCTAAGGAGAGCCGGTGTGTCTACAATCGCTCTGTCAGCATTTTCCCCTGGTTTACCCCGTTCTTTTCCTCCAGCCTGGGTCTTCATTGACTTCTTCTTTCTTCGGGTTTATTTATCAAATTAGTAGAATTTGATAAATAAATACCATCCACAATGGTTGGACTTTAATTTATATTCCCGACTTTATATTATCTCCAAGCCTTATAACCAATGTTTAACTTTGAACACTTTGTATTTATACTCCACGTTTCTTTTTAAATAAATAACTTGTAATGAACTTTCGGCTCTATATTTCACCACCCATCCTTACAACAATCACGCTCCAGACTTATGCTAATTATCCGCCAATCGTTTAATTAAACAATTTCATTATACTCCGGCCCCACCTATATATATCAATAACCAATCAAACACTTGTATCGTACCTGGCTATCCTCCGCACACCTTAGTTAACCTCCGGCAAGTTCAACGTGCGACCACCATCCGATGGCCCTTCTCCAAATCAACGACTCTTGGCAATTTCGCTCGGCTTCCAACGTCGGGCTTTAACGTGCGATGGCACAGGTTAAACGGTGGTTTTCCGGGGGTCACTTCGCCACGTGTCGCTTTCCCTATGGAATCGCTCGCGAATAGGAAATACCGCCTACTCCGCAAAAGCGGTGCGATATGGGCAACCCGCTTTTGTGATTCCGCTCGTGGTTTTGGTACAGGGCTTGACCACGAGTGCAAGTCTGGTTCCGCTATCCTTTTGTTTGTTAACTCATGTCCAATCCTTGGGTCAGGTTCCGAAAGCACAACAATCTTGTCTCTTTATTAAGCGGGATTTTTATATTTGAACAGTGTTCACGACCCCGGTTCTCTTAAGTCGAGCCCGCCGGACTTCAAACGGCGATAAACCATAATTCAAACCAAATTTGCGTTCCAAAATAGCCTGCTGACGTCGGCCAATTTTGTGACGCGAAAACCAAATGAATTCCGCCTTAATCTTTTTCGGGTCCGAAGTTGGCTGGCGTACGGAGGGAGAGTTGTGACGCGAATTTCTTATCAAATTGGCCCTAATCTTTTTCGGGTCATTTTCATTGTTCCCCGCCACCCTTTTGACTTTGTAAATAAAACAAATTGCGTATGCGTCATTTTCATTGTTCCGTGCGCTAGCCAGTCTTCCATGCAACAAAATTCAAAAACCAACTGTTAACGCTTGCTGACCGTTACCTTGATGAAGAGAATTGAAGCCGAGTATTTCAGGGTTCTTCTGTCATAACCAACGCCTGTTTAAACACGTTTCATTTCCCGTAAACAGGTATTTATTCCAATTCCCCGCTAAACTCTATAAAAAATCCTGGTTTTAGTTTTAATTCTGCACTAAGGTCTGAAAAGAAGTTCAGTTTGGTCTTTTTCGTTCCCAGAACTGCAATTATATTCCCAAAACTGGTAATTGTGCTCTTTTTCCACAAAAACCTTGAAATTCCATTTCTGAATCCACAAGAACCAGAAATGGAAGTTCCTGTAGCTCTGAATGTAATGCCCATCAATGCCCATCACAAGGAATTGGATTATTTGCCTTTAGCCGATATGGATTTTCAAATTAAGGACTTGCTTCTCAGTGAGAATCCTCTTCGAATATTTTGCCGCTGCAGAGACAATTATTTGAATGGTTCTGACATCTTTGGACTTTGGGAATCAAATCTTCCTATGTACCTTCTCCCCTCAGTCCATATTTTTCCCGAGTTAATCCATTATTGCTACGCAAATTATGATCCCAACCAACGAGCAGTTTTATCCCCAAGTCAAAATGTCCTTTTCCCAGTAACTGCTCAATCCATAAATGAAATGCTACAATTCCAACTTGGTCAAGCTCTCACTCCCCTATCCATGGCTGAATTACTTGAGAAATCTACTAAGTTATCCCATGAAGAGTTAAACCGCCTATGCCAAACCTTCATGTTACCAGAGCATCAGCCTAAAAACCCTCCCCCTTATGGTTATACTTTCTTTACTGATGAGGGTAGAGTTATTTTAGACATGATATCTTCCATAATGGGCTTCAATACTAGTGAGTGTGTTGATCACTTAACCCTAGTATTGTTATCCATTTTTACCCCTGGACAGCCTCCTGCTGTCAAGTACGATTTTGCATCTTATATTGTTGACAAAATCCATGATCAGTTCATGAGATTTGAGAATGAGAGAGTATTTAAGTATTCTTCTATCATATATCATCTCATGATTTACTTTCAGTCAGAAAATTTCCCTTTTTATGTTAAGAAACTTGATCCCAAAGGGAATCCTAGGTCAGTCATCTTTTGGTCTGCCATTACTCACAGATCCTCTGATTCTCCTTATTCCTATAATGATTTTGTCGACCTTTTTGTTCATCCTGCAACTACCTTGTTGACAGGAGTCTCTCCTCCTAGAATTAACAATGAAATCAAGAAAATCCTTCAACTCTCAAAGCATTACAAGATAGGTGACTGGTACCTATATCAAAACTACACATAGATCAGGATATATGGATGTGAATTATGCCCATTCAAACTTCCCAAGTATGTCCCAATGAGACTCTTTGCATTAGAATATTTCAGGCAGATGAATAATTCAGATATAATTCATTTTTGCAATGCAAAGAAAAAGGCTCAACTCAGGATCAAGAGCCAATTAGGTCCCTTCATTTGTAACTCTAGGGAAGCCGGACAGGAAGCCGAAAGGATTTTAGAAGACCATCTCAGACTACAAAAGAGTTTCTACTGGGTGCCTTATTATCCAAACAACTTTATCTGTGATAGAAGAGTGAAAAATAAACAGTCACCATACATCCATCAAAGAATCCCAGAAATAGAACAATATGCTAATATGGATGAATGGACAGAAGGGAAATTGGTTGAAAATGATAGTGAGCAGGTCAATGTTGAAAATGTAATGAAAGATCTTGAAAAGATACTTGACCTAGAATCTTTTGGACAGGTGCAGGGATCTTCTTCAGCCAGGACTTTACAACAAAATTTGCGGGAGATTAGTACAGTAGCAGTAGAATCTAAAGGAAAAGAAAAGGAGCCTGATATACAAATAATTGAAAAATTCATAATGACAACGCAACCAGAGACTTATAAAGAACAAGGTCAAGGACAAATTCCTCCTACTCAGATCAGTGAGCCAGAAATTTCTATTTTACAAACTCCTCTGAATATAGAAAAGGGCAAAAAGAGAGAGGTTGAAACAACTACTCCTATTGGTGGCTCTTCTGAACAGCAAGATGTTAAAAGGCAGAAATTAACTCCCCTTCCAGAAGATGAATCATTTCAGGAAATCCCTGACAGCCAGGGAACATAAGACAGTCAGCAAACAGATACAGGTAGTGGGACAGGAATACAGAGGCAACAAAGTGCAGAAATATCTTCTTTCAAACCTCCAGTAAAAACTACCTCGGACATCAAAAGAAAATTCACCAATATAAAGGCCAGGAACGATCCACTTAGACTTCAAGTATACAGCCAATATTTGAAGATGGCTCCGAAAAATCAAGAAAGATTGATGTCAGCTTATGACATCCAACAGGGTAAGATGTTAATGAACCATTTGAAGCCCAAGGTGCGGCAGCCTCAGACAGCTGCAGATTACGTTAGGACTAATTTTGAAGTCTTAGTAAAGGATATCCATCCTTTAGATCAAATTGAGCTACACAAGCAAACAAGTGAGATGATTTATTCTACTCTGACGGATAAATCAATGATGACCCATAAGTTGCAGGATTCTTTGGATAATACTAATACACAGTTGCAGCTTGAAAAAGCCTCCTCCCATGCTAAGGATAATAGAATCAAAACTTTAGAGGAAATAATCATTGGTTTGGGTCATAATCCTAAAGATGTGAAAGGTATTGAAGCTTTGATCAAGAGAAAAGATGATGATATTGCAGCTCTGAGAAAACAATTAAATTTACCGGCCTCAAGAAATCCACAGACTGCAGAAATCATCAAACAAAATTCTGAGGAAGAACTAATGGATTTTCTCTTAAAATTGAATGAGCAAATTACTGCAACTGAAAAAGAGCTTGATAATGCATTAAAAGATAAGCAGGCAAATATTCTAGTATCTATAGCAGGAGTAGTGACAGGTACAGCAACAACATGTCAGCCAGCAGAATTGTCAAAGAGCAACACTGCAAATTTGAACACTGATGAATTAACAAATTCAATGGAAGATATGAACATTCAGGCCATAGAGCTTCACAAAACAAAGGAACAATTGGCCACTCTAGAACATAAATATGATCTTTCAAAAATGAGTGTTGCTGATAAAACAAGAGAAGTGAACAAATTAGAAAAAAACAGTCAAAGCATTGGAAAAGGATCTCACATTGGAGAAACCTTTAAAAGAAATAAATGATATTCTTTGGGATAATATCATTCAATCAATAAAGGATGTTTGGCCCTCAATTCAGATAATGGATGAACATAATAACTTAGTTAAATTGGCTCTGGATGAGATTGAGAGATCAAGACAAGAGTTGGGAAATATGCCAGAAGAGGCCAATAGACTTATACATTTTTTGAATACTCACATTAAGAATCAACTTACAGAAATTAGTATTTAGGACAGGACCGGAACAATTCTGGAAATAAAGAAAGTTTTTACTAAAAGAAATCTGGTACAGAATTTAGAACAAAGGTGCTCAGATATGTAAGAAGAAATCATTGCCTTCAGAGAAAGATTGAATATTTTGTTAAATAGAGGATTGCCCAGTCCTATAGTTGCAGAAGATAAGCTAATGGACCTTGATAGTTATGTTGAAAAATTGGACAAATATGCTGATAATCAAGCTAGTTCTTCAACCAATTCATCAACAACAGCATTGCCTACAGGGAAAAACCTTCATGACAGATTGGAGAATTTATTTTATCTTGAGCATGAAGTAAATCATTTGTTCCCAAATCAACCTAATTTCTTCAGACATACTGAGGCTGATGAAACACTAAGAGAGTTGCAAATGACCAGAGTGCCAAAAGTTCAATGGTGGGAAGAAATGATGGAACTTTTGTAAAAAATTATCCTTACATAAATTTTTGCCTATTTACCACAGTATATCATGATAAAAAGGATAAAATGATGAACAAAGGTCAAAGAGTATCAGAGCAGTTAAAGAGTATCAGTGAAATGAAATAATCAACATAGAATTACTAAAGAGGACAACAGCAAGCCAAGATATAGGGCCTGCCTCCAGCACATTCTTAAAAGAAGGAAACAACACAACATCAGTTATCATTTTTCTTATCTACGAGACCATCTGTCTCTATATTGTTGTAATGACTTCATGGACTATTTTACTTCATATAATATATTAAAAACACCATTTTTTCTCTTGTGAAAAAAAAATGATTAATGTTTATCACTCTGCCTTCAAAACTAGCGATGTTGGTCTATGTTGTTGGTTTATTGATATGGTCTGATGGTCTTCCTCACATGATTAGCGTTTTTCTCTGTTCATGGATTTTAGGTACTTTAATTTGTATTTTGAACAATGGACGTCGGTATTCTATCTGTTGCTTTACTATTCTACATACTGCTATTTCACTTTCTTATAGATGCCTCGGGCATATTTGGATGCTTTCTCGGATTGTCGATAATCTCCATGTGGACCGTTACTGGGTTTTATATCAAGTCCCTGTATGTGACATGGGGTATTTTTCTATCACTGTCTGGGGTGGGACTTCCACTTTTCTGGATGGATATTTGGGTTCCAATCTTCAGATGTGAAAATGTAATGACTTAATGGACTGTTTTACTTCATATAATATTTTCAAAACAACATTTTTTCTCTTGTGAAAAAAAAATGATTAATGTTTATCACTCTGCCTTCAAAACTAGCGATGCTGGTCTATGTTGCTGGTTTATTGATATGGTCTGATGGTATTTTTATATTTTGGACATATCACACTCCTCACATGATTAGCGTTTTTCTCTGTTCAAGGATTTTTGGTACTTTAATTTGTATTTGGAACAATGGACGTCGGTACTCTATCTGTTGTTTTACTATTCTACATACTGCTATTTCACTTTCTTATAGATGCCTTGGGCATATTAATTTGGATGCTTTCTTAGATTGTCGATAATCTCCATGTGGACCGTTACTGGGTTTTATATCATGTCCCTGTATGTGACATGGGGTATTTTTCTATCATTGTCTGGGGTGGGACTTCCACTTTTCTGGATGGATATTTGGGTTCAAATCTTTAGATGTGAAAATGTAATGACTTCATGTACTGTTTTACTACATAAAATATATTCAAAACAACATTTTTCCTCTTTTAAAGTTTCATTTTTTTTTTTAAAATTGAACTCTCCGTCGCAATTCTAACGTCCTGCAAGCGTCGGAATTGTGACAGTATACAGACGTCGGAAGTGCGACGTTACAAACGTCGGACCATATTTCGTCGTAATTGTGACAGTTTACAGACGTCGGAAGAGCGACGTCCAAAACGTCGGACCACATTTCGTCATAATTGCGACAGTTTACAGACGTCGGAAGAGCGACGTCCAAAACGTCGGACCACACTTCGTCATAATTGCGACAGTTTACAGACGTCGGAAGAGCGACATCCAAAACGTCGGACCACATTTCGTCGCAATTGTGACTGTTTACAGACGTCGGAGGAGCGACGTTTAAAACATCGGACCACATGTCGTCGGAAGTGCGACAGGTTATAGAGGTCGGAAGTGCGACGGATTAGGAGACGTCGGAAGAGTGACGCTTATTTGGAAGCGACGGAAAAGTGTCGATACTGCGACACTTTTTAGTTGTGTCGGAACTGCGACGGTACCGTAAACCACGGTTTGCCCGCCCTCTAACTGTCGCTCCTGCGATGACAATGTGTCGGAATAACGACGATTTGGCCGTCGGAATTTCCGCCAAATGTTCTAGTGATCATAGCCACATGGGAACTATGACCATGACTCAAGGAGTTTCAAAGTTGTAACTCTAGTTGAGAGTTTAAGGAGTCAAATATGACCCCTAGTTGGCTATCGAGCTATGTCATAGCCAAGCCACCAGGGGAAAAGGGGTTTCATTCTATTCGATTCTATCTTTTTCCACAGTAGAGTAGAGAATTCAAAGTAGTAATAAGAGAGCATAAAATAGGGGTTTTAGTGTTTGTAGAAACCTATTTTTCCATAGATATAAGGTAACTCCAAGGAGAGTTACTTCTCCTTTGTCCTAGATTATTTTGATTTCAAAGAATGAGAGAGTAGAGAAACCTCACCTTCCAATTGACTTATCCTTTTTAAGGGTTTCCCAAAGCATATCTTGTGTTCATTTTGGTTGGTGTGTGATTGTATTTTATTGTTCTTTATTTTCTTCGTTTTATTTATTTCATGCATAAATAGTAAATCAATAATTAACAAAGGTGGAATCAAAAGGAATTTAACCTTTATAGTATAGATTTCAGTTTATTTCAGTAGATATGTTGTGACAAATTATCAAGTGTAAAATCCACAATAGTTTATAAATCTATCAAAAGAAATATCTCCTTTCAAATCGATTCCTATGGGTTCTTGATTTTTTATTTGAGCCCAAGGGGGATAAAGATTTTATTTTTTGAAGATATATGTACTTTTTTGGAACACAAGGCATCTATCTAAATAGGTGGAAACCAAATTTGAACCTAAAAATTTATGTTCCTTTTGGTGTTCCTATATGGGTTAAACTTCCTCACCCTATTCTTCATTATTGAAAAGCGACTACAATTATATTGGAAATTCTCTAGGTAAATTTGTTTAACCTCGGTTTTGACATGTTTTACAATGCTAGATAGCTCATTTTTTCCTAATTTAACCTTTCATCTTCACTTCTTCATAGCTTACATTATTTCATTTATCCATTTTACAAGGTTTACAGTTCAAATGAGCTTCTTGAGGTATTTAATAGCTAATTTCTAATGATTCCCCATATTTTGATGAGTATTTATAATGGAATTTGTGATTGACAAAGTGTCACCATAATTTCAACAATTTCGTGACAATTTCTAGAAATCTGGTAACAACTCAATGTTACCAAAATGATGAATTGTTACCCAAATTATTATAGTTGTCTATCTTTTATAAATCCAATAATACCTCATTAGTTTTCAAATGGGCATTGTTTAAAGGAAAAAAAGGTCATATGGGTTTTATTCAAAGGGTTAACAATACATTTTTCTTACTATCCGATTACCTCTAGTCCCATCATATGATGCATGGGTTTGTGGTCAAAATTATAGTCCATGCCAACTACACAGATAAGTCCAAGCACAATATGCCCCAAATATCATGCTCCACATCATTCATAAATATTAAAACAAAAAAAATGATATTTTTCTATTATTATGTCCAATCTAAGAGTGCACAAACCATGTTTACTTACTAAGTTGACAATGAATGTAGTAATTTAAAATATTAGGGATTTGGAATTATCTTTTCGAATGCCTTTTATTTTGTATTGAAAGTATTATAAAAGGAATAACACAAAGATCCTAAAGGAGGCAGATAGAAGGATATCATTGTGGAAAAAATCCTTACATCAAGGTTGATGTTTGGCTCTATAGTACAATATGTTCCCAGTCAACCTATTCCAATATGCTAGTGTTTATCCCAAAGGAATTTTTGGTTCACAACTAGTATATTTCTTCTAATCATAACCTTTCCAGTGAATAGAGGAGTATAATCATCTCATAAATATAATCCAACTCCCTCCATAGGATTTAATGTTTTATTTTCCCTAATTGTTTCTTGGTGAATGAATATTGTTTTATGAAGAATGAAATATTGACATTGATACATCTCGTATCTATACCATTCTCTTAGAGAACTAGTGACCACTATGGTTGGATACCTAAGTGTCTTGGTAGATGAGAATGTGTCCATAGGGTGGCTAATAGTTTAGTTGTAGTTGATGTTTGGCCCTAGAGAAAATTTGGTTCCCCAACAACTTATATTAGTGTTTGGCCCAAAGGTATGGTTGGTTCCTAGCTAGTATATTTCTTTAGATAATAGTCTCACAAGTAAATGATAGGGAAATCATTATTCCAAAAATCATGTACTTACATGAAAAATTAAGCCAATTATTTTCTACAACATTGTTTCTTTTCAAATTCCCTAAATCTTGAGTTCAACATCATCATATTCCAATTCATGGGACACTTTGTGGACTCCCATGATGGTCATGTTAAGATCCAATTTCTACCTTATCATTACTACCATACCCTATTTTGGAAAAGAAGAGCGTTGTTTAATTTTTTTAGCATGTCGTGTTGTCAAATTTACTCAAATAAAGTTGGGACAATCCTATTTTTAGAGACAATAGTGGATTTGTTTTTAAAACTTGTTTATACTTGAAAGAGTCCTTGGAATCTAATTTCTAATCCAAATTGAATTTCTCAATTGGGATACCAAATGAAAAAACTATGGTTAAAACACTCACTATCAAACAAGAAATTTAGGAACAGAGTTGGGATAATCAATTTTTGGATGCCTAAATGGATATATCTTTCAAAATTAATTTTAAGGTATATTCACCTATGAATATATTTCACAACACAAATTAAATCACTACATTTCAATATCATATGAGAAAGTTATTCATAAAATACTAATTGCTTGTCCTAAATATACATTGCTTGAAACTTTGTTTCCTAGTCTATTCACTTGCATATTTGACTCATCACACTACAAGGAAAAGACCCTCTAGTGGATGTTTTTGAGGAACCCCTTATAAAAATTGCTCAGACATCCATTTGTAGCAGAGGTTACTAGAGGAGGTTGGTGGGTGGAGGTTTTTGCAGATGTATTTTTTTTTTCTTTCTTTCCGGTGCATTCCTCATTATAAACCACATGGGTGCGTTCAATTAGAGAAAGCACCGGTGCGTAATAAAAATTGGCACATCGGGACACCGTGCGCTTACGATCAGGAGTTCATAAACTTTGCTCAAAATTCAAAGTTACAGGATTGGGTTGAAACTAGGATGGTTGCGTAGATCTTTTTTTCCAGATTCTGGCGCTGTGAACGGTTCGAAAAACCGATGTCGTATGAGGAAGATATTTCATTCTGATCGAAATTGAAAACATGTAAAAATTATGACAGTTTGACCAGGTTTGACTGGGATGCACAGTCAACAAACTAGATGCATAGTCAGCAAAATAGAGAATATTACTTAGAATATTACTTCCACCGGACCAGTCTTTGGTTGACAAGTGTCACTTTTCTATTGGGTACGGTTTAGAGGATCCAATGAGAGGGTGCCACATGGCCAGCCCTGAGGTCGCCACGTGGCCCTGAAACTTCATATTAAAATTTTGTGTGAGGTCCCAGGGCTCGACCCCCTAACCTCCCTCTGGGCACGCACACAGTTTACCATCCGCTCTACGCATTATCACTTAACAACATAAGGTGTCGGGTTCATGTTATTGTGTATCGCATAGAAGTTTGGGGGTTGGGAACTACCGTCGATCCCAACCCACCAGCTGTCCCCGATAGATATCACATGGCACAAAAAAATGTAAGCTCAACCGCGTGGTCAATGCTAACCCAACAACAAATACACCATGGTTCAACAATTAACCGCGGTCCCAACAGGAGTTCTGCTAACTGCCAGGTTTTGTAACGGTTTGGGGGTGCGCATGTGGCCACTGTCCAACCGTAATATTTAATACATGGTTAATTCAATGGAGTGGATAGGGGCATGCCAAAATTAGCGGTCTGCCCTGATTTAACTCCAACTAATTGAAGTTCTCCACATTTAGTGGAGTTTTCCTAGGAGATATTGGGCAAAAGTGTAGGAGGCTCAATTTTCGACTATTCTGAGTGAATGAAGAGTCATTTTTGACTAATTGGACCATTCTGAAGCCATTGGTGCAGAGAAAAAAACCATTAGAGCACTGTAACTACATCTAATAGCAAAATTTTGCGCATAATGAAATATGGACTAGCCATTGGGAGTTGGACCAGCAGATGTAGCCCAGGAGGGGTGAACTACATCATCATGCCTATTGTGTAAACTTCATGTGGTGACTTATTTATCTATTTTACATTGTTGTTCAGTGTTATTTATGATTATTTTATGCTTCTAATTCACTAAAAATCATCTGTAAATCATGGAAAAAATCCTTAATCCTTATGAAAACTAATAAGCCAATTATGCACATGTTTTTAAACTTGAAAGACCCTTAACGCAGCAAAACTAATACAGTCATTTCAGATTAGCTCAGTACAAACCCATCCGACGCTTCTAATCACTATAGCACACCAGTGCTCTACACAGATTTAGCATCGGTGCGTCCTAAAAACCAGCGCCAAAACTGAAACAGCCTGGTACGGTTGGAAGAAACTGCCCGGTGCACCTCAAAAACCCGTGCACCAGAATAGGGTTAAATAAAAAAAAATTACGACAAAAAAAATCCGCATTTTTCACTTTTCAGTGCTCCAAAGCTCTCAAGCACTGGTACCAATTTACCTTGTGTGAGGGGCCCTACCATTGGTGCTTCCATTGCATGCACTATTGCTGCCCATTTCCCACCATCACCATTTCGAATTTTTTAAAAACGATGGAAAAATTTAATTTTGAAAATTCTACAGCCAGTATGCCTCCTTGACGCCCAAATGTACAGGTATTTTAATTTTTTTCTATAATTAAACCTTTTAGCGGATTAGTTTTCTAAATTAACCTAAAATTCACCTAATTAAAAAAAAATATTCCTGCGCGGTGTGCTTGAGATGTTCGGTTTGTACCAGTTCACGATGCTACCTATAAATTTACAGGTCACACAGCAACCAGTGCTAATGATATCTGCACTGGTTCTGAGGCGATACCAACATGGCACACCATGCCTTTTTAAAATTAAGAAAATTGCGGTGCGATCAGTTACCCGACCGCACCGTTGACAATGTCGAAGTGTGGGAATGCGGTGCGTTGACTAAAATATGCGCCCCGGGGCAGATATTTTTGTCAACGCACTGCATTGCCACACTTCGATAAACAACCACAACATTGACTATGTAGTGATGTCAGGAAGGTATTTTTTCTGCCTAAATTATATGCCCCGTGGCATATAGTTTGGTCAGTGCACCACCCTCTCGATACTGGTAAATAGTCAACGGTGCGGTAGGTTATACCACTGCACCGTTGACCATGTAACAATGCCAGGAGGGTGGTGTGCTGACGAAACTATCCGCCCTGGGGCGAGTAGTTTCTTCAATGCACTGCCCTCTCGAATTTGTTCATAGTCAAGGTGCGATGGGTTAAACGATCGCACCATTGACCACTAGCTGAGTTTGGCGGTGTGTTTAGTCAATGCACCGCTTGAGATAGGACATGTCATGATTTGTGGTGCGTTGAAAATTTCAGGGTGCACCACATCCGGTGCACGATAAAAACAGACGCACCGTGAATGGTGCATGCCTGTTTTTTTTTAGCTCACCGACTGTTTTTATTTTAATTTTAAATATACCTATATATTCCTAAATACATGTCTCAGTTAATAAAAAAAATGTATTTAATATGTGAATCATTCAGCGACGTCAAAGGAGAGAAGAGAGGGAACATCAACAACAACAGGCATACCAGTATAACGTGGTTCGCTTGTGGGAGGCATGAGAGAGGGAGAGAGATATGTACCCTCGCCCTATTACACCAGCCA
Organism: Pinus albicaulis; assembly: GCA_034641835.2. Taxonomy (NCBI): domain Eukaryota; kingdom Viridiplantae; phylum Streptophyta; class Pinopsida; order Pinales; family Pinaceae; genus Pinus; species Pinus albicaulis. The sequence continues at coordinate 1,323,271,068 of CM076572.1, forward strand.
CACAGGCACTCCTAAGGGAGATATGCCTCCTCGAGTTCTATGAGGAGGCTACATCCCTAAAGGGCCATGGTGAAATATTGTGATAGCTTATCCACAGGTGGAATGCCAATTGATAGGCTTTCCGGGTTGGTCCTAACCAGTGGTACACGCCCACTGAGGAGGAAATCTATTTCATTACTGGCCTATTGAGGAGAGGGGAGGATTTTCCCTCTTTCCCAGAGGTCCCAGTTGGCTATGCTGCATGGAGTCAATTGGTGTACTCCCAGAGATGCATTAGCGCAGATATATTGTCTCCTGTAGATTTCTAGGTCTCCAGGGGGCAGTTACGTATTCCTTCATTTGGTGGAGAGGAGGTGCAGTGACTCTCACTACTGATTTCGACCATTGCACACCATACCAGTGACAGACAATGCATTAGTTTCCCGCTTCTATTTTATGTTGATTCTTTATTACAGGTGCTACGACTTGTGAGGTGGTTTGCCATTTTTTTGTGGCAGTTCTGTACAACTTTAGATAGATGTCATGCTTAGGCACAAGGGAGGGTGAACTTCCCTTTTGCTTCATAGATATTTTGTTTATTTTTTGAGAGGTTTCCAGAGACGAGGCTTACTTTTTTTCGGCAACCTCGTAGGCCGATGCTGCATGTCTAGATGTAGATGTGGGGACGGATGATGCCCAAGAGGGGCGAGTCAGAGTTTTCTGCGAGGATATCACATGATGCACTAGAGTTTCTAGCTATTGTTGATGAGCATACCTTCGTTCTGGTCCCCTGTCTGTATGCTGGTTTGGATTGGCGAGGGTGTGCCAACATGCTCTTCACAGATGATGAGCTGCCGGATGATAGAGGTAATATTAGTTTTTTCTTTAAATTTATTCTAACATGTTATTTAAATTGTTTTTATTAAAATGTTTAATGAAATTGTCTAATTATTTTTGTGTACTTATATATATTTTGGAGACATTGGGTCATTTGATGGCAATGAGATGCCACCGCCACCAAATGATCCAAGTGTAGATCCTGATGACAATTAGGAGATGGCAGATGCCAAGGATCAGGTCAGTGTAGACAAACCTGGTCCTCATGTTGCGTAGGTACCGGCTGGTGTGAGGCGTGGGCCTAATACTATATTTAGGATTGATTTAGGCGACCAACTCTGTGGACTGCATGGTCGAGACGCAGTACGTTGACAGTCAAGCAGTGACACATCATTTGATGATCACGATTAGGGGAGTGATCATTGTTCACCTCACACTGCAGATGATTAGCCTGCAACATCGACCAGCATTCATGATCATGATCAGGCTGGACCATCCACGTCGAGTCAACCTTCTCAGCCTGCAACATCCAGTAGTCATGATCAAGAGTAGGCTAGACCATCCACGTCCAGTCATCATGATCAGTAACTTGCAACATCCACGTCGACTCATCATGAGTAGGCAGTTGATCCTGGTTAGCATGAGGCACTAGTACCAGATCAACAGGCACATGATGATCGACATCTATTTGAGCTTGTCAAGGCTGCACCATTGACTGAGCAGGCCTCGACTAGTACCACTATTGATCATGATGTACTGGTAGCTGATATTTGACATTTATATCACAGTTGTATATTTTTGACATTATATATATATATATATGGTCCATGTATTTTATGTTCATGTTGCAGTTGTACTTAATTTATATGTTGGTGATCATCATGATGTGTATATTTTTAGGTCATGTTAGATATGTTCATTTAATGTGCAGCTTGCAGATAGATGTGTATGTGATAGCAGTTATTTGACATGAGATGTATATTTGATGTTTGTGTTGTGATGATGTTATACAATGCTTGTGTTTTGTTAGATGATCATGATCACGATGATTAGATGATGTTAACGAATTTGAATGTGTTTTTTAGTCGAATATGATGTTTGTACGATGGTTATCATGATCATGATGTTTATTAAATATTATGTCGTGATTGTAATTGAAATTTTAATTTTAATTGTATGTAAAATTGTAAAATTGTAATTGTATGTAAAATATTCATAAAATTTTAATTGTAATTGTAATATTTAATTTATTGTGAAATGATTATAATTGTATATATGTAAAATTGTAAAATTATAATTGTAATTGTAATTGTATGTAAAATTCTAAAATATTAATTGTAATTGTAATTTTATTTTTAATTGTAATTGTATGTGAAATTGTAAAATTGTAATTCTATGTAAAATATTTGTAAAATTTTAATTGTATGAATGTGAAATGATTGTAATTGCAATTGTATATAAAATTCTAAAATTATAATTGTAATTGTATGTGAAATTGTAAAATTGTAATTGTAATTGTATGTAAAATTTTTGTATAATTTTAATTGTATTAATGTGAAATGATTGTAATTGTAATTTTAATTGTAATTGTATATATGTAAAATTGTAAAATTGTAATTGTAATGGTATATATGTAAAATTGTTAAATTGTAAATTTTATGTAAAATTCTAAAATTGTAATTGTAATCCTATGTAAAATTCTAAAATTGTAATTGTATGTGAAATTTTATATGAAATTGTAAAATTGTAATTGTAATTCTAATTGTATGTAAAATATTTGTAAAATTTTAATTGTATTAATGTAAAATGATTGTAATCGTAAAATTGTAATTGTATGTAAAATTTTAAAATTGTAATTTTAATTGTAATTTGTTGTGAAATTGTAAAATTCTAATTGTAATTGCATGTAATATATTTGTAAAATTTTAATTGTATTAATGTGAAATGATTTTATTATAATTTTTAAATTTGTAAAATTGTAAAATTGTAAATAATTGTAAAATAATAAATCTAGAATAATATGAATTTTTGTAACATAATAAAGTTTGGAAAATAATGCAAATATATTCATGTACTTTAGAAATGTCATTATTTTATTATGATCTTACATACAAAAAAAAAAGAATTTTATACAATACGCCATTGTTTTTAAGATCAACATAATTGAAAATTATCAAGTGAAATGATTTTAACATTAACATAATGAAAATTACCAATTAATTCAAAATACATATTATAATGTTTCGGAAAAAAGAATCTTGTCATCTTCTTTATAAAAACCCATCTTAAAAAGTATAAATGATGAAATAACACATGTACCGTATCACTCTCGGATGTTCTCATGATCACCCTCATTATCTTCCAGCTCACTTGGCATGATAACACTATTGTTCTCAAAAATATATTTTGATCTAGGGTCATGTCTCAATACGAATCACCAATCCATATCCAACATATCTGGGTAAAACAAAATCTGGTTGCAGTGTTTTGGGAAAACATAGGGCTCCTTAGCTTCATCCCACATCTTTCTAGAGTTTATACATATCAGCCTACTATCACAATCTTACCTTAAATTATTCCGATCAAAGGTGTCCCACCACTTGCACCTAAAAATAACACATTGGAAAGAAGAGAAATCCACTTCAATGATCTCTTGTATCTTTTTGACATAACCTAATGTCCCTCGTACTAGGTTTTGATCACGATGGCTAGATCGACTAGATTGATCGAACTCGACTTCCACTCCACAGTCTTGTTTCATGTGTCCATCATCGCCATTTTCTGTGCGAAATGGTGCCCATATGCCCACATAGATGGCAACAAATGCACCTATAAAAATTTAAAAAATCATAGTATCATGTGTCTTATAATAACCCAATAGTTAAAATATGAAATATAGATGTAATTACATTTGAAAAGTGCATTATTAAGTTTCAAATGTACATATAAATTAAATAGATTATTACCGAGTTGGTGCACCCAATCCCTACGTTTAGCGCATCTTCTTCAGCACGTGGGTAACGACCGGTTCAACAATTTATTTGCCTCTTCGCAGCCACCGGGAAAGACATTATCACTTGGAAGAACCTTATCTTTGAATAACCAGTAGTTGGTGATCATGGACAATATTAAATGTACATTAATGTCGATATAATTATTAACGTTCATAAAATTGACCATTTGTAATGTTCATTGTGTGATTATATTTCTCAAAATTATATAAGGGAGGAATTTATGGTAACTTACCTCAAAATTTCCGAGAAACATGCATTCGACAAGCCAAAATTTGCTTTCAAGTTGTACAGTAACATCATTGTCCCCAACTGGGTAGACTTTGACTGACCACCAGGTCCAAAGAGAGGGGTGGTGGAAGCAAATTTAAGGCTTTTGAAAAAGGTGTCAGCAATATGAGCATCATCCCCTAGCTGATCATCGTTTTGGAATGTATCTAACAACATTGTCTCCATGGCAGCCGTATCCCTTAAGTGATCATCCATACCAACCTCTATTTGATTGCCTCCATTTCTAGCTTGTGAATAGTTACTATTGCTGTAGTGATTCCTAATTGGTGAATCTGGACGCAATGGGAATTGAATAGGTGGTTGATTCAACCATTCCTGGTATCGTTCCTCTCTGATTTTTTATCTTAATTCAGTCTTCTCTCGATTCGACATTGTCGTGGGGTGCAACGGAAGATGGTAGGTAGGTCTCTCATCATCACTAGAATCCTAATAATTTCAAAAAATATATTTTAACATGATCAGTACAAAATATATGATATCAATTAGTAAGCACGTTGACAATATTGCATGAATAATTGGTTTGACGTTGAAACAATTACATTAATTAATATACCAAACAATTATTATTACCGTCATTGTCCCGAGATTGTGGTTAGAAGATGAAATATTGTTACAATTGGTAGGGTGAAGCGGCTGTCCATTTTCATCGACCAAATGTGCCTTGCAATATGCTTCTCTTGATAAGAGCTTCCGATGTTTTGGAGCTGTTTGAATATTTTGTGCATCTGAACTCGATTCTGAATGTACATGAACCTGCAAATTTGCATACATTATAAATTTTATTAAGTTGATTGACATGGATAAAAAACATAAATTCAATTAGATAATGAAAATATAAATAAAATCTGAAGTAAATATTACGTCTCGAGATGGATAGGGAGAACTCTGCGATGTAATTTGAGAAATATTTTGGAAGGTGCTGGATTTTGAAGAATTGTCCATTCGATATAATTATGATATTTTCTCCCTGCATTTGAGCAAAATCAACAATAAATTTTGGTCTACACACCTAAAAGTAATTTTGGTGCATTAAAAATGGACTTATTGTTATCGGTGCTAATGTACATATAACCGCATCGATGCATTTTAGTTACTGCGCATCGGTGCCGTGTTATTAACTGACACACCGATGTGGTGTTATTAATTGACGCACAGGTGACGAATAGCCATAAATAAAAAAAGTGTAACTTTATTTTTGTAAAGTGAAAAAGAACAGTAAATTGAAAAATGGGCAGCAAAATATTTTTGAAAATCTAATTTCATAAAACGATTCTTTAAATAGTAAACACTTTTCATTATTTCACTATTTTTGCAAAAAAATTCAGCTAGAGATTTGCACAAGACATACCTTGAGCAAGAAAGCATGAGAGCACTGTGGAGCAACAAAATAATTTCGAACATAAGTATTCAGACAATCAGAATTCCAAACCTCTGGTGATTCAAAACCTGTAGCATAGAATTTGAAACGATCCGGTTATTAATTTTTTATTTTATTTTTTAACATTTTTTGTAGTATTTTTTATGCAGTAAGTAAAAAAATTAAATTTAATGTTCATTTTCATAAAAAAGAAAGTAAAAATAATAATCCATTTTACCCTAAACCCTTAATTATTTATGTTTCTTCCCTCGCTTCTTCTTGTTTCTGTGATTTCAGAAATAGGGCTTTTCATTTTAGATTTATAGGATTTGTATTGTTATATATATAGGCATATGACATCTAACCCATGGGACGACTTGCATAGTCGAATCCCAAACCATGTCGGCCCTTGCGTAAATTAATTTTTTTTTTTTTTTTAATCGGCGCGCCATGTGTAAACGAGTGCACCAGTGCGTTCTTTTATCACAGGGCACTGCGCACATACTATTTCATAAAAAAAACTTTTAAAACATATTTTTTAAAATCTGTGCGCCATATGTAAAATAAGGCGCCAGTGCACTATTTCATTATAGCACACCGCACACCTTCTGTTTGAAATTTTTATTTATTTATTTTATGTCTGTGTTAATCAGTGCACCTTTTAAAATATAACACACTGGGTCACCTTGTTGACAGAGAGCACCATACGGTGGTCCCTTGTTTGCGCAGCGTGTTTATAAGAATATAGCACATCGTGTCCTTCGTTAATTGGTACGCTAGTTAACATATAACGCAAAGTGCTCCTTGTTGATACAGAGCACGAGACAATGTTTCTACTGTTTTGGCGGTGTGTTTATAAGAGAAGTCTGCACCGACGTCAATGCGTACCTAATTAAAGGTGCACTAGTTTCTTGATATTTTTTTTTTTTACTTGAAAAGTATATGATTTAGTTATATAATATATTAATGAATGATATGGTACAGGTTTCATAGTGATAAATAAATGTCTGACAAGAGATAAAGTAACAAAAATACTGATAGCACATCAAGAAAATAAAAAAAGGCAAGTTATTTGTAAATTATTTACAAAAATTATTATTTTTGAACTATATGTAAGTTTAACTAATATGTATTGTTTACTGTGTATCATGGAGAGCCACAAAATGACGAATCTCGATAAGGTTATTTCTGATCTAGGACCATAAGAGCATAAAATCTTGATGGAAAAATTGCAAAAGGGTGAATCAGGTGAATAAAAATATTCTATTGATCCAATATGAGTTTCTTTTTTTAATTTTCATTAATAATATACTTAAAATTATTAGATAACATGTTTCAAACAATCTATTAATTCACATATGTTTAATGTTCTACAGGGACCAACAACTCAGAAAATGGATGTTGTGCTAAGAAAAGAAAAGAAAAAATAGAACATACAAATGAAAATGAATTTCTCCTTAGCTCATCTGGAGTGGTGTTGGACGTTAACGAAAGGGGGAAAAACTTTTACAAAACATTGAGGGATCTAGTGGAATGAATGTATAGACATTCTTTCCACTTACAATACAAAAATCAATCCAATGATTCCAAGAACCAAATTTTATTTAAAATACAGGATGAGTTTCCACAGAATTGGTCAATGAGATATGTTAGACTTTTAATAGAAAAAACGTACAACATCAAAAAAGAAGGAATGAAAAAAGTAATATTCCTTTATATATATATATATATATATATATATATATATATATATATATATATATATATATATATAATTTATAAATATCACTTTTGTTATATTTAATTTTCATATATCAATATAAAAATTAAATAGTTTATTGTCATGTTACATTTTTAGGAAGATTATGAAAATCTCAAAGGATGAACGAGCTGATATCATAAATATGACAGTAAGAATTTCCAAAAAGGTGTGCAAGGAGATGGTCAAAGAAATGGACATAATTACATCGCACGAGGAGTCATCTCAACAACAACACGCTTCAAATGTAATATATAATCATTGAATTTTATGATTAGGAACAATAAATAAATAATTTAGCATTAAATATTAATTTAGCATTAAATATTAATTTTCAAGTATTTTCTTGCAGAAAAGAAAAGAAAATGGAACTCATTCAACACATAAAACATGACAACAAGGAATAAAAGGGTTGATATCTAAGTTTGTGAGTAATTGTTACTTCCTTATAACAACTTTACTAGATTTCATTTTTGTATATTTTAAGTTGTTTTACAACAATCATCATTGAATGTCTTCAAACAAGTGCTAACATATAAATAAGAACCATTGGATGAATTGATTGACATTGGGTTAAATATGGGTTGTGAGTATATGTTGGCATATCAAAAATTAATTGCGAAATTTGTAAGCATCTATCAATCTTGTTTTACTTAGCTCCATATATAATTAATAGAAGAAAAAAAAATCTTTTATATTAAATATATGATTTGTTATGGGGTATAAAATTTGCAGGAAACAAAGTATGGAACTGCGCCAACAAATGAAATGTTGAAAGATGGCATGAGATTTGGTTTTGAAAGAATGTGTATAGTTCATGAGTCAATTGTTGCTATGGTACGTCATTTATTTTCAATTTACATTGATGTATATTATTTAATAATGAAATTTTCATTATTCTCACCAATGTATATACACTCATTACAATTTATTTTTATGTTTGTAGATGGAAGGTGAAGAAGAAGAAAACAATCAACACCGTGAACAAAACATTCCTCAAAATAACCCAAGTCATGGAAGTAGCTCGAGCAGTGACAATAGTTCAAGCAAAGAATGATGATCGTTATGTTTTGGATATCAAAGCAAGGCGTTATATTTTTTGAAATATTTGTCTGTGAAATCAGACATTTTGTTTAATGTAATGGATATAGTGTCCCAATTGAAGGACAAAGGGATACTAATAACTGTCCCATTTTGTATGACATAGAGTGTCTTATATATATATATATATAATAAAATACTTTTTAATTTATTCTATTGCGTTCTCCATTGTCGTTGTGAGATGTAACACCACTGATTAAATATATGGATGATTAAATATTATAATGAAGAGATGTGAAATATGATGATATGATATAAAAAATTAATCCAAACATCACATTCAAATGCACTAATAAAAATTTAATTGATATGAATACTATTATAAGATATGTGTAGACTTTTGATGAATAACAAATTTTAAAAAATCACAATAATTGCACTGTCATAGGTCAATGTTCCTACGACCTATGGGCACCGTACAAATACCAATACCAATACCAATTATAACTCTTGGTGCGTTTGTGAGATACTGAGAAATGGTGCGTTTCTATGACCTATGGGCATCGCACAAATACCAATACCAATGATAACTCTCGGTGCATTTGTGAGACACTGTGCACCGATGCGTTTCTATGACCTATGGGCATCGGACAAATACAAATACTAATCCCAATTATAACTGGTGCTGCGTTTGTGAGATACTATGCACTGCTGTGTTTTTATGACCTATGGGCACCTCAAAAATACCAATACCAATTAAAACGATCGATGCATTTGTGTGATAGTTCACATCGGTGCATTTGTATAATACACCGCATTGGTGCGTTGATTCAACCTATGGGCATTGTACAAATCCCAATACCAATTAGAATGGCCTAGTGCGTTGTATCAGCTACAGTGTGCCCAGTGTTGTGTTAGACCTTAACAACCCGGTGCATGAACCTTTGACTGCCCCTGGGCGACTATTTGGATGACACACACCGGGATGGTTCTAAACACCTCGGGCCATCCTATATCTTTTTCCGTCCCAATGCTTGGTAGGTTTGCAGTGCTGGTGTGTTCACTCTCAAACGCACTGGTGCGTTGAAACCTGAGTAGCGCACCGATGAGAAAACATCTGTAATAACCTCCGGCCGCCAAATTTTTTTTATTTGTCTTGAAATTCCGTTAGAAGCATCTCCAAAACCTCCATGACCGCAAACAGATGTTTAGAAAATGTTTTTTTAACAATTTTGGCCAATTTTATAACACTAAAAACCTCCGTTATAACCTCCGCTAGAGGTTCTTTTCCTTGTAGTGTCAATTCTTATTGTACTTAATGCCTATTTATACTAGATATATCTACATGAATATAATTATATCTCCAATTGGAATCATATCAATCTATCATCAAATGAAAAATTTACTCTTGATTTAGTGATTATTGGTATAAGACCAAGAACAAAAACAAATCTCTCATACAGGTTGTTCCTTAGCATATTTGACACATCATTCATGGATTTTTTTTTTAAATATTATATTTAAGACCCACTAATAAATATATTTTCATATTCAGTTGGAAGAATTTCAATCTATCAACAAATGAAAAAGTTACACCTAAAATAGTAATTATTGGTCTATGTAAGGATTTGAAAACAACTTTATTATTTCGGTTGTTTCAAAGAAGATTTCACATATCATCTCATCAAATATTCAAAAATTGTTTCTTATAGAGATATCCCATTGAATATACTTCCATTTGGATTTATAATCACTTTAATTAGACTTTAAAAAAAAATTTATTATAAAACCATCGTGGAGTACTCTAGCTAGCCAACACTTCAGAGTAAGTAAAAAGAAATGCTAACTAATGTGAAATCATGAGAAAAATTTAGATCAAATTGTACAGGTAACTCTAGAGGTGACACTAAAGGATATATGGTTTCAAAACCTATTAACATTTTTGTACAAATTTGCTACAACACACTGCTACAACTCACTACTGCAACTCACTATTGCAAATTGTTGTTGCAATATACCTAGCATCAATGTTGCAACACCTCCAAAGTTTGTATTTATTTGGATCTATTTTTGTTGGCATTATGATGTAATATGTTGTCCTTGATGGAAACCTACTTTATGATTTGCCTTTCGAAGATGTAAAATCGATGTATCTACAGGTTATTTTAGATGGGATAGAGAAAAGACTTTTAGTCAGTGACAGAGGAATGATAAAGGTAAAGTTTCAATATGTATATGCAGGTTTGATGAAGGCAACCCGTGGATACTCGCAGGTTTGATGAAGGCAACCCGAGTATACATCCAGAATTAGTGTATACATATTTTTGGTGAAGAAAAGTCACGTATACATGCACACATAAAGAAGCAAAGTCACGCATGTATTTACACACTTAGTTTATGATATCGTGGGTACTTACCATGGTATTAACCCACGGTACTGGGTGCAGTAATGACTATTTGATCTCGTCCAAGAATACCACCAGCACTTGTGTGGTTGTGGCTCATGGTATTGACTAAGGATTAAACTATATAAGGAGGTGAAGATCATAGTGTTAAGGTGTGCATGTGTATGGGTATTGAATGAATACTTCACTCTAAGGTATATTTGTATGGAATATGTTACATTTTGTTGATAGATCTGATGCACCTATGGATACAATGATGGATCAGGATCTCTAGACTTGAAATGACTACGTATTTTCTTAATCTGTTTATGAGATGTTTAGATCTGTGATCTGGTGAATGTTTGCTGAAGTGAAGGGTATGATCTGAGTAAGTCTGTTGATCTGAAGAGTTATGTAGTCCTGAATATTTACAAATCTATATGCAGGTTCATCTCGGTAAAAGCGCGTATATACACAGGTTCGTTTCAGCAAAAGCACGTATGGAATCTAGGGTTTTTCTTAAGAATGCTGAAGGAAATTCTGATCAGTTTCACCATGTTTCTGTTGTCTGTCAATGATGTATTCATATAGATTTGGGTTGTTTGAGTATTGCTTATGCTGCTAGTTGATTGTGATTAAATATTAGTGATTGGTTGGTTGACTAATGATTCAGTGAATGATTTGATACAGTTATGAGTTTCAGTTTGATGTATGTTCTTTAGGCTTAAATGAGTGGAGTGGTTCTAGTATGAAAATATGATGAAAAGAGGCCTACAAGTTATGTTGTGTTGAAGCTGTTGGATCTAGTGTGAAAAATTATGAAACTAGTCCGTGGTGGTCCTGAAGGTTGAAACCTTTAGTGAGGGGGTCGTATCTCGCTTCCAGTGGTTTCTGGTAAATGAGAGTAGGAGGTAGTAGCTCCCTTCCAGGAGTGGTTGTTAAACGAGAGTAGGGGGTAGTAGCTCTCTTCCAGTGCTAGATGGTAAACGATATCAGGGGGTTGGAGCTCCCTTCCAGTAGTAGCTAGAGAACGAGAGAAGGTTACAACCTTCTGGAGGTGGGTGCCTGCATGCTGTTATGAGTCTGCGCTAGTACAATATTGTAAGCAGTTTTCTTTATAATAAATATTTAAGACAGAGATGACAACAACGGTGGTTTCTCCTGAATTGGGTTTCCACCTTAAATCCTGGTGTTCATATGTGTTTCTTATGTGTGATGCTTTATTCTATTATTACTGCACATATTTACTGCTTACTAAATGAATGATGAATGAATGATGCACTGATCTAAGTAAATATTTATCTACAATATAATATCTCTGGACATACACAAGTTTCCTTAAAGATAGCCGTGTGTATACGCTAGTTGGATTAATCAAATTTGCATATAGAAATAAGTAAAGAAAAATAAATATTATTGTGAGTTTTAAATATTGATTCATCCCCACCACCCTACCCCCACCCCACCCCTCCCTCTTAGTATTTTTCCCAACAATTTTACTATTACTATTTATGAAAATTTTCATATGTATTGGGTGAAGAAATACTGATAACTTTTCTTCTCCCAAGATCCCATATTTTATTACAGATAAGTGCTAGTTTTTGCACATCCTGAGAGGAACAAGAAGGTCAATCCATGCACAAGAAATTCTTAAAAATGAAATTTCAAAAAAAGGCATACTCTCTAAACATTCAAATAGGGGGAATTTGAGTCCTTGTAGGAAATATGATTTAGATATAAAAATCCTAGAATCCTAACCCAAAAATATCTCAACTAAAAACAAAGACAATAATACTTTTTCATCAAATATATAAATGGATTAAGAACAAGTGATATGAAATATGTGAAGATGAAAGTAAAGACCAATGATCCAGAAATCAAGTCTCATAATAACATTACTAATTCCATTTCCGTAGATGAAGTTTTTAAATCAAATTCACTATTCATCTTGCTCATTCATAAAAACCATGGCATTCCCATGCATTTCCCTCTTCCTAGTTCAAAATAATTTCATGCTAATAATTATGAATTTCTTATGTTTATGTGGTTTCGCTTGAAGCTTAATCTTTTTCACTATTATTAAATCACAAATTTAACCTCATCACTTCCTACTTCTTTATTAGACTATCCCTAACCCATGTAATAAAGTGAATTAGCTCACTTGCAATGTTGAGTTACCAAGTTATCCTATCTATTTCCTTAATAAATTTCATGGTGAAAGCATGTATTAGGCACCATCAAACATTGGTATATTTGAAAGCTACCTTGTTGGCAATAATTCTTTGAATAAATAAATAAATAAAATTTCTAATTGTGAAAATTGTTTGGGTGCAGTTACATGGATCTCATATGAAGACTAGCTTGCTGGAAAAATACATCCTACAAATAAAAATAAAAGTTTATCTTTAATTTTCAACTACTTTTTGAATAAGGATTCACATTCTTTGCACAAAAGGTTGTTTCAGATCTCATTTTACAATTGAAATGGTGATCCAAGAACCCAAGATCCACATTGTTCATTCTCCTAGAATATTTCATCATTGTGGACCATCACGGACTATCATACATCACATATTGTAAAGCTTGTGAGACATTGTTCCATACATGCTTCTACAATAATTGGTGTTTATACGAGTGCTTTCATAGTTGTTGCTATACTTGGTGCAACACCTACTAGTCAATTTTTGCAACACCCATCAGTTAATTGCTACAACATCTACGAGTTAGCTACTACAACACTATCGTTTAGTTGCTAAAACACCTCTTAGATAGGTGCACATATGCTTGTTTTATTTTATTTTATCTAAATTCATTGAATGGTATGGATTTGTATTTGAAAAATTGCTTATACCTCTGTCCAATTTCCTCATCCTTTATTGTTTTTCAGGGTTAGAAAATGTCACTATCATTATCTTCGATAACCTTCCCTCACCAATCTTGTTTAATTCCACTCCAATATCCATGCATGAGAATAATTACAAGCTACCTTATAAAACCTTTTTGTTGTCACACAAGAGCTAGTGGTAAGAAAAATATAAAACAATGTTGATGTCACACAAGAACCAATAAAGAGAGAAATTTTTTTTATTTGTCCATAGGAACCAACAAAATAAAAATGAGTAGTTGAAAGGAATAGTCAACATTTGTTAATGGCATATATCTCTTACTTGATCCATGAGAATCTTCAAATCCACATTTTTAAGTAGCATATCCAACAACTCATAGCTCATTTTTATCCTAGGGGAAAGGAGAAAATTGTAATCTAGAGAGGAAAAATATAAACCATAAGAACCTACAACAAAACAAGCTACTATATAAGTCATTCCTATAGAAAAATGTTTTCATTCTTGAGTTTTAATATGTACAACAATAAATATCAATTTTTTTAGTGTGTAAACATTAACAAGGAAGTATGAGAGAAATAATAAAATAAAGAAACCCTATTACTACTACACAAGAACTAGTACTAGGAATTCATATTGTTGCTACACAAGAATTGATAGTAAGAAATGAAAAATCACCATGTCATAACACTTAAACTGTGATGATGTTGTTTCTACTATTTTTATAACACTACTGATGCTACTCCAATTTTTATGTGTAGAGAAGGACTTACCTATTTATTGAAATATCTACATCCGATAGTAATGATTTTTTCGAAAAGAATCAGTGAAATCGGACAAATATTCTTGCAAAAATTAGTTTGTAGAAAAAGGATAAAAGAGGCTTGTTTCTACTCCTACAACACTCTTGCCACAACTTCACCAATTTCTTTGCAAGCTCATTAAATTTTTTTAGGATGATAAATCTGAAGTTTGAAGGATGCATTATGATAATTCAAATCAAACATTTGAGGCAAATGGAAAAATTTAAAAATAAAGAGATGTATGTAGTAGAAGAAAAGAAGTGTCCCTACAATATGGACAATATAGAGGTATTAGGTTCGATGAGGACATGCAACATTTTATGCTGGGGATTATGACTAGGCTTGGAATTGGAATAATTTTACATCATTTTACCATATTATTTATTCCCTTTCACTTATGAACTTGGATTAGTCCATTCTAATGCTTACACGAGGGATTTTGATATAAAGTGTTTTCCATTGCATTTCCTTAGTATTTTATGTGAATGATTAAAAATTGGAAAAATATCATATTTGTATTCCTCTTTGAGTTAATGTGAAAGGAAAAAGCACTAGAAAGGTTGTTGTATAGGTTGTAATGTTTCCACAGGGTGTATCTTGGTCATAGTTGTTGTTACTCAATTACTGCAACTCATTGTTGCAACTCTCGAAACCACAAGTCAACACTAGAAACATCAGCCATATTATTACATATTTTTCAATACTCGACACAAACATCATGAATATATTAACAATAATGATTTTTTTTGTCATTCAAAAAATCTTCTATTATCTTCTCAAAATTTTACATCTGATTTTCCATGTCTTTTATGCTCTCCAAGCCTCACTCCGACTAGATTTATTAGTTAGGAGAATGATGTATAACAAAAAAATAGAATTTCATACACTATACTTGAAACATTGGCCATAAACATGATACACTAGAAAACATCAAGAATAAAAATAAAACCTACAAACATAAAACTTTTCTTGGGGGCATTGGGCCTTTCCCAACCTCTGGTGGGCCTAGGGGTATAATTCTGTCATGAGCATGGTGCTCAAGGTGATAAATCCTACCATCAAATTGGTCTAACTGATCCACCTTTCATTGTTGGCTACACCTAATGGAGTCCATCCTATCCATCATCACCCATTGATTTTGTTGGATATCGTTCAAGAAGGAAATCAAATCATTCTTGTCATCATGCCTCTATTGTCTCATCTCACCTAGTTCTTCCATAATATTTTGAAGATTCCTAGCTATGGATTCATGCGTGGGTAGAGAAACTATTGGCATGGATGCTGGGCCAAATTCCTGGGCCACTTCTCCATTGGATGCATCCTCAGGCCCACCCCTATCGAGATCTCCCACAACTCTACTATCTCCGGCATATAGATCACCTCTAGGGGCTCCACCTCGCGTAGCCTAACCCCTTTAGCAGATCATGTTAAGCTAGATAAGGAAAAAAATAGGCACCCACTAGGTCCTGCTCCTACTTCTACACCCCTCCACTACTCATGATGTTTCAAACCACTAAGCCCCGACCTTTGTGTAGGGACACTCCACCCAAAGAATTGAAATGAGAAAATTGATTCACCCTTGCAACACTAGAATCAGACTCCTGTAGGTTTTAACCCTGAACAGAAATTATCTACACACAAATCTTATAATAGAGAATAAAACAATAGCGAGAGCATAAAACATAAAACAGATAAACACAGAGATTTTCCCCTGGATCCCAAATCGGGACGACCAGCTTGATTTTTCATTATGTTCCTTTTAGTGTTACAACACATATATATACATGCCGAAGCATACATAAACCCCAATCCATTAACCCTGGATTAGAACATAACCGTAGTTCCCTTGACCGGATCTACAAAATACCGGGGGCCGAAAACCATCGAACCCCAAAACCATGTGCAAAACCATGCACAAAACCATGGGCGGATCCGCCTATGAGTGGGTCCGCACAAAAACAAATTTTGGGGGGGGCGCGGAAACTAATAGTGAGACGCCGCCCCTCGTGACCCCCCGGCCCTAAGCGGCCCGCAACATACGGCACGTGGGGCTAGCAGGTAGGAAGAATATAACACCTACCCAACATTCTCCCACTTGTTGTTTTCTTTCCACAGGGAGCCAGAGGAGAGCTTAGTCATTGGCCCAATTCTTCAACACCCATTGTTTCTCTACACCAAGAGAACTTCTGAGTGCTCACAGACTTCGTCAATGCATCTGCAAAATTCTTCAAAGTGTCCACCTTTACCAGCAACACCCTTTTAGCCTCAACCATATCTCTAACAAAGTGATATTGAACATCAATGTGTTTTGTCTTTGAATGATAAGCAGGGTTCTTAGCCAAGAAAATTGCACTTTGGCTATCACAGTCTATCCTTATAGCTTGCTGTACCAACCCCATACTTGAACATAATCTTTGCAACCAAACTGCTTCCTTGCTTGCATGAGTGGCTGCTATGTATTCTGCCTCTGTAGTTGAAAGAGCCACTACAGACTGTCTTTTACTCATCCAACTGACTGCGCCTCCAAATAGGCTAAACACATACCAACTTGTAGATCTTCTTTGGTCCAGATCTCCAGCCCAGTCTGCATCAACAAAACCATGAATGTCCAACATTCTTTCCAATCCTGGTCTTCCCTGGTAGCACAAGCCATAATCACTAGTGCCACGTAAATATCTGAAAACCCGCTTCACTGTTGTCCAATGCTCCTTCCCTGGGTTTGACATAAACCTGCTCAATACTCCCACTTCATGTGCAATGTCTGGTCTAGTACAGACCATTGCATACATCAGGCTACCCACTGCACTTGCATATGGAACACGAGACATATCCTCCTCTTCTTCTTGTGTCTTGGGACACTGTTCAACAGAAAGCTTTGCACCTACAGGAATAGGAACACTCACCGGTTTACTATCCTGCATATTGAACCTCTGCAATATAGTCTCGACATACTTCCTCTGGTTTAACCAAAGCTTCCTCTTTGCCCGATCTCTCTTAATTTCCATGCCCAAAATATAGTTTGCAGCACCAAGATCCTTCATGTCAAATTTGGAAAACAGTTGGGTCTTCAAATCTTGGATAATTTCTTTGTCATTTCCAATCAACAACATATCATCCACATACAAGACCAAATAAATAACACGGTCACCAATTAATTTAAAATAAACACAGTGATCCTCCTTGCTTCTGGTGAAGCCAAGTCCCCGTATATAGGTATCAAATTTCTGATACCACATCCTTGGTGACTGTTTTAACCCATACAGAGACTTCTTCAACCTGCACACCAGTTCTTTCCTACCCTTCACCATAAAGCCTTCAGGTTGCTTCATGTAGATCTCCTCTTCTAGATCCCCGTGAAGAAATCTTGTCTTCACATCCATCTGTTCTATCTCAAAATCAAATGCAGCAGCAACAGATAAAAGTAATCTAATAGAAGTAACCTTGGCAACAGGAGAAAAAATATCACCAAAATCAATTCCCGGCACATGGGAATAACCTTTCGCTACCAACCGAGCTTTGTATTTCTCCACCTTGCCTTCTACATTCATCTTCTTCTTAAACACCCATTTGCTCCCAATGGGCTTCCTTCCAGCCGGCAACTCCACCGGATCCCATGCATCGTTTTTGTGCAAGGATGCCATTTCATCAACCATGGCCTCCTTCCAGAGTTTTCCATCCTCTGAATCTACTGCCTCCCTGACAGTTCTGGGTTCATCATCAGTTATAGTTAAGGCAAAACCTGAACAGAAAGCAAATGGACTATACCTTTCTGGTTGCCTTCTTTCCCGAACTGATCTTCTCAAAGCTGGAGTTTGTGGCTCTTCATCTTCTGAGTCTTCTTCTGTTGTAGAGTCTGATTCATCTTCCTTTAGCTCAAACTCTATCTTTTCAGGTTCCTTTGATAGGACTTCATGTTTAACAACATCTTTCACTTCTCTAAACACCACATCTCGGCTGTACACAACCTTCCTTGTTTCTGGGTTCCAAAGCTTGTAACCCTTTAAACCATCCTTATACCCATAAAGATGCACCTTTCAGATTTATTATCCAACTTGGTCCTTTTCTCCTTTGGAACATGTACATATGCATCACGTCCAAATACCCTTAGATGTGAAATAGAGGGTTTCTTACCAGTCCATACCTCATGTGGGGTCTTATCCTCCAACGCTGATGAAGGTGATCTGTTAACTAAGTAACATGCAGTCTCCACTGCCTCTGCCCAGAATTCTTGTCCTAACCCGGTACCACTTAGCATGCTTCTTGCCTTTTCCATCAGTGTTCTGTTCATTCTTTCTGCAACTCCATTTTGCTGAGGTGTGTATGGAGTAGTCTTCTGCCGTGCTATACCACACTTCTTACAGAACTCTTCAAATTCCTTCTTGCAGAACTCCCCACCATTATCTATCCTCAATGCCTTTATCTTCTTCTCTGTCTGGTTTTCCACCAGAGCCTTAAATTCTTTAAATTTGTCAAAGACTTCAGATTTCTTCCTCAAGAAATATATCCATGAATTCCTTGAGAAGTCATCTATGAATGAAACATAGTACACAGACTTTCCCAGTGATGGAACTGACACAGGCCCAAACACATCACTGTGCACAAGTTCTAATATCTTTTTTGCCCTCTTAGCACCAGAAGGAAAACTCACCCGATTCTGCTTCCCATATACACAATGTTCACAGAAATCGAAATCCAGAGAACAATTAGACATACCTTCTACCATACCATTTCTGTGCAGTATCTGAAGGCCCTTCTCTCCAATATGTCCAAGCCTTTGATGCCATAACATGGTCTTTTCTCCAGAGACAGCTAGGCTTTCCGCTCCACTTTCAAGAACCATAGAACTATTGCACCCATCAATAACAGTTCTACCTTGTAGCTTGTATAGAGTTCCAGTCCGAACTCCCCGCATTAGTACCAGTGCTCCTAGAACCATCTTGCAGGAATCTTTCTCGAACACTATTTTTACACCTGCATCATCCATCTTGCTTACAGAAATCAAATTTCTAGCCAATGCAGGAATATGCAGAACACCAGGAAGTGTTCTAATCCTTCCACCTTGCAGCTTCAGCTTGACCTTTCCACGTCCGATGATTCTAGCCCTCCTATCATCCCCTAGGAAGACATCACCACCATCATATTTCTCATACTCGCAGAACCACTCCCTATGGGAGTGAAGTGAAAGGATGCACCTGAGGCAATCAACCATGACTCATGATCTACATGTGTATTTGAAGCGGCAAAATACCGCTCCCACATCTGTCGGGTGGTTTTGCCTCTGGGGAGGGGCATCATCGGATCCTTTCCTTTCTGGGGGCTTTAGATCGTTCTTTTTGTGAGTCTGTCAACCTCAACATTCAGAAGCTTGCACCAATACCACCCAACTAGGAAGTTAGATCTCCCTCTAGATTTAGATCTCCCACTCGAAACCTTATTCTTGTTTCTGTTCTGGGACCTTCCTCGTACAGATAAGGCATCTCCATTCTGACCCTCCATATTTCTCAGTCTCATTTCCTCCGACAGCAAGGCTGAGACAATGTCATCAAAATTCAAGGTAGTTGTATTGCTACCTATTGCAATAACCAGACTGTCCCACGAGTCTGGTAGAGAGCACAACAAACTGATGCACTTATCTTCATCTGAGATTTTAATATCAACATACGACAGCTGACTTACCACAGTATTGAAGGCGTTCAGATGCTCTGTCACCGAGTCTCCATCCTTCATCCTCAGGTTATACAGCTTTTTCCGCAGGAACAACTTATTCACGAGAGACTTAGATTAGTACAAAGTCCCAAGTTTTTCCCACAAGGTCTTCGCCGTAGCTTCCCCGGATACATTCAACAATACTGAATCTGAGACACACAACCGTATTGTGCTTTTAGCCTTTCGATCCAGTTTCTTCCAGTCTTCATCTGACATTCCTGTTGGCTTAGTACCTGGATCTACCACGATCCACTGATCTTTATCCACCAGCAGATCCTCCATCTTGAGCTTCCACAACTCAAAACTCCGACCATTAAATTTCTCGATCTCTATCTTTCCGCCGCTCGCCATCTTCTTTCACCGCAAGAATCGATCCCGCAGATCTCCCACTGAACAGGGTCTACCACAGGCCCGAGAAAAAAACCCTCAACAACAAAGGCATCCCCTTGAAGCCGAAACAGCTCCGATACCAAATGTAGGTTTTAACCCTGAACAGAAATTATCTACACACGAATCTTATAACAGAAAATAAACAATAGCAAGAGCATAAAACATAAAACAGATAAACACAGAGATTTTCCCCTGGATCCCAAATCGGGACGACGAGCTTGATTTTTCATTATATTCCTTTTAGTGTTACAACACATATATATACATGCCGGAGCATACATAAACCCCAATCCATTAACCCTGGATTAGAACATAACCGTAGTTCCCTTGACAGGATCTACAAAAATACCAGGGGCCGAAAACCATCGAACCCCAAAACCATGTGAAAAACCATGCACAAAACCATGGGCGGATCCGCCTATGAGTGGGTCCGCACAAAAACAAATTTTTGGCTGGGGCGCTGCCCCGGACCCCAACGGTGGGGACTGCTTCGCCCCTCGTGACCCCCCAGCTACGCCCGACGCAACATACAGCGCGTGGGGATAATCGTGGAAAGAATATAACACATACCCAACAGTAGCGGAAAAGGAAAAAGAAGGAATCCCACTAGTGGGCATTCCAAAACAAAAGGGACCAGATTGAGAAGCATGTGCTTGGGTGAAATCAGAGCCAAAACAACAGTACTAGAAGCAATCGAAGATATAGCAATAGTTCCTCCTCCTTCAACAGAAGCAGGAGTCTAAATGCCTGCAGCACTCACAGCAGAAGCCGCGTTCCCAGTCGTGGCCATCGAAAGGTATGAATAATACGGAGGATCTTCCAGTCTCTCTGAATCAGGTCTGATGTATTAAAAAACGAACGGATAATTAGGAGGAAGAGGAGATGGAAGTGACTCAGAGGGTTGAGACACTTCCTCTACCTGTACTTCTTCTTCCTGCGGAAATAAGACTCTCGAGGTGAGCGGAGCGCTCCTCTCGGAACCAACACTAGAACCATCTATGAAACCTTCAATCCCTTGTGGTGGATCTCTATCCACTGCGTCAGACACCAAAGGGTGATACTCACCTGCTAAATTACTCCTATGCCTTCTTGAAGAAGGCTCTGGACTCTCGGGAGATAACCCCCGGATTCTCCTCGATCGACGAGGCGCTTGATCATCCACTTTAACAAATTTTAATTAGACTAAAAAAAGTATAAAGCTAGGCAAGCTAGGAGCAAAGAGCACTCACTACAAAAAATCCCTGAGATATAATCAAGCAAACAGCCTTCAGGTATTTCTGCTCCGGGTGATTAGGACCGGACACCAAAATACAAGAAAGCGAAGAATAGGACCTCCCGAAAGTAGTCTGGGATAATTACGGCCCATGCCTACTAGCGAAGGTAACAGAAACAGTCATGCTGACCTCCTAACAACAGCCTTTGCTGGCACAAGTACCCAAGCTTCGCAAGGGCACCCCCCAGAAGTACTGCTGGAAGTGATACGACGTCTGCCTCAGGTACCACGGGTATTCCCCCCCGCAGTCACCTATGTGGAACCTAGGAATGGAAACTATGGGCACTAATCCATGTCAGGAGCTGGGCGGAACGGTCTTGAGGTCAGATTCAGCAAATCAAAGAGGGGGTATCTCTCTTCTCGGCCGTCACTTCCCCTCGCGCTTGACTCTCTGGAGGAGAGCTTTCCCGGTCCACCTAACGGAGTTGGATTTCGCTCAATTAATCAACTTCTATGTTTTGTTTGAGCAGCCTTAGAGAGTTAACTCTCCACTCACCTAATCCAAGGCCCTACAACCTAGCTAGTTGGTGTATGACACTTAATAAAAAACTTGCTAGTTGTTTTTAAATTATAGCGCTTATTTTAATGGGCTGTTATATTAAGTCAAAGGGATACAGAAATGAAACTCGTGGTGTTTTGTGATGCAGAAAAGAAATTAATAAAAACCAAACTACATGCAAATGCAGTAATTGCCTTTCGATGAAAATAAATTTCTACAAAGGTTCTACGAGACTAAATTTTTTTTTTCTTTTCAGATAACAAACTTCACACTCACAAAAACTATGAAAAAGACTAAGTGCTTAAGTGCTCCTGATGAAAATAACTAAGAGCATGCAAATTCTAAGATGAAAAATCTACTAAAGCAAAGAGAAATTTCCCAAAGATCCTTCAGTTTTATCACTTTTTGGTTGTCCACAAAGCTAGTTCCCAAAATCAGAAACTCTTAGTGACACCAAAATCGCTTGAAAACAAGAGGATGAAACCAATGACAATTCCTTCCCAAAATCAAGTCAAAAAATAAAGGCAAGAAATCTCAACAAAGCTTCAAAAGATGTAACGAAACGAAAACAAAAATGCAAAAAAAAAGCAAATGACAAAACAAAATGTTTTTTGAGCTTTTGAATTTTATAAAAAAGAAGAGCTCGAAGAGACCAAGAAAACTATCAAATCCCAAGCCAAACAACTCTGAATTTCAAGAAAAACTTCAAAAACGCTCCAAATCTTATAGGGCTAGCTAGTAGCAAGATTTATATGAGAAAAAGAAGACAAGAAACTCAGCAACTCAGCCTAGAAGAATAGTACAACCATGCAGCAAACAAAAACTTCGAAGAACCAAAAAAGACTCTTCAAAAATTGCAACAAGACCTAGTCAACTGAACTCAAGAAAACCAACCAAAAATATGGGCAAAAATCGAAGCGCAAAGCAAGACACAAAGGTAGGAAAGAGTAAATGAGCAAAGGCTCTCTGTCCTGATGAAGCAGAACAACCAAGAATCTCCAGGAAGAGATCTTGGTACTCGAACTAGAAATGCAAGCACTAAAAACAAGATTTTCCTAATAAGTCGGTTTTCAATCAAGAGAGAAAAAAAAAACCAATAACCACTACTAACCCAATCCAAAGACTCTAAAGACACTGCAGGAACAGGTCTCCATAGGCAGACAAGACTAAAAAGTCAAGAAATCAAAAATTTCAAAATTTACCCAGGCATACGCTACTTGTCAGTTTTGAAACAAGCGTGCATACGCGGCTGTGTCAAAGTAAAACCGCGTATTCGCGACTTCCTTTGAAGCAAACTGCATGTATACGCATCTGTGTATAGACAAGCTCACGTATAGAAAGGTAAATAATGAAAAAAAAAAGGATCAAGCCTGGATAAAGAACCAGGTCTTCAATCTGACTGAGAAAAAGTTAACTGGACTGGAAATAATAGTTAAAATTGTTGGAAACCTTTCAAACAGCTAAAACCACCCAACAGGGGAATCACAAGAATGCGATCCCCAGCGGAGTCGCCAATTCTGTTTCGGGGAAAAACACCCTAGAGGTTTGTTGGGTCAAAACCTCCACAGATCAGGGCATGCTATTCAAAAGGACTCACACACAACCACACTTAAATGCTAAAAACTAGATAACAACGATAGTAGAACTCACCCGTAGTCCTACGTTCGATGTAGATCCCGCGGGGTCCAAACCCCCAGCAACCCTTCTTCCTCCTTAACCTAGAAAACAAGAAATAACATGCACGGAAACCTAGTTGTACAACATATATTTCTCCTAAATGTTAGTGTAATCCATTTGAAACATTATATAAACCATAATAAATGTTTAATAATCAATCTTTTCACATATGTAAATAGATATTAACACATAAGTTCAGGAACAAGATGGTTCTTCATTATTGCGAACAACATCTACAGAAATAAAAGTGGAGAGATCACCTGAATCCTTCCACGATCTTCGAACAGACCGTCGTCTGGATCCGTCCCGCCCTTGCCTCGCTAAGATACTTTCAAGACTTGTGCACTCGAGATGGCATATAAATGGATGAACATCTCTAGGAAACAAGGGTTTCCTGTATAAATCTGGGAAAGTGCAGGAGGCACGGGAATTCAGACTTGAATTGGGATTCCAACAGAGTATAATGTCTATAAAATTTCTCTCTCCCTTAGGCCATGCACATGAGGGGCTTTTATACTCCTCAAAGTAGTTTCAATCAGTTGGAAACAGTTGGCCACGTACTGGGGTGGTTGAACTACTGGAGTAACCATCAACCCAGCCCGAAAATAGGGAATTTTTATATATTTTTTAATGATTTTAATGGAATACGCGGAAAAGTACATGTGGACTCGCGTATACACGCGGAAAAGTCTGGGCATACCCGCGTATGGGATTTTTAACACTGTTTTTTATGAATTTTGTTCAAGTCTGTGGGAATGGGTGCCCAAGGCCATAGAGACAATCATGAATCACATGAGGGTGAAAAATGATGCTATAACAAACATGGAAAGAAAAAACACTTGGTCTTATAGGATGCCTGGGGTTATGAACTTGATGGTCCAGTTGAGTGCCAAAAACAACAATCACTTGCAGAAATGACATGGAGGAAGCACACAAATCAAAACATGAAGAAATTCCATCAAAGACTATTGATGAGATTTGGAAAAGTTTAGGTGAACTGGATAGAAATGAATGAACTTGAAAAGGCTATAGAGAACTTAGAAGACAACACTGATGATTGTTGTAAAGCACTCTAGACACCTACGGTTTTGGGAAGGTGGCTAGAGAAGGTGAAATGATGAGTTGAACTCCATGATGGAAGCAAAAGGGGATTTTGAAGATGTCACTGTCTTATCAGATCCCAAACTTGTCAAAAATGAGCTTTTCATGCCTAAATGAGCAAAAGATGAGTTGAGCTTAATGATGGAAATAAGAGAAGATTGTGAATATGTTGCTACTGTGTAAACATCCTAAGGTGTTAAAATACACATGTCAACCCTCACTGAGCCAAGAAGATTCAACTTTATGACATAAGCAAACCTACAAGCAAAAGTGTAAATAATATCAGTGAGAAAGGAAAAATGACTTTAAAACATTAGAAAGTGGGTTCATAAAGAGAAATCAAATTCCACATGCCTATAAAAGCTCATTTCACATTTCAAATGAATCATTTTTGCCTTTCAAGAGACCAAGAGCACTCAAGAGAGAAAAATTTGTGAGTTTTCTAAGTGAAGTTGGGCAAAATTTTCTAGCGCTGTGCGCCTAGGACTGGGCGCTGCGCCCTTGGAATTTTTTCCCCGTGCATTTTCTAAAGGTGTTGAGTGCCTATGAAGTGGTGTTGCACGTTGGGAGTGGAGTTGCACCCTTACCTGACAGGCCCTCTACCCATTTCCAAAGGCTTTGTGCCCTCAGCCTTGGTGTTGCGCCCTCAGCCTTGGTTTTGCGCCCTCAACCTTGGTGTTGCGCCCTTAGCCTTGGCATTGCGCACTCAGCCTTGGTGCTGCGCCCTCATCACTGGCGCTGCGCGCTTGGGCGGAGAGGGTTTCTAAACACTACAACCATTCAAACTACTTCAAAACACTTTCAAGTTTCATCCAAGGTCCTCCAAGGCACTGATAAATGGTAAGTGGATGCCCTAACTACATTTTCAAGCTACTTGATGATTTTTTTTGAATGGTAATAAAACCCTAAGGAGAAACCCTAGGCTACAAACTTTAAATCATTGTTCTTACCATTTACTTCATCTTCCTAGACAGAGTGTCAGTGATAGAGAGGCTAATTACACAGCTGGAGGGTTGTCATTGAGATGTTTTGGCCTCTCACTCCTTCTCATACACCTATACCCTCACTCACTCATTCCCTCATTTGCAAGGTTGCCATCCCATTACCCTCTTTTCATCTCAATTTCACATCAGCACAAGGGTTTCAAAACAGAGTTTTCAAAATGTTAGATGAGGGAGATAGTGGTAGTGAAGGGGAAGCCCAAATGCCAAGGAGGCATGATCATAAAGGAGGAAATATAAATAGATTTGAATCCCTCAACACAAGGGAGATAATGGCATCTCCCCTTATTGTTTCTAGTTTCAAACACATGGGCTGCTTTTAATTTTGTGAAAAGGTGCAAGAAGTACAAAACCACCCTAATCTATCAAGGCTATTTATTATCAACTTGCATGACAAACAAGTTAAACTAGCTGGAGTTACATTTGAGATGTCTACAAATGCCATTGTTGATGCCACTAGAATACCTAGTGTGGGTGAAAAATGGTTCAAGCAAGAAAACCTAGACATGAGTTACTCTGAGCCATATGTAAAACCTAGGTATAAGGATCACCACAAGTCCATCTTTCCTTTTTCACACATGCTTGATAGATATGCACCCATGATGAGGATCATAATGAAATATTTCACATGTGAGGGAAGATTCTCCTGCCTTTACTCATATCAAATCCGGCTTCTTATGCATTTTACTAGGGTGAGGATGTTGCATATACCATATTACCTCTATACAAGCATTGAAAAAATGGCCTATATAATGCAAAAGAGAGATTTCCCTTAGCAGATGCAAAGCCTATTCCATCACTCCCTTATCAAAATGGTGGTTATGCACCAACTATAGCATAAAGGAATTCCATGGGAGACCTTCATTGCCAATGAGGTTTTCACTTCTCCACAAAGCCATTAGCAGCAAGATGTCCCTTCATCTTCTCATCCTCCCATTCCTCCTTCACCATCACACCCCACTACTCATGCATCACCATCCACTCACATTCCCTCAACTCATGATGACCCTTCCACCTCACCATCCACTCATATTCCTTCACCTCATGATGATCCTCCATCACCTTTTCACAATCCCCCACCATCATTGTAATATCCCAAATCTGGAACAGCTAGCAAGGCATGACCAGAAAACGCATTTTCCAGTAATGGCTGCTACAATAATTGAAACCAAGACTTGTATCCTTTAGAAAAATATGTCTAAGTGCTAAATCCAAGAGGATGCTCCAAACAAATCCTTCTAAGTGGGTTAAACAAATCTCCCACACTTAGATGTCCTAAAAAAGTGCCCGATGAGAGGGGCTGCAGCAATGTAAGCACATGAGCTATAAAAAAAACGTTATTTTACAACCATGAGCTCATGAAAATCTGAATAGCCAAAAACAATTATCATAGCAGTAGGAAGAGTACAATATCTTGAGGAAACAAACACTCAAGGAAGGCAATGCAAGCCTCAACAATACATGTACAAGAAATGAAAGAAGATTGCTACATATATGAAACCCCTGGCTATGACAGCATAGTCTATTATGGAGTACTGATGAAAAATGATGTTAATACATGGATATGACAAGATATAGCTCAAATACAATAGGGGATCAAAGCTCTAACCCTTGGAAACAATAATACATCAATCCTCTGAAGGATTGGCCGAAATATACAAAATGGAAAAAATGTCAGAGTTGCTAGGTAGCAGCTACAACTTAGAAAATGGAAATGGATGGAGAAGACTGTATATGTTGCATCTGATGTCAATGTCTCTTCCAATGGATATCTTAATTGGAATGCTGATCCTTACACTGAAGATCTCACCCTCCAATCAACACTACAAAACCCCACAGCAAGTGCTCTATGAAAATAACGAAGTTACTGAAGAAAACCGCATTGTAGGGGCAAAGGAATGAGTTGGCCCAACGCCAAGATCTGAAATAAGCTCCAATGGCTTTCAAACTGATCCTCCAAAGGAAATAAATACTCTCCCTCTGAAAAACAAGTGATGGAAGAGGTGTTGTAATCCCTCACTGCAACACCCTGCAACACAGAATTATCCTGCTACAGGAATAACGCTGTCCTGAAGGAGGATGCTTGGCCTCAAGCCTAGATGTGAGGAAAATCTGTACAACTCCTTCAAGAGGCTTCTCAAGAAAGGATAAGGACTCCTAAGCATTAAATCCTTGTGCTAAGCAACATAACAACTCAGTTGAACAACTGGGACTGCAAATAGCCTAAGAAAACAAGAAATCTATAATCATATGCATGTCAAACAATGGCTGCCTTGACCTCTTTTTAAACACATAAGAGCTCCCTCTCCATGGTTTCCACTCTATTAGGGTTTCCTCCTTCAAGGAATATTCCCTCCTCTTTCTCTGCACTGTCCCATAGGATGCTTTCCACCTCATATCTCTGCGTTGTTTGACTTGGTTAAACTTGACCTAGCCTCTTTGCAAATGTCTCCTTTCACACATGAGGGTGTGAAATCTAGTTCCAAGGCTGATCCCTTTCCATACTAGAGGTATTTTATCCATGTTTTTATTATGAATGGGCCTTCTCACCCAATTATTCAACTCCTAAGTGAAAATAGCAAAAATTAATATTCCAATATATTGAAGGAAAAATTTGGAATATTACAGTCCTCCCCTACCAAATGTTGCTTGTCCTTAAGAAACTGAAAGGATAGAACTGGAAAGTCTCCACTCAAGGAATAGAGTCATAAATTTGATGAGGAACATCTTCCCCATGTGGATCCTCCATCCCCAAGCAATCATCCAAACAAAATGAACCACCTCCCAACAAGGCAACTCCTGAAAATCTCCTTCCACCTCAAGCTCCGGAAATGAAGGTGGGCTGAAAATATGAACATGGTAAGCATCATGGCCTACCCCAAGATGTCCCTCTCTCCACTTATGATAATTTTAGAGTCTGTGTTGATCCTGAGCTGCAAAAGTATTTCCCTCAAATGGCAAAGTGAAGAACAATCCTCCAAAGAGTTCTCCTCCAACAATGAAGAACAAGCTGGCCCAAAATGTTTCATCCATGATGAATAGGACAAGATCATCATAGAGTATCCCAATGAGAATTTTTCTGCAATTTTTACATGATAATTCATGATACAAACAATATCTTAGAAGGATACAACACAGTCTCATCCACTGCAACATCAGAAAGTAGCATGGCAAGTGATGTACAAAATCCATCACATCTACTAATGGATAGTAAATGGCTGAATGTGTCAATAATACATGATCCAATACTTTCCCATGATTATACAATGGATGAATATCAATCTCATGGCCCACCTCAAAAGAGAACAAACATGTGGTTGTGGTGGCCATACCTCCTCTCATGCTCTCATTAGAACATGTAGTGCAGAAAATGTGGGAGTTTTCTCCCCTCAAGGACACATCCAACTCATGTGTCAACCTCCCAATCATGCTCTCAATAAGAATATAACCAATATTAGCAAGTTAATACATGATCAGTACAATAATGAAGGAAATATTGATGGCTTCATGTGGTGCTTGAAGATACCAATAGTCTCCTAGGTGTGCACATCACAGTTTTACAAGCTGCTGCTTGAGAAAAGTACAAGGCAAGATGTTTCTTGATACATAGTTAAGCATGTATGTCATCATTTGGAAAATAGTTGGACATAAAAAATGAACATAAATGTAATGAGAAAAAATTTTCTGAAGGCCACATAAAAGATGGCCGCCTCCATCATATAGATTGGCCCAATTATGAACATGGAGTAATGTGAAAAGCTTTCCCTCTTGTGGAGAAATGCACTTCAAAGTAATGGTAAGAGTATGCAAGTCAATACATGTTAAAACAAATTCCTTACCATATGCCGGAAGTAAGAAGGTACATGGATCCATGAGTGAGTCCTCCATAGTGTTTTGGCATGCTATGAATAAGAATGAACCATGTGCTGCAAGAAGATAATCCTCCTCATGCTTGGAAACCCAAGTCAAGAAGAATATGTCATAGTGATAGATGCCTCTATCCACTACTCTATCATCATAATCTCCTCCTTGTTCACCAATTTCATCTGATGTGAAGTGATCCTAGGGACACTCCATCCATAAGTCCCTACTCCAAAGTGACAACGCTATGAGCTCATGCAAATAATCTCCTGTCTATACAAAGCTTTGTTCTTTGACATGCTCCTTGCCAAAGACTCCTCTAATAATGCTGAAATACATAATAAGTTCCTTCCAAGGTGGAATTACCTCTCTATCATAAAAATACAAGGAGATAATGCCATCTCCTCCTCCTGCAACATCATGCAAAGTGTGAGAGAAAATCTGCAATTGCTCTACCAAGAACAAGCAAAGCAACAAAATATTTTGCTGCCTCCCCATACTTCCATCATACAACTCATGTGATGAAGACACAATGAATGATATGAGTATCACATCACCACCATGCATCCATGCTCTATGCTGCCTAATGATGCAAGTATCATTCCATCTCTCCTCCTTCCTCCTACTCTTAGGATGAGTGTTTTCCAAGTGATGGCCAAACTCTTTCAAGAGTAACCAGCGCATCCAAGCCTCTTGTTGCCTGGTATCATAAATTTGCAAGTAGCCTCCTAGCTCCTTGCATATCAACCACATCCACTCAATCACCTGTGGATGTCTTCTCCTTCTCTTCATCTCGGTACTCCTCCCATGAGGGCTACCATTCTCCCAAACCAAATATCTGTCTTTGCACTTCACGGGATCCTGAAATGAAATCTTCTCAAGGGTCAGTGAGACCCTATAAGGACCCAAATAGGTGGTAGGAAAAAACCTCCCATCATGATGTGCATGGCTCAAGGAATTTCCAGCACAAGCATGAGATATTTTATCCATCAGAATATGTCCTCCATCTTCTATCTGCTCCTGTGAGAAAGGAAGAAAATCATTGCACTCCATGGTGTGTTGAAGCACACCTCTAACGAGATCTCTCCTTGAGACCTCCCTCTCAAAAATATTCTTCCAAAACCAATGAGGTCTTGGATCTGTTGAAAGTATAAGTTCCTCTTTGAGCTGACAGGAGCTCATTGAGAAACTGTCATCTTGAAAGGAGAAAGGGTTTCTCACTCCAAGATGTCTACTATCTTCCTTCAAGTCTTCAAACCCCAACCTCAAGTCTAATGTACAATCCAACAATGGCTCATGAGAATGACGGTTTTCTTCCTCCTTGAATGTTTCCATGTTGCACAGCACAGTGAAACCAAGCTGCTCTATAGTAGCAATGGCATTTAACCCTTGGTCATGTAAAATTAAATCTCCACAATTATCAAAAGCATTTTCTACAATAATAAATTGTGGAAATCTTTTCATACCTTGAGGATGTTTGGAAACTTCTTTTCGGGTTGCAATATTTCCTTCCTCCAAAGTGTTGGCTGACCCAACTGTTGATGCATGTGGCTACTCCTCCATGAGTGTGACAACGTTAGGACAAAGCTCCTCAAGTTGTGTGAGCTTTTCCTCCTTTTTTCTTTCTCCATCAAAGGTTTTGATCAACCTCTGAGTGAACTCTATAAAAGTTTTTACCCTTGCATGGCTCAAGTGGCTGCACCACCAAATATAGGCTTCACCCTCCAAGTGCAGTGCTGATATTTCAACAACTTCTTTCCCTGCTACAGGATGTAGTAGGAAAAATGCCTCCAACTTTCTCACTCAAGTTCTTGCTGTAGATAACCCATCAAAAGTAGACAACATAAATCTATTGTCTTTGATTTATCTTCTGTTATAGGGTCTCTTCTCTTCCTTCAACTGGATGAAATGAGGGAAAGCTAGAGTCTCCCTAAAGGCTCTAGGTTTAAATTTGTACTCAACAAGTTAATCACTTAGAATCTGATAATCCAAGTGTCCTTCATGCTTGTCTTTTTCTTGATGAGAATAGGAAGTGCATGGTCCTTCCTCTTCTTCTTCTTCAATCTTGTTGGTCTTTGGATCTAAATACTGATGAGAGTAATCTCATCTTCCTCATCATTCTGATCTTCTTGGGCTAAGACTCACAGGATGAGCCAAGAAAGTTTCTTTGATACCACTGTAATATCCCAAAGCTAGAACAGCTAGCAAGGCATGACTAGAAAATGCATTTTCCAGTAATGGCTGCTACAAAAATTGAAACCAAGACCTAGATCCCTTAGAAAAATGTGTCTAAGTGCTAAATCCAAGAGGAGGCTCCAAATAAAGCCTTCTAAGTGGGTTAAATAGATCTCCCACACTTAGATGTCCTCAAAAAGTGCCCGATGAGAGGGGTTGCAACAATGTAAGCACATGAGCTGGAAAAACAGTGTTATTTTACAACCATGAGCTCATGAAGATCTGAATAAGCAAAAAAAATTATTATATCAGTAGGAAGAGTACAACATCTTGAGTAAACAAACACTCAAGGAAGGCAATGCAAGCCTCAACAATACATGTACAAGAAATGAAAGAAGACTGGTACATATATGAAACCCTTGGCTATGACAGCGCAGTCTATTATGGAGTAATGCTGCAAAATGATGTCAATACATGGATATGACAATATTTATCTCAAATACAATAGGGGATCAAAGCTCTAACCCTTGGAAACAATAATACATCAATCCTCCAAAGGATTGGCTGAAATATACAAAATGGAAAAAATGTCGGAGTTGCTGGGTAGCAGTTGCAACTCGGAAAATGGAATTGGATGGATAAGACTAAAGATGCTACATCTGATGTCAATGTATCCTCCAATGGATCTCTCAAGTGGAAGGTTGATCCTTACATTGAAGATCTCACCCTCCAATCAACACTACAAAACCCCACAGCAAGTGCTCTATGAAAATAACGCAGTTACTGAAGCAAAATGTGTTGTAGGGGGAAAGGAATGAGTTGGCCCAATGCCAAGATCTGAAATAAGCTCCAATGGCTTCCAAACTGATCCTCCAAAGGAAATAAAGACTCTCCCTCTGAAAAACAAGTGATGGAAGAGGTGATGTAATCCCTCACTACAACACCCTGCAACACAGAATTATCCTACTACACGAATAACGCTGTCCTAGAGGAGGATGCTTGGCCTCAAGCCTAGATGTGAGGAAAATATGTACAACTCCTTCAAGAGGCTTCTCAGGAAAGGAGAAGTACTCCTAAGCAGGAAATCCTCGTGCTAAGCAGCACAACAACTCAGTTAAACAGTTGGGACTACAAATAGTCTAAGCAGACAAGAAATATATAGTCATATGCATGTCAAATAATGGTTGCCTTGTCCTCCTTTTAAACACATGAGAGCTCCCTCTCCATGGGTCCCACTCTATTAGGGTTTCCTCCTTCAAGGAATATTCCCTCCTCTTTCTCTGCATTGTCCCATAGGATGCTTTCCACCTCATATCTCTGCGTTGTTTGACTTGGTCAAACTTGACCTAGCCTCTTTGCAAATGTCTCCTTTCACACATAAGGGTGTGAAATCTAGTTCAAAGGCTGATCCCTTTCCATACTAGAGGGATTTTATCCATTTTTTTATTATGAATGGGCCTTCTCACCCAAATTTTCAACTCCTAAGTGAAAATAGCAAAAATTAATATTCCAATTTATTGAAGGAAAAATTTGGAATATTACAATCATCTCATGGTACTAGTGCATCAAACAGTGAATATGGCAGTGATGGAGATAGTAGTGACGCAGATGGCAGTGAGGAAGATGGCAGTGAGGCAGATAGCAGTGAGGAAAATGGTAGTGAGACAGATGACACTGAGATGGTTGACATAGAGCCTTTTCCTTTGACCTATAAAAGAGTTCATAGGCAGGTGTTTGCTCCACATATTGTGGAAGGGGCCTTGCCTTCATCATCAACAAAACAACTTGATAAGGGTAAGGAAAAGTTTGCGGAGTAGGTCATGGTTGAGAAAGAGGATGAGCATGAAACTAAACAAGAGTTTCAAATTATTGAGCTTTAGAGTGAAGATGAGGATAGGATCACAAACATGTTGATCAAGAGCAAGGATGCCCAAATTGGTGAGATACAAACTAATCTTGGTAGGAAAAGTATGTGATAAACTTCCTTGAGGTAGAAAACCAACATTTAGAGACACAGAAAGCCATTTATGAGGTCAGGGCAATCAGAGCCTGAAAAGAGGCTAGAAAGGCCAAGGCTAGGCTATATGAGGTATTGGGCACTTTTGATGACATTGAGGATGAGGAAGAACAACTTTCTAGGAGGAGGCCAAGGAAAATTGGGTTGAAGAAGGCCTTAGCCCGAGAACGATAAAGAGAGATAGAATTGGAAGAGCAGCTCACTCCAAGTGAGCTTCTTTCCATGGAAATCAGTTATGATAGGGAGTCTTGGCTAGATAGGGTAAACTTGCACCTATAAGTTCAACTTGAGAAGGCACAAAGGAACATTGACATACAGAAGAAGATGGCAAAGCATTATGCCTTGAGAAACAGGATTGCAAGGGTCAAGCTCAAAAGAGCCCTTGTAAATATTGAAGCCCTAAAAGAGGCAAAGGGCAAGGAAAAGATTCACATTCTTGTTGATGCATCCTTACAAGCATCCCAAACATTATCAGCAAGGTAAATCCCAAATTTTGGCACTTGGTGCAATTTTTGAGTTTTTGACTGTTTGGCTAGCAAAAAAAAGGGCCAAACGCATAGCGCCACTAGTGCTGTGATCCTTTTTGGGGCACTCAAATGGGTAAAAATTTAAATTTTCATGTTCCCCATACCAAGGAAATCACACTCAACAAATTTCAAGTCATTTGGAGCAGAACTGGTCCCTCAAAAGAACCAAAAACCACATAAGAAATACCTTTCTGCCCTCTTTTCAGCATTGGTGCTATGCCCTAAGCAGTCTTGGGAAAAGTGGTTTTTGACTAGGAAAATGGGCACCAATATAGAAACTATTGGAATATTTGGAAACTAGTTAGGAAAGGCTTTCCAAGGAGCTATCATGGAGCTCATTTGGACACCAGGAAGGCCTCCACAACTCAGCTACAAAAGGGGAAATGTTTCTGGTTTTTGTGCTGCCTCGGCACTACGCCCTTTCCAGAAAGTCAACAAAAGACACTTGGAGTTATTTTGAAAGTTATTGAGAGGCCTTAAAGTCAACGTTTTGCGAAAATTAGCTCAAATAGTTATGTTAGGAGTTATTTTTTCTTTTATGAGTATGGGATATTTGTGCCTTGGGCCTTGCATGGTTTCAATGGTCAAATGCATTTATGATGTAATTAATGACTTCTAAAACCCTAGATAAGGTTTTCTTCACCATTTTGGCAGTTAAATACTGCATGTAAGCCTCATTTTGTTTGTTGGTTTTTTTTTGAGCTGAGCATAGACTCTGAGTTGTAATGAAGTTTGGCTTTGGAGCCTTGTAAATCTCTTGGATTGAATATCAATGGAACCAACACATTCCTAAGATTAATGAACTCTATTAGATGGTGATGTTATTCCACTCTTGTTAATGTTTTCCTTTGCTTTCATTATGTTCATTGCTTCTCCGATAATAGAACAAAATTTTTAGGTTGAGATATGTTGTTTTGGCACCTCAACTCTGTCTGTCATTATTATCTTTATGTTTTCCTCTGAAACTAATAATTAGAGAATTATTAAATTCTCTCTAGGATTACTTGTTTGTTGTTTTGAGGTCTGTTTAGTGAATTCTAGCTGAAGAATTCTTAATTTCTTTTTAGTTTTACCGAGCTATTTTCCTGACGGTTTTCTTTGTTTGGAGTATAATTAAAGGATTCTTAAATGCCCTTTAGTTTTACTGAATTCATAACTTACTGTCATCATATACTCATTTTATCTAAAAAGATCCATTTGTCTTTTTTAGCTTGCCCTATGAAACACCCTTGACCTCTTGTTGTACTTTTCAAAACCTTTTGCAGACTCCATAGCCTAATGGTTTGAATTTCTCTTACTCTCTCTGTTTTACTTAACAAGAAATCCAACCAAACAAAAACAAACAAACAAACCCTATCACTATAACTAGCCTAAAATCAAAACCCTGAAATCAATCAAGTTACATCCTTTACACAAATATAGAGAGAGCCCTCTCTCAATCCAGGAAGGCTAGGTCCTAGGGCTCCAAATTTTGTTTGATGTTACCCTTGCTCAATTTGGTCTTGCCAATCAGACAAATTACAGGGACCTAACACAAAGGAAAAAGGAAACCCCCTGAATTCAACTTTAAGCTCTTTTTTGACTCGAAAAAAAATGAAAATATTGTCAAGCACTTGTCCTTTCGAGCTCGTTAGAATAAATGAATTAGCGTTGTATCAATATAATTTTACCCCTTTTTCGAGCTGATGTTTACTAATTATGAAGAATGAATGCCTTAGCCAAACATGACTAAGAGGTTCTCTCAGATATTGTTTTCTAGCTTTTCGAATTAATGCTAATATCTACGAAAAGGGACCTTTTGGAGTTTTCTTTTTTGTCTCTTTTTCAAACTCCTTAAACATGACAAATGTGTCCAGTTACTCCTATGTCGAACTCATAAAACTCAAAACGTGAAGGAAGTTTCACCATGATGAGACTGAGTTACTCCTTCTTAGGCCTCGTTAAAATTACTAGGATGGATTCATCTAAAGGGTGAACTTATATGCTAAGCATATGGTATCCTCTTCAAGTTTGCTCTAAAAAATAAATAGGTACTCACTAGAAATAGTGGGGAAAAATGGAAGTAAGCATGTCTTGTATTTTGTATTAATGGTAGCATGTCACTCTTGAACATGAAACTTATCTGCATCTCATGTCAGGTTTGGGTTATCCTCTCTTAGTAACTCTCATTCTTGGGTTTGGGAAATCCATTTGCTTCTCATTCGATCATATCATGTTTTCACCATGGCCATTGATCCCATTTTGAGTCAAATGTTTCCAACATCCAAATTCATGTCGCCGATATGTCCAAGAGAAGTCCTATCTACAAAATTCAAAACTCTTATACTTATCTGACCATCTCTACAACAATCTTGAATCATTCCTATCTACCTTGAGAAATATTATGTTTCATGTCAATGATGTGGGAAACATTATGTACCTCCTTCGACTAATCGCTTCTTGTCAACATCAGCTCATTATCCAGGAATTCGGTCTAGAAACTCCCTTTCAGTACCTTGGAGCTTTCATTCCTCAATGGAATTTTCTTCGCATTTGATGATAGGTTCACCTCATTAGCCTTCGATCAAATGATTCTGAAAGCATTCAACTTAAACTCCATTATTTGTGTTTGCAGATTGTGTTATCGTGCCTTGAGGGCCATCACCATTATTGGTGGCTTCTCTCGTGACTATTAACGGGGTACCTCATTTACCAGTAATCAGGTGGTTTCTACCATGTTCAACATCAGTGCATTTTTTCACATGGTTATATTCGTACGTTGGATAGATCGATATAAAATGAATACCCTAGATCACATCTATTTTAATCCAATTTGGATGGAGTATTCATGATTGTACACATGATCCCTTCTATACATATGGTTTTTACCATGCAATGGATCCATACATAAGATCCCATTTAGTTGGATGGTTCTGCCCATGCCACAGATTCATGTGTTATTTTATGCTTATTCAGCAGTGTACTATCAAACATATTTATATCAATGATGTCATATATTGTATCATGTTTGATTTGCAGGTCTCCTGGTGGTGGTTTCCCAAATTCCTTGCCTTGACTCATAAATCATTTCAACCATCACTTCTAATTCTGCTTTCACGCTTTAGGGGGGCATCTGTTACACAGTATTTTGTCGCATTCCCTATTCCCTATTTGAAGTGTCCTCCTTTAGGTAACTCATGCCACAAATGTCGCAAAGCGAAAAAATTTGTGAAACATATTCACCATGAATAATATGCTCAAAACATCCCTAATGAAATGGAGACTCAGTGCATTACAACAATTTTGGAGAAAGCTTGTAAAAACCCTAATTTGCAGCCCAAACAAAGTTCTCTCCTCTATGATATAGAACTTTTCACACTGTGCATAACCTATTCTCACCGTTGGCAGCACAACAATTGAATTTAAAAGCATTGGTCCTCTTCAAGCAGGTTCTCCAAAAATGGAGCAGAAGCTTTTCCCACTAGAAGCACCAAGAATGAAATTTTGGTATTAGTTAGCTAAGGGTTGAGTCAAGTTCTCCCATTTTTAGTCCTTGATCCTATCTTTAAGGATTTTTCCCTTAAGATGTGGACCCTCCTCCCTCTTTTATGGATCCTTAACCCATTCAACTTCCCTATAAATGAATGTCACGCTTTCCCAAAATTGGTGGTCATTGTTGGATTCCTTTCTAGTGCTGGAATGCACCTAAACATTTTCAAAATTCCAACGAGAAGGAGTTCTTGAAGTCTTTCGCTTGGACTTGGGAACTTGTCCCGAAGGAGGCCTCCAACATCAAGGCACTGGCTATATGCTTCCCTCTTTTATTTATCAATAATACAAAGCATGTTTTACTTTCCATAAGCTTTCCAATGATTACTTACTTAGTATGATTCTCCTTGATATATCATATGGTTTACATTAGAATGAAATATAGTATATATTCTTCACTTTATGTTGTTTGAACTCTCTTGCAGGTATTTGTACGTAAATCAATAGTGAGGAGCGAGCTTGGAAATGAGGATATCAAGATTAACATCGATAAGCGATCACATAAGAGGTAGGCCATATTCCTCTCTCATGTCACTCTAATTTAAGGTAGGAGAGTTTTCTTGATTTTTTCTCGTTTGTTACTAGACCCACTCATTGGGCTAGAGGGATTTCTTTTATTCATAGAATGGATTTCCTAGATAACACCATATGGTCGGGAACTTAAAGAAACTCATTTTCCATTTGGAATGGTGGTTCTAACTGGTTAAACTAGGTCTAGTTACCCTCTCTCTATCTCTATTGCCTTATAGTATTTATTTTACTTACCAATAGAGAAGAGACATCAAATCATCCCTCTTACCGAGCTCAGGAAATAAATTGATCCTTAAGCTGACCTAGTGCTCAGCCATACCACAACTAAGATATGCCTTTGTATGTGGGGACTTCTATAAATTCAGAAGTAAAGCTAAATTCAAAATTATTCTAATATGCAAGTAAACTAATCCTATCTTGAATTGGGAAAAGGATATCCTTCTCTCAATTCACTAGAAGATAAACTAACTAAATAGGGAAAGAGGATTGTTTATATGATTGAATCCATTAAATAATTTTCATCAATTGAAGAATTAGTTCATTTAATTAATGAAAAAGAAACCAAAAAATGTGTGTAATTGAATAATAAATAGTTATTTCCCAACATACTCCTATCTCAATGATTTCAGATTAATTCTAAC
Source organism: Pinus albicaulis (assembly GCA_034641835.2). NCBI lineage: Eukaryota > Viridiplantae > Streptophyta > Pinopsida > Pinales > Pinaceae > Pinus > Pinus albicaulis. Next base: position 1,323,310,300 of record CM076572.1, read on the forward strand.
TCTATTCTACTCCTCAGAGATAGTTGTTGCAAAACTTCAATAGCATGTAACTAACGATACAACAGTACTGCTCAATATCAAAATCCATAACATAAATTACAATCAATTAGGGAAATTTTGGCAATAGAAGATTAACTCACAAATCAAGAAATAGATCATTGAAATGAAAATTTATTAAATCGTACTAAAATCTCATTATAAATTTGTAGTCCTTGAGCAGCTTTAGCTCCTTGGATAAATTTCCAAAAGTAGTGTCAAAAAACTTCTCTTTCAGAACCAAAAATGCTCTTTCTCTCCCAATTCACCTCACAATACATTACAATAGTGCAAATGCACAACAAGCATAAATCACATAGTTTTCCCCTAATCTCAGATCTGAATTTTTCTCCCTACCTATAGTTATAATCTCTTAATAAAATAGTGCTTTCATAGCTTCTAGTTGTAGAGAAGAGGAACCTTTTATCATTCTCTAAAAGCCATATTTGAAAATCCAAAATGAGAGAGTTGCGGGAGAATAAATTTGCTTCAACAATTCTCATTGGCCCAAATTCTTTTTCCTCTCTTGTTGGAGAAATACCATTGATTCAAATTTTCTCTTCCTCGTCTCCTCAAATTATTTCCTTCCACAAACAATTGAAATTTAGAAATTAAAAATAGATTTGATGAACAAAATAGAAAATAAAACCCATTCTCAACAAATATTATGAAGCCAACTCCAAAAATAGAAGAACAGAGAGATCAACACCTTAGAAATCAGCCACTTCGAGGGGGAAACCTCCAATACATTACATAAATGGGCAATTCTTAGATGATACAGATGAAAAAAACTCCTTATATATATAGGAGTCTATGGGATCACAATATACTCCTAGCCAACCTAACAATAATAATGTAAGGGCACAATAATAACAACATTGGGGTTACAGGGGTACAACAATAACAATAAGGGGGTTACACTAACAACAATAAGGGACTATACTAGTAATATAGGGACCTAACATGCCCCTCTCCTTCAAAAAAGTGTTTTCCTCAACTCTTGAGTAGCTTTGGATGCTTCCGTATAAAATTCTCATCCTCCCATGTAGAATATTCAGTGGGTAAGTTATTCCACTTAATGAGATAGTCTGAAATTGATCGATTTCATAGCTGTTGAGTTCTTTTTTTTGTGACTGCTTCAAGTTCCAATATGATTTTTCCTACCTCATAAAGTTCTGGAAATATTGTTTGAACTAGAATATTTTCACCTATAACCTTCTTTAGGTATGAAACAAGGAAAACTATATGCACTCGCAAAGAAGCAGGAAGCTCCAATTTGTATGCCATAGTACCAATGTTTAGCAACACCTTGTAAGGACCATAGTACTTGGGTGATAATTTATTATCCTTCTTAGCTTGCTTGAGGGACATTTGTTTGTATGGCTGTAGCCATAAAAATACCCATTCTCCTACATCAAAACTTCTCTCGTTGTGATGTTGATCATCCTATTGTTTCATTTGATTTTGTGCCATATTTAGGTTATCCTTTAAGAGTTGGAGAACTTCTTGTTGATGCTCGACGTGATCTTCCACTGCTTCAACCTTAGAATTTTCTCTTAAAGACGATGTGATGGATGGTGGATGATATCCATAAAATGCCATAAATGGGGTCATTTTTGCTACAGTATGGAAGGAAGTGTTATACCACCATTAAGCAAGAAATAACCACTTGAACCATTATGTTTTATTATCATATACAAAACAACGAAGATATCCTTCCAAACATTTATTCACTATCTCAGTTCGACCATCAGATTGAGGATGATAAGATGAGCTATGAGCTAGTTGAGTACCCAAACAAGAAAATAATTTTGTCCAAAAATTTCCAGTAAAAATGGGATCTCTGTCACTTACAATAATATTTGGGTTTCATGTAGCTTTTGAATTGTTCCCATAAATGCAGTAGAAATTGTACTTGCTTTAAATGGATGAGATAATGCACAAAAGTGTGCATAATTGGTAAGTGTATCAACTACCACCATGATGACACTCTTTCCTTCAGACTTAGGTAAACCTGTGATAAAATCCATTGAAATCTCCTCCCAACATTGACTTGTAATGGATAAAGGTTGTAGAAGACCTGGGGTCTTAATTGTCCCAACTTTATTTTGATGGAAAACCAAACATTTCACCACAAACTTTTGAATATCAGATTTAGGGCCATCCAAAAAAATTTATTTCTTCACCCTGTGTTAAGTTTTTAAAAATCTTGAGTGTCCTCCTAAAGGAGAAGTGTGCAATTCCAAAAGAATATTTTGTTTTAGTTGGGAATTCTTAAAAATATATAAGCGATCTTTGTACCATAAGGAATCAATTTTCCAGCTAAATGTATCACATGTACTAGGATATTGTTGCAACTTTTGAATGAGTGTCCACACTTCTTCGTCCTTCTTCCATTCATCCCTTGCTTCGGTTATCCAATCTGGTTGGATAATAGAAATGGCACAAAGCAATGCTTCCACCTCTTCATCCTTTCTTGAGAGTGCATCTGCAACAACATTTAGCTTCCCTTTTTGTAGATGATTTCAAAGTCATAACCCAACATCTTTGTGACCCATTTTTGCTGCTCTTCTGAAGATAGTCTTTGTTCCAAAAAGTGTTTAAGACTATCATGATCATTTTTTACCTTGAATTGTCTTCCCATTAGGTAAGTTCGCCATTTCTTTAGTGCATGCAGTATTGCTAACATTTCCTTCTCATAAATAGGTTTCTGTAAATACTTTCCTTTGATTGGATGACTTTCAAAATCAATGGGTCTTCCTTCCTGCATTAAAACAACACCAATTCCATTTCCCGAGGCATCACATTCCACAATAAAGGTTTTTGTGAAGTCTGGCGTAGCTAAGACCGGTGCTAGGCACATTGCCTCTTTAAGATGTTCAAAGGCCTTAGTTGCTTCATGAGTCCATGAAAATGCATCTTTCTTCAATAATATTGTTAGAGGTGCTGCTATTCTCCCATAATTCTTAACAAACTTGCGATAATACCCTGTTAACCCGAGAAATCCTCGCAACTGCTTTATGGTTGTGGGGAATTTTCATTCCTTAATGGCTTTAATTTTGTTAGGGTCTACTTTAACACCCTCGTGAGATACAATATGACCCAGATATTCCACCTCTTGTACTCCAAAGAAACATTTGGATGTTTTTGCATATAATTGTTTCTCCTGCAATAGTTTGAGCACCCTGTCAACATGTTGAACATGATCCCTCCAAGACCTGTTGTAGATTAGTATATCATCAAAAAATACTAGCACAAATTTTCTAAGGAAGGGTTTGAAAATGGAATTCATCAACCCTTGAAATGTAGAAGGTGCATTGGTAAGGCCAAAAGGCATGACCAAAAATTCATAATGACCCTCATGAGTTCGAAATGCTGTTTTTGGAATATCTTCAGTCTTCATTCTAATTTGATGATATCCTGAACGAAGATCCAACTTGGTAAAATAAATTGATCCATGTAATTCATCCAATAATTCATCAATCACAGGAATGGGAAATTTATCTTTAATGGTGAGCTTATTGAGCTCCCTATAATCCGGACACATTCGCCATGATACATCCTTCTTGTGTACCAATACTACAGGAGCAGAGAAAGAACTTTGACTAGGTTGAATTATACCCGCCTCTAACATTTCTGCAATCATACGTTCAATTTCGCTCTTTTGGAAGTAAGGATATCTATAAGGCCTGATGTTTTGAGGAACACTTCCTAGAATCAAATGAATAGCATGATCATGATCACGAATAGGTGGGAGTCCTTTGGGAGTTTCAAACACCTTGGAATGATTGTCCAAGACTTGTTGGAGATCTGCAGAAATAGATGATTTTGATGTCGGAACTTCTAGTGAGCATAATTGTGCAATTACGCTTCGTTGTTCTTTCTTTAGAAGCTTTGTCATGACATTAGAGCTTATTATCCTTCCCGGCTTCCCTTCAATACCCCGTAATTCGACTTCCTTTCCTTCTGAAAAAAATTTCAAGAAAAGTTCTTGAAAATAAAAAGCTACCGTCCCCAAAGATTGTAACCATTGTACTCCTAGTACAACATCAGCACCTCCCATAGGAATGGAAAGCATTGGACTAGTCAATACATATTCCCCCATGCTTAGCTTGATATTATGGCATTTTCCAGAGCAATTTATAGTTCCTCCATTTGCAACCATCACTTGACATTCTGGTCCTGGGTATAGGAAACAATTTAATTCCTTGGCTACCTTATAATGAATAAAATTATGGGTGCTACCTGAATCAATCAACACTATTACCCTTTTCTTCTTTATATGTCCTTCTATCTAGAGAGTTTGAGGAGTGGTAATTCCTGCCAGTGCATTACACGATATGGTCGGATTCATTTCTTCCTCTTCTAGGGGTGGTTCCTGGTGTATATCCTCTTCTTGTTCATTTTCTTCTTCTTCTTCACAATCTATGTAAAATAATTTCTTCTCAGCACACTTATGACCTTTAGTGTATTTGCTATCACAACTGTAGCAAAGCCATTTTGCTCTTTTTTCTTCCAATTTTTGTGGTGTCAACCTTGTAGGTTGTGGAAATATAGGTGTAGCAACACTTCCTTCTTTATAGAAGTGAGTGGTAGGCTTCCTTGTCGCCATAATTTTACATTCAATTTTTCTTGCCAACCTGAATGCCTTCTCCAATGAATCAGGTTCCAAAATGCAAACTTCATGTTGGATGTTATCCTTTAAAGTACCTATGAAGAGATCAATCATGTGTTCCTCTGGAATATCAGTTACCCTTATATTCAATTTTTGGAAGTCCTCAATGTGCTCCACCACTAAACCCTTTTGTTTGAGATTTATCAATTGGATAAAGAAGGTGTTGCTCTTTGTATCCTCATAATGTGCTATCATTTCCTCCGTAAAAACTGACCAAGTGACAATTGTTTTACGGGAGAAAAACCATCGATACCATACAAATGTATTTTGTTCTACATGTAAAGTTGCAATGCGTACCTTTTGTGTGTTTTTCACATTATTGAGATCAAAATATTTCTCCATCTCTAGTATCCATGTTACAGGATCCTTGACATCAAACTTCCTCATATCCATCTTTGGAATATGGTGGTTCTTACATCCAACATTAGAGTTTATAAAATCACGATTAACATTTATTTTGTTCTCATCATGATTTTCCTCTACTATCTTTTCACCATTAGGAAATATTTCTTGTATCAACTTTGTCAAACCTTCCATGTTATCTTTTAGATCATTCTTCATGTTTTCCTTGTTTTCTTTCATGTCATCCATCTTAGCTTCCATGCCAGCTTCCATGCCATCCATAATAGCTTCCATGCCTTTTTTCAAACCATCCATCTTAGCTTCCATGCCTTTCTTCAAAACTTCCATTTCATTTTTTGTTTCTCTTTGCAAGAGCAAAATTTGGTGCACTTTCTCTTGTAATTTTTACATGTCATTTTTGTAGTTCTTCATCTTCATGAGTCATAGTAGAGCCTTCTAAAGGCTTAATGGGTGTTGAATTATTTTTAGGGGGAATTTTAGAACCCAATGCTAATATCTATTCTACAATATGCCCTTGGAATCAATTCAACCTGATTTTTCACACAAGAATTATACAACTCGAAAAAAATATATACACCTTTTCCTTTCTTTTAAGGAGCTCGATAATGAAACTGAATTATCTCCGTAATTGTGGATCTTCAATATCTAAATTTAGGCCCTATAGTAGCCCTCTAAAGCTTCTTTCCAATTCCACATGTCTAACCTGATTTGGATTCTTCAAGGAAAAGCTATGCCTAATCTCCCACAATGACCTAATTATGGACTGGTTCAGTAGAGCGAAATTGTACAGCATGCCATGTGTCACTGTTTCCTCCTTTGGCTCTAAAATTGGTACACAGGAAACTAAAATCCATTTAATTGTGGCCACTTTTTACAGAATTCCAATCGGATGCTCAGAGAAAGAGTTATGATGATTTTACTACGATCACCTCTTCGAGATGAAATTCGGGAACTTGAAAAAACCCTAACTTTCACAGATCACATCTCCGAGAATATTGCAAACCAAGAACTGAAATATTTACATGACGTTTCTTAGGATTTTTTCTTCGCTCTATAAACATTTTAGCTTTTGAACCATAGTAGAAACAAATTTATAGTGAAACTTCTGCGATGACCTATTTTAGGTGAAATTTGGGAGCCTAAAAAACCCTACCTTCCACAGATCATATCTCTGAAAATATTGCGAACCAAGATCTGAAATTTTTATAAGACATTCCTCGGGATTTTGGCTTAGCTTTGTAAACATTTTAGCTTTTGAACCTTCGTAAAAAAAAAATTATAGCGGAAATTCCACGATGACCTTTTTGGAGCAGCGAAACCCTAAAATCCAAAGCTTTGATACCAAATGTTATGAAATCAGCTTCAAAAATAGAAGAACAGAGAGATCAACACCTTAGAAATAAGCCACTTTTAGGGGGAAACCTCCAATACATTACATAAATGAATAATTATTGGATGATACAAATGAAAAAACCTCCTTCTATATATAGGAGTCCATGGGATCACGATATAATCCTAGCCGACCTAACAATAATAATGTAAGAGCACAATAATAACAATATTGGGGTTACAGGGGTACAAAAATAACAATAAGGAGGTTACACTATCAACAATAAGGGAATATACTAGTAATATAGGGACCTAACAACAAATTGTTAAATAAAGCAATAAACGAAAATCCAAATAAATTTCATGTGATTGATTTTGTTGGGTTTGATTTATTTTTTGAATAATGTTGGGAATTAATTTGTGACGGCATATTTCCAAAGCCAATGAAATATGCCCAAATCCAAATTGAAAAACTAATTTTATTGCAAATTCGTCACTTTGCCTTCTGTTGGATTTTTGGGTCATTAAATGATGAAATTTTCTAAAATTGAAAATCCCAAATTATTCTCCTCTATGTTAGCTCTCCAACTTGATATTGCAAGCTTCATTTGGTTGAGTAAATATTCAGATATATATCTCCAAAGATGAGGTACCAAAATATCAAAATTCCAAAAAAATGTTTGCTTAGGCTAAATTTCAGAAAAATTTAGTTAAAAAAATATATTCTAATTAAATGTACAATTAAAATTAATTAACTTCTAATTAATTATAATTTTTAAATTAAGTATATAAAAAATACAATTAAATAATTAAATTAAATGAAAATAATTAAACTAATTATATTCTAATTTATTTATAGATTAATTAGGGTATATATAGATTAAAAACTATTAAAATATTAAAAATTTATATTTTAATTAGATAAAACAAACTAATATATTTATAAAACTTATCCAACATATTCACTATGTATATTTATGTATTAGCTCCAAAACCAACGACGTTGACTTCAAAGCCAAACCATCTTAAGTATATTTGTCATGTGATTTTCATGGATCATCATAGGTCTCACATATCGTAAGTTTTTAAACAAATGCTATGATACCCAAAAGGTCCTGAGGTCTTGATGTTTTAATATAACTCCAAAGTTAAATAGCTATCGAAGTAAATATATATCGGGAGCTTGAAATCTAGAAGATCTCCCATATCATAGCATTTTTTCATGTGAATTCTGATATCCAACACCGGGGAGGTTCCGATATGGAGTTTGGAGTATGTCGAGGGTGTGAAAATTCCTAGTTCTGGAATCCTACTGCAGCACTGATGAAAATTATTTTATTTGTTAGTTCCTTGAAAATTTTGTTTACGGTGTTCTATTCTAAATATAGAAAACTCATACACTATAGCCTTCACAAATTAACTACGGAAAAATATAAGTGCGGAAACAAAATCTAAGCAACAATAAATCAGAGACACATGACACCATTATTTTTGGACCGATGTCCCCAAAAAAACTGAATGCGGCATAACTAGTGCAATAGCTGAGGGTTTATTTACTATGTAGTAATTTTGAATACAATCTGGGATGCCTTACTGGCAATCCTCATAGATAATATAACTAACAAGGAGCTTTTGAGATTACCTCACACTGACACTGGAAGTATAAACTGGCCAAACCCCGAGTTGACAAGCCCTCAACTACCTTTTCGCAACCTCTGCATCACTCTATGTGGGGACTGCGTCATTGTTGTTGGGTGGATCTTTTGTTGGCTAGATATGATTTTTTGGTCTCTCCTGGTCTCACACCTCGACTCTCTGGCACTAGATCTGACTGATCCTCAGCTAAATCATGGACTTCCTCAAGGCTACTGCGCTACCTCTGTTGGCTCTGCGCAAGCTCTACGTAGTTGCTATGCTGCCTCTCTATGTAGTTCTCTCTGTCTCCTCTCTGGTGTATTCTCCAAATCAGGAAACTCTTGCAACCTAAATTATCTCTAACCCTCTCTGTAAAAAACTTCTCGATCTATTTTCTCCCTGAGCACTTCTCACTAAAGAATTTTTATCTCTAGATTTTCTTTCCTGATGTGTCTTCCAAATGATCCATCAAGCCCTTCTTATAATCTTCTTGTTGAGACTTCAACTATGAAGATTAAATCTTTAATCAATGGTTAAGATTAATCTTGACTTGATCTCTGTATTTTTCTAGAATATTCACACTTTGTTTTATTAATACCCTTCAATTTTTTTAATTTCCTAAGTTTAGACTCAGTGTCCCATTAAAAATAAATAATTATTTTAATAAAACACACTCTGAGTGTAATTTTAAAAATGATTTCTGGGTTCTTTGGAATACATGTGTCTAAGCCTCCCTGTAAATTTTGAGACTTTGAGCATGTTCGATGCTACCCAAATCAATAGATAGTATATTATATCATGATTTTCAATATATCAGAGTATCGGGCCATATGACATATTGAGGAATTATTTTAATGAACATCAGGAGTATAAGGAAGCTCGATATCCTGATATCTGATATTGTGAAGCATGTTAGAGGTTTAGTTTTCAAGATGGCCCAATATAGAATTATGTCGAGGTATGGGGTATCAGAGGTATAAAGATATCATAAGTTCTTTCAATTGAGTTCCAAAGAAAAAAATGTGTCGAGGTTCTGATGACGAGGTAAATGAAGGAATCGAAGGAGAGAGAACATAGGAGTATCATAGTTTTTAAACATCGTAGGTTCTTTTAAATAGGTGTTATGATAAAAAAAAGTTTTGATATAAAAATACGACATATAAATGTTCCAATGGGGTGGAGAGATAAGGAGGCGAGGTGAAGTGGGGCCCATGTGGAATGGGTCCCTTCAATCATAAACTACAACCACTTTGTAAATTTAAAAATCCAACAAAATGAACTACAACCACTTCGTAATTTCTGGATTTCAAATCCTCATAATTTTTGAAATTGAGAATTAGAATAGACTTTCGAGATCTTGAAAACACATAATTTTAATCTCTACAATTTGACTGCGGTGATTTTGTAGGATCGTTGGTGAAAAATGAATTAGTTAGTAAAAATTAACTAAAAATAAATATTTGAAAATAATTAAAAAAAAAACAAAATAATATACATTTTGTACATTTCTTAGTCCAAGCGTTAAAAATTATCAAACTTCGGAGAAGCGCCATTTGCAACACATGCATCCAAATGAGTTGAAATGATAGTTGATGGAAAGTTAATAAAAAAATGAATACATTGGAGTAATCAAAAGAAAAATCCGAAGAGAATAAAAATTTGGCAAAATTGTAGGACACTTAACCAAAAGAAAATTTTAAAAAGGTGATTTAGCCAAAATTTTCGGAAAGGTTCCCAATTATTTGATGAAAATAAGTTAAAAATGGGGGGTGTAGTTTTTTCAAATCAACAAAACCTTTCTTCTTGCAAAAATAGATGAACTCATTCAAAATTTACTCTTCACCATTGTTAGATGTGAAGATCTTAATTTTCTTTTCTATTTTATTTTCTCCCAAATCTTGAACGCCTTTAACATTTCGAAGGCTTCATCCTTGTGCTTCAAATAATATATCCATGTCTTTCTCGAGAATTCATAAATGAAGGTGTTGTAGTAGAGATGGACACCAATATAATGTATGGGCATCATAGCACATATGTTAGAATGAATGAGATGAAGGATTTCATATGTCTTGTTCTCGCTAGTGGGAAATGGTCCCCTTGTTTTCTTTCCAATGGCACAACCTGGACATACTCCATGACGTTGCGATTGAACATCAGGAATACCAAAGACCAATTTCTTCAATTTAAAAATAGCATCATTATGTAGATGGTTCAATCTTCGGTTTCGTAGCTCACTTAGATGATTAGTATCATGGATCAATGTTAAAATACTTCTACCAGTTACTATGTAGAGTCCTTCAAATCTTGACCCCAATGTAAACGCATCTCACATAGGTGATCTAATAGACCAATTAATAACCTTTCACTTGATCAATGCAACCCTCATCCATTTGTCTTCCAAATCAGATATTGATACCAAATTCTTCTTCAATCTCGACACATACATCACATCGTGAAGTAAAACAGATTCCCTAGAATCCAAATGAAATTTGACAGACCCGAAGCCTTTAACGATATGAGTGGATTTGTCTCCAAGAATAAGTTTCAAGTTTGACTCCCTCTCTATCAAATTAGAGAGAATTTACTATGAGTGCCCCCACTATCAACCAATGAAATATACCACAAATCTAAAGCAGAGGAACTAGTGAGTGTAGAAATAAGAATATATTCAGATTGTTGTGCAACATTACTTAATTACTTTTATGGAGTATCTTGACTTCTTTTTGAGATGGTGGTATTCGTTTGGCTCATAGAGCTAAGTCCCTATATTAATAGTGTAGCCCCCTTTATTGTTATTATTGTACCCTTGTAACCCCCATTTTGTTATTATTGTGCCCTTAAATTATTATTGTTAGGTCGGCTAGGATTACATTGTGGCCCACTAGGATTACATTATGGCCCCATGGACTCCTATATATAGAAAGGAGGCTTTGTTCATTTGTATCATCCAAGAATTTTTCATTTATGTAATTTATTGGAGGTTTCCCCCTCGAAGTCGCTTATTTCTAAGGCGTTGATATCTCTTTTCTCCTATTTTTGGAGTTGGTTACACAACATTTTTAATTGTATAGGTTTGGATTCTCGGAGTTTATTTTGCTCCAAGCAAGGTCGTAAATCAGTATTTTCTCTATAATTTTTTCTAATAGTTTCGGAAAATTTGAAATTTTGGTCTTATTTGAAATCATCGAGGCCGATTTCCTAAACTTTCGGAAGCTTGGTTCGCAGCCTTTGGGAATATCAGCTACAGAGATTGAAATTTTGAAGCTCCTAAGCAGTCATCGTGGAATTTTCGCTCTAAATTTTTTTCTACAAAGGCTCAAAAGCTGAAATGTTTATGAGGCGAAGCGAAAATCCTGAGGAAGCTTCAGTAAAAATTTTAGATCAAGTTGCATAACATTTTTGGAGATATTATCTGTGGAAGTAAGGGTTTTAGCAGGCTCCTGAAATTCATCTCAAAGAAGTGACCTTGGTAAATTCATCATAACTCTCTCTACGGGCATTGGATTTTGATGTCGTTAAAAGTGGTGCAGGCATGAACTTTAGTTCATTTGGATTATGATTTCGAGACTGTCGAGAGACAAAGGATGAAACGGTAAAACAACAGAAGTCTCTGGTTATACGTTTGATCCAGGACTTAGGTCATTGGGGGAGATTGGACACAACTTTGTCTTGGGGAATCCAAATTAGATCAGACCTGTGGAATTTGAAAGAAGCTTCAGAGGGCTACTACAAGGCTGAATTTCAGATATTGAATATTTTCAATTACAGAGATAATTCAATTTCAATATCGAGCTCCTCAAAAGCAAGTAAAAGGTGTTTATTTGTTTTTTCGAATTGCGTAAATATTGTTTGAAAAATCAGTTTGAAGTGATTCCAAGGGCCTATTGAGCATATATTTCAGTATTGGGTTCTGAGATGCCTCCTAAAAATAATTCAACACCCATTATGCCCTCAGAAATCTATACTATGACACTGGAAGAGGAAGAATTGCAGTATGAGATATCAAAAGTACGGTACCAAGTGCAACAAATTTCGATCTTACGAAGAACAACCGAAGATGAAATAGATGGTTTAAAAGCAGAAATGGAGGCTAAGTTGGATGGTTTGAAGGATCAAATAATAGCTAATATGGATGATAAATTAGTGGAATATCACAGCGAGCATCAACAACAAGTTCTCGAACTCTCAAAGGATAACCCAACTTTGGTGCAGAATCTAATGAAACAACAGGAAGATCAACATCATATCGAAAGAAGTTATGAAGAAGTCATAGAAACAAGAACTCAACAAGTACAATAAATTTTAGAGTATCTCAGCAAGTGGAAGAACTTTCCTGTAGAATATTTCACATGGGAGGATGAGAATTTTATACAGAAGCATCAAGAAATAATCAAGCGTTGAGGACAACACTTGTTGAAGGAGAGGGGCATGTTAAGTCCCTATATTAATAGTGTAGCCTCTTAGTATGTTAGTGTAGCCCCCCTTATTGTTATTATTGTACCCTTGTAACCCCCATTTTGTTATTATTGTGCCCTTAAATTATTATTGTTAGGTCGGCTAGGATTACATTGTGGCCCACTAGGATTACATTATGGCCCCACGGACTCCTATATATAGAAAGGAGGTTTTGTAAATTGTATCATCCAAGAATTGTGCATTTATGTAATGTATTGGAGGTTGCCCCCTCGAAGTGGCTTATTTCTAAGGCGTTTATATCTCTTTTCTTCTATTTTTGGAGCTGGTTACACAACAGTTTCGTAGCTCACTTAGATGATTAGTATCATGGATCAATGCTAAAATACTTCTACTAGTTACTATGTAGAGTCCTTCAAATCTTGACCCCAATGTAAATGCATCTCACATAGGTGATCTAATAGACCAATTAATAACCTTTCACTTGATCAATGCAACCCTCATCCATTTGTCTTCCAAATCAGATATTGATACCAAATTCTTCTTCAATCTCGACACATACATCACATCATGAAGTAAAACAGATTCCCTAGAATCCAAATGAAATTTGACAGACCCGAAGCCTTTAACGATATGAGTGGATTTGTCTCCAAGAATAAGTTTCAAGTTTGACTCCCTCTCTATCAAATTAGAGAGAATTTACTATGAGTGCCCCCACTATCAACCAATGAAATATACCACAAATCTAAAGCAGAGGAACTAGTGAGTGTAGAAATAAGAATATATTCAGATTGTTGTGCAACATTACTTTCATGCCTAGAATATCTTGACTTCTTTTGAGGATGGTGGTATTCTTCATGATCACTTGGATTATCAGACCTTGTAATCTCCGACCTGTACAAACTGCTTCTCTTGACCCAGACTCAGACCTGTGCAAACCAATCAATGAAGAAGAGAATAATACTATGATTGGTGATGTCCAAATGAGATTGATGTCACTTGTATTTATAGGCTTCCAATAGTGTCGATTTCCCTATTAGGGTTGACCTGATAAAATGTGACATTGTTGGATTTAATTCAAAAATTCACTTTCCCTTGTCCAAATTTAGCACTTCAATAGTCAAAATTGGTTCTCTCGAAAAGAGGAATCTATTCCCATGGTTGGAATTTGTCACTGAGATTCGAAATTAACAAATTATACAATTGCAATGTGAAAAAGGATGCCTTCGCGAGAAGGGATACAAGAATGAGTCTCTACAAGGAAACTAATAGTATTATCCTAAGAGAGGCACACAAGAGCAAGGCAAGATTTGTTATTTATATAGCGAAGTAGTTCACATAAACACAATGATCATTAAAGAAAATACAGCACATAGCCAACAAGATAAGCACCAATTCCAATGAAGTAATTCAATTTCTTTAGTACATATGAACATAATATATAACATGAAAATATAAATAATAATCATACAACATTCTTGATACATGCACAAAAGTGTGTTTTCTCAATGAGCTTACGATTATTAAGTGAAATATCCAAGTAAACACCTACAATAGTGAGCCAATAGTTGTAATAGTGGAACACTAAGTCACTTATTGCTTCTCCAAAGAATGATCTTCTCTCTTATGCCAAGATAGAGAAGCTAAGGATAGCTCTCAAAAGTCCTAGCCTGAAAAACCCGTTTGCTTCAGTTATGAGGGTGTATTTCTAACAAGAGGAATGACCTTACATATCCCTATGACTCTTTTACTTCCCTCGTGACTCTTGGACTCCTTAGAGACATTTGAAATTCTATAAGACTCTTTGGTCCACATGTGAATTTTCATATTCAACATGTGACTCTTGTACTTCCACACATGTACATTTTATAATTTTGAAAATTACATCATTACATCCACAAATGATGTGACAAGACACATTGACACATATGAAATTGCAATGAAAATTGTACATGCCATGAATTGAATGATGACATGGAACTCAATGATAATATAGAAATCCCAATATGCTCTCCTTGTTTCTTTGACTTTGACGTATTCATGATATATGTTTGATTATTCTTCATTTCACCCTCCAAAAGGTCTAGATCAGAGTTGGAACCTTCGAAGGCAACATGAGATACCATCACTATGTCATGTTCCAAGATATATTTAGGTATTCATGATTGTTCTTATTTGTGTTTCTTCTTCCTTTTATCTTCTCCTTTATATACTCCTTGAGCATCACCTCGCCATGCTTAGATGGTACACCTGTAGATGAACTTCACTCATGACAAGGTAAAATCAGCCCATAAAACTTCTATTATGCCTTCACTTTTCTCATAGAAGAGATTGAACGTGATGAATATGTGCAAGGGTTGAGAGGTATAGGCCTCCTTGGGCATAAAATGCAGTTTTAGAAATTTAAATATGAGTGATTTTTCACTATAAATGTTCATTTCTCTAGGAAAGAAATATATATGACCATGTTTGTGAAGTGTAAATGGCAGTGACTAGGGGCCTAGAGATTGCAGTTTACCAAGGGATATAAAGATAAGGCATGGCACAATTTTCTTCTACAATGGTGTAGGGTGGCTCTAATATTTACTGTAACTTCACTATGCACTAGGAGGGAGCCACGAGAAAGTGTTATGCACAGTGGGTAATTTTAGTGAACAAGGGTTGATGCCTTACTAACTAAAACTACGCCATGTGATGTGACTGAAAGGTATGCTTAAGGAAGAGCACAATTTTCTTTAGATGTGATGCAGAAGCATCTAGCGCTCCTTAACTAAAGAGGAATCCGAAGCTAAGCATGGAAGACGTGGACAGCAAAGCTGAATGAAGGGAGAAAAATAGGGAAGATCTGCTCTTAAATTGATTAAGTTGAGTGATTTCCGGAGAGATTTTGTTGATTTTAACTGATTCATGCCTTTGAAAATGCTTTATAAGCATGTTTGTATGTGTGAGATGGCACGGCGCGAGTGAGAATACAATGTAAATCGTGTGGATTTAGTGACTAAGGCTGCAATGCCTTAGTTATATTGTGTTTTGTATATATTCAAAAATATATATATTGTCGACTTCTGCATGTTGAGTGATGGATTTTTATGGTTTAAATTTCTGAATGAAATCCTGTGTTGCGAGCTTATTGATCGACCACCGATCACTTCAGGATTGATGGCGATCTAAAATATCTTTTAAACGTTTATATATATGAAGTCTAATTTTAATTGACAGAGATTGTGAACAGCGTGAAATGCTGGGTTATGTAATTGCGTAGTAAACCCAATGTGTGGAAAGGCGTTGTGTCGCATAGCAGATTCAAATCTGGTGTAATAGATTGATCGAGTTACAGTATTGAGAAGCGGATAAGGTATTGATGCACAAGATCCATAGATCACTGTGATCAATGGAGCGTATAACATCGAATCGGAACTATGCAGTAATCGACAGTTTTTGGTATTCAACCATTCCGACTTCCGATTTCCAATTAATCGGATTTGAGCGCGAATTTTTTTGATATTTGGAATTGTAATCATGTCGATTACCGATGCAATTGTAATCACATCGGAGGTGTTTCATAATTGCATCGGATCGGAGTTAGGTGGACTGTGGAACCGCCGATCTTTATAGAAGCAGGTTTAATATGATTTGAATTCCATATGTGTGGATTGGAGCAGAATTCATATGTTATCTTTGTGATGGAATTATGTGTGGCTGCGAATTTTTAAAACCTTAATGCCTATATTGTATGCTTGCAATAGTGATAAAGGGATGGATCGATATTTAATGAAGATCCACGTTTTAAAACGCTTTCGAGTAGGCTTAGTGGGCCATAACCCACAGGCGCAGGTTCGAGATTTATACATGAAAGGAGCTTTTGGGCTTACCCCAAGATTTATTTTCATCAAGTGGTATCAAAGCAGGGAAAGGATTTCCTGCGAGAAGGAAGAAGAATGCAAGCAGAGGGGGAAAGAGGTACAGTTCTGTTGAAGCTGGAGAGTTTATTGTCTTACCGTCGTGCGGATGGCGGCAGCAAAAGGTGAGAAGATTTGCAGCAACCTAGAGCAAGGTGTGCTCAATTGGTTCCAGAGGAGAGAACCAGAAGGATGCCAAAAGACCGAGTGCGGAGGGCTTGGTGAGGTATCGTGTAACAGAAGGAGACTGTTACTGTAGAGGTTGGTTGCAGCTCACAGAAGATCATGAAGGCAGTTCCACTGAAGGAATGCAGTGGTTAGAATTGCTAAGGACCAGGAGGTCATAAATTTTTTTTGTACCTCGGGAGTCTGATGCAGAAGCATCTAGCGCTCCTTAACTAAAGAGGAATCTGAAGCTGAGCATGGAAGACGTGGACAGCAAAGCTGAATGAAGGGAGAAAAATAGGGAAGATCTGCTCTTAAATTGATTAAGTTGAGTGATTTCCGGAGAGATTTTGTTGATTTTAACTGATTCATGCCTTTGAAAATGCTTTATAAGCACGTTTGTATGTGTGAGATGGCGCGGCGCGAGTGAGAATACAATGTAAATCGTGTGGATTTAGTGACTAGGGCTGCAATGCCTTAGTTATATTGTGTTTTGTATATATTCAAAAA
The DNA here is from genome assembly GCA_034641835.2 of Pinus albicaulis. Taxonomy (NCBI): domain Eukaryota; kingdom Viridiplantae; phylum Streptophyta; class Pinopsida; order Pinales; family Pinaceae; genus Pinus; species Pinus albicaulis. Next base: position 1,323,327,325 of record CM076572.1, read on the forward strand.
TATATATATTGTCGACTTCTGCATGTTGAGTGATGGATTTTTATGGTTTAAATTTCTGAATGAAATCCTGTGTTGCGAGCTTATTGATCGACCATCGATCACTTCAGGATCGATGGCGATCTAAAATATCTTTTAAACGTTTATATATATGAAGTCTAATTTTAATTGACAGAGATTGTGAACAGCGTGAAATGCTGGGTTATGTAATTGCGTAGTAAACCCAATGTGTGGAAAGGCGTTGTGTCGCATAGCAGATTCAAATTTGGTGTAATATATTGATCGAGTTACAGTATTGAGAAGTGGATAAGGTATTGATGCACAGGATCCATAGATCACTGTGATCAATGGAGCGTATAACATCAAATCGGAACTATGTAGTAATCGACAGTTTTTGGCATTTAACCATTCCGACTTCCGATTTCCAATTAATCGGATTTGAGCGCGAATTTTTTTGATAGTTGGAATTGTAATCATGTCGATTACCGATGCAATTGTAATCACATCAGAGGTGTTTCATAATTGCATCAGATCGGATTTAGGTGGACTGTGGAACCGCCGATCTTTATAGAAGCGGGTTTAATATGATTTGAATTCCATATGTGTGGATTGGAGCAGAATTCATATGTTATCTTTGTAATGTAATTATGTGTGGCTGCGAAGTTTTAAAACCTTAACGCCTATATTGTATGCTTGCGATAGTGATAAAGGGATGGATCGATATTTAATGAAGATCCACGTTTTAAAACGCTTCCGAGTAGGCTTAGTGGGCCATAACCCACAGGCGCAGGTTCGAGATTTATACATGAAAGGAGCTTTTGGGCTTACCCCAAGATTTCTTTTCATCAAGATGTGATTTAAGAGAGGCTACATTGTCCACTATAACTATGACATGTGCTAAGGAGATAGAGAGAGCTTAGTCTTGGTGTAGTGAGCAAGTGTAAGAGGTAAGGGTGGCATGCTTTCTCATTGTAATTGTGAAATGTGCAGCCCTTGAGGGGAAGGCTTTGGGTGTGTGCATTTTCCTACTACATAGGTAAATGAGTTCTTCCACTACCCACTATGAATGATACATGCTCTAGGGAGGCAAGGAAGACTTAGTCTTGGGCACAGTTTTCAAAGGTAAGCATGAAGGAGACTGAGAGACTACAATTCAAGATTGCGCAATGGATTATGAAGGAGGAATCCCTCAAGATGGCACACTGCACATTTTTAGATGGTAAGGGATGCATCATTTTTGACAAGAAATTTTACATGCACTCATCCACTAACTAGGAATCTAAGGGTGCAAGATGCTAATGCAAGGGAAAAGCCTAAAAATGGCTAAGTGTGGGACTAGTGGAACAAGAGAGGAGCGAACATACAAATAAGTTCCAAATAGGATAACACGCATGAATTCCATCAAAAAAATTCCAATAATATGCATAGTAATATAAATCATCATGTGTACCTTGAAACGACATCATAGTGACACTTATTTCTAAGTGTGATAATTAAAACGTAGCTTTGAAACACTTAGAATACAAGTTGGAAAACAAGTTTCGACTGCAGCTGGAAAGTGTGCTAAGATGTGAGAGAGTTTCTAGCACATATTCTTATTATATATAATATCAATTAATTAATAATAGTACGCTATAGCTTCCTCCGGTAGTATTCAAAAGTATAACACGTGCAGGAGTGAAAACAATTAAAAGTGATACTTGTGACAGTAAGAAAAAAGTGAAAACTACACTTGCAAAAGCTAAATAAAATTAAAGAAACACATGCTATAGTGAAGAGAACACAAAAGTGACACATGTTAAAGTGAAATAAAGAAAAAATGATAGTCGAAAAAGTGAAATAAACACATTTGAAAGAAAAGGCATGGAAAACTAACAACCGAGAAAACTCACTGGAATAATAATACAATTGCAACCAAAGTGTGAGGGATTGTCAAATGATACTGCACACTTACTGTCAGCATGGACTATATAATTCATTGTCTAGGATGATTTTGCAATATATTTTCTCTAAATATTGCGTAGTCATTGTTATCAGGGACTATGTAATGCAATACTTGCAAGCATTGTTCTAGAGAATTGTGTAATGCCTATTTGCAAGGGTGAGCATTGACTTCCAATATTGATAAAACAAGTGCACCCATAAATTCACCAAAGGTTGGGCACGTGTAAGAACGTGGCTTTTATACTCATAAAAACATCAATCAATCATGAAGTGACCATGAACAACTTTGGGTGACAAATCATGAGATCATAGGCAAGCTCCAAAATACCAATGTAGGCAAAATTTTGGAGGGTTTTAATTATAGCATCAACACTTGGTGACACACTATTAGAACTCTGGATTCTCTGCTTAGGACTATCTTTGAGAAAAAATTCTTATTCCTTATGAAAATATTGATTCATCATGGATTACCTTGGATTCCCATTTGACCCAGTTATAGATATAGTCTCATATATTCCTCTCCTTAGTTAAACACATTTACCAATCTTTCCACATCATAATTGTTTCGATCTAGGAGAAGGGTAATATGTATTTTTTAGTTTAAGATAATCATAGTATTAGTTTTCATCTCTAGAATTTGCTCCACTTCTAGCAGAACTAGGCAGTACCCTGACAGAGTCACTAAAGGAACACAAGCATTGCTTCGCTACCAGTGAGCCTAGTCAATACCCCAGAGAAGTTTCTTGCTTCACCTCTCTGCGTAGGAAGCCTTTCTCTTCTTTCACCTTTTTTTTGATTTTATTATTTTATACTCATTGGAATTTTATCGACATCTATATCGCCAAGGTGGAAGATGGTTCTTGACTTATTGAGAGCAATAGAGGCAGTTCCTTCAGAGACAGTTATATATGCCTCTAAAATTGATATGCTTGTTATTGATTTTCCCCTTTCCCTTCTCTACTCTATTGGATCAGCATGAAAAAAAACATTTAATTACAATCCTGAGTTAAGCAATGAGGATCCTAGAATATATACAGGCATCATGGTTCTATTCATAGCTTTCATTTCGAATGGATCATATTTTCCATTTAGACATCATCGAATTTAAAAATATCTAGATCGAAACAAAGAAGAGGAAGATAGATTAGCCAACGGTTGGTCGTCATCATAATTTCCTTTCAAAGCCTTGCCACATCATATTTTGAGCCAAGAAAGAGATTTTTTCATGAAAATTCATATTAAAAAAAAACAAGAAATAAAAGACAGGGCATAATAGGAAAACAAAAGTAAAAATAGAGAAAAAGTAAATCTTAACTAAAAAGCAATATGGGAGAAAAATAAACCAAATGAAGGGACTAGGTAAGGGTAAAATGTAGGGTCATGAAATGCAAATAGAAGGCTAAAATGCACCTAGACCTACTCCTATCCTAACGGGATATAAGGTCAAGGCTAAGTGTAATGGAATTTCCAATGTAACCATTGTGACTGCTCCTAGTCTACAAAATTAGAAATACGAGAAATTAAAAAACATATAAATTAATGTGCAAAAGTAAAGATACGAACTTGAAAATATTGCTCAATGAATTTAAGGTCTTTCTTATCAACTTAAATATGTGCTATACTGACCAGTTTGAACCAGTATCAAATTTACCTCATTGAATTAAATGACAATCATACAAACATTGAAGGTTTCTTGCGAATGTACATTCATTCGTGTTTTCAGTTTTGTAAAACTTCATGAAAGATAAAAACTTACTAATAACAATGGATTTTGCTAAGTAAGATTACTTGAACCATTCTGTTATCACCAAATTTATATTGATAGGTCTCTCATCAATCAATTCAATGTAACTCTTTCAAAACACTTCTAACTGAATATTAGCCTCTTCAGTTTGAGAGGGCTCTCTCAAAGGGGATTTATGATTTTCAATAGAAATAAGACTAGATGGCTAACTCTATGAACTTTGACTTGGCTTTGTTTGATTGCAGGTTGAAAAATGAAGGCCTGCTACCATTGGGATATGGAGTCAACATCAGTGCACTTAGTGACAGTAATTCTTCACATGGAAGCTGAGGCAAATAAAGGTTTTTAATAAGGATGATTCATACACACAGTATAAGGAAAACACAGAAATTTCACCCCTAAAGGAATTCAGAGCATGAAAGCATGAATTCTGAGTAATTAGAGATAAAATTCACTACAAGTGATTAGACATAAAGATACAGATCAAAAAAACATTAAACACCTCATTACAATCTCAACTATGGAAGTAGAATGTCACTGTATATTACTGATAATGAAAAAACATACAAGTAGCAATTTGGTGCAATATTATCCAACCCTTTTCTCTTCAATGTTCAATCTATAAATAGACATTCTTTACAATGTAAATGATCTACTCAGTTGGCTAGATCCTCGAACTCTAACTCTGATACCTAACATAACTGAAACTACTTTCTTGGAACAGAAAAAGGACAACTATCCTTTAAGAAGTCATACTCCCAATAGGACCCTACTTCATATTTATTACATTCAGTTTTTCTAACAGTAAAATAGTTACATAATAGAGATCACATGTTCGAGATACAATTCACCATCACTTAACATATTTAAAATATCCCTAGATTTAGGAAACACAGTCCTACTTTTCAGGAATGGATAATCTTCACTTTAATCATTATTGAGGAGGATGTCTGACACTCATTTTGAGTAATGAGTCTTTGCTGGAATGGCCCACTTACATGTTGGATGTCTCCAGATGGCTTGTGTGTTGTTGGAACCCTAAAAAATCTTCAAAATTCCTCTCGCTATGAAACAGGGCAGTTTAGGCAGTTTCGTAGCGAGTTTTCGTAGTGTATGAAATCTTGTCTTTTCATCCATATCCTTGCCACCTTTGCTGGTCAAAAAAATTTACTATGCCAAAACATCTTGAAAACAAATAACTCCCCTCCTTAATCCTTCACAAAACATAATTCCAAAGAAAAATTGCATCTTCAGAATTTTTGTGACGTTTTTCTGGCTTCAAGCCTGAAGCATGCTACAAAACTGCCTAAAAAGCCAGAATTTGTTGTTTTTGTGATTGTCTTCAGAAATTGATCTCCTGAGGAAAAATTTAGGTTCTTTGCAATCCATGAACCTGTAATTTTCCAAAATTTTAGCCTCAAAGCTAAATGGAACATTAGAGCTAGCAGCAACTCAAGTCAGTGAACAAATGGGTAGAAAAGCCCATAAGCCTCCTAAGGAGGATAAAAACACTCCAAGTGTGAAAGGGGAAAATATTTCTAGCTTAATAAAACACCTCCATGTGTGAACAGGGATAAAATCAAGTTGATTCAGTCCACTTTGACTAACTCAACAGCGCAGTTGTGGAGGAGGAGGAATAACACAGTTTTGGAGGGAGATGTATCTTTGGATAGAGATGACCTAATTGAGTGGGGCCAAGGGCAAGAAAACTCATGTTTTATTTAAGGAAGAGGATGGAATCATTTTTATTCATGTTTTATATCATTATTCTTGTCTGCTCAGACTTTTGCTTCCTCTTGTTGTTCAGTAGTGTAGCAGTATTGTTTAGCACCGGGTGTTCCTGAGCGAGAATCCCACCTCTATCCTTGAGGAGCCTCATTGGGAGATTTTGAATTCATCATTCCACATTAGGTTTTCAGGCCAAGCTTCAGCCAACTTCATCAGCACATTTTTGCGGGAGATTGTGCAGTGTTGCTGGGTGCAGCAATGGAAGGGATTGGAATCTCGGTTTCTGAGCTAGTTTCTCAATGGAGGAAGGTTTCCTTCACTTGAGGGACCTATTTGGAGAGAAACAGAGATTATTTCAGATATGTGGTATCAGACCACACATTTCCCCTACATTCCCAGCATTGTTCCAGCTAGGGAATCCGTTATTTTGGAGGTAACATTCAGTGCATGGTCTAGTGGCTCCGTTGCAGTGTTTTCTTGTGATTGAGAGGTTCATCCTTTCATGGGAGGAAGACCTTGAGAAATCTACATCAGATCAGACATATTTTAGCTTTCTACACTCTTATGCTTCAATGTTGCAGTGGTTATTCAGTAAATTTCTGAATATCACATTTTGTATGCAGAGTGTTTGACAAGAAACTCTTGTCGGGTTCTCTTGTATTTTATATGAGGAGGCTAGATCTCTGTTCTTCAGCATTTCTAATAAATATATGAGTAGATATAATTGTTCTCCCATTTTTTGAGTTAAAACCCTCTTTATACTACACATTCACTTTTATGAAAAAATCCTTGTGTTGCAGTATTTGGGGTTTTTGGTTAATTTCAGCTACACTAGTGTGGGAGGTCTGTTTAACCCACCTAGTTTCATTTATTTCTGATCTCCTCTTGGAATTAGATGCTAGATGGATGTATATATGGGATCCAAGTGATTATTTTAATTTTCTATGACATATATTTCTGAAAATGCGTTTTTAGTGCATGGTTGCTGAGTTGTCCCGATTTTGGGATATTACAAAACCTCATCAAACTTGTTTCAGCTCAACTTTTCACACTTTAGGAGTTTCTTATTCATTTACAATTAATTGGCTTATGGGTTCTTCAACCACTCTCATCCTTAGCCCTTTCTTCTCTAGCTCAACTTGGATCAAGTCCAGCTACTCTTGAAGGTCTTCCACATGATCTTTTAATGCTCTATTTTTAGCTTGTAAGTGCAAGTTCATCTTCCTAATATGGTTGACCTCCCCTCTTAATGGCTGAGTCCATTTCAGCAATATTTTAGCATTGTCCAAAGATTCTGAAACACTTGAGAATTTCCTATCCCATATTTTCATCATCTGTTCAAATTGAACCTTCTCAGACTTGTGCTTCTCTACCTATAACTTCAAATCTGATATCTCTTTACTTGCTTTCTTCAACTGTTCTTTAAGGGATTCTATTTCTGATTTTTCAAATATTTTCTCTTTGCCCTTTCTCTGCCTAATAACCACTTCTTCCTCTGCTGATGGAGACAAATATATGATGCTTACTAGCTGTAAAGTTTCATTGATTTTCTCTGTCATTTTTCTCTCCATAGCCTTCTTTACATGTTTGGTCATTGGCTTCCTTCGCTGAAATATAAAGCCAACATCATCACCTACAAAATCTTATTTCTTAGTAGTCTTACCTTTCTTCAGTTTTCTTCCACCATCTTCAATATCTTCAGCTTGCACTATTGGTGACTCTTCAATGTCAATTTCTTGAAGGATATCCTCTAGATTTCCTTTGGCCAATGTCTGGCTTCTAGTGATCCTCTTGTTGCCTTGTTTTCCGACTTTATGTTTCTATTTTGTAGGTGCTACTTCAGGGGTGTCAGTCTCTTGCAGAGGTTCTACTCCTATGTTCATTGGTTCTGCAGGGGATGATATTTTTTCTTCTTGAACTTCTTCTACCACAACTGGTGATGTAGTAGTTATAGGTTTTGAGGTTTTCTTTGGAGTGACCGCACCAATTTCATAACCACTCATAAACAAGAAAGAAATCCAATCTCTGTCTAACCTTCTCAATTCTTCCAACACTAACAGTTTTATTAGACCATGATGAAAAAGAGATGTCTCATTGCCTTATGTCTTGATTTGAACCTTATCTAACATTTTCCCTAAACTTCTGTATAAATAGAAAGGTAATTCAAGTGATCTCTTACCTACAAAATGAAGAAGAAGTCTGAGATGATATGAGTAAACCATGTGAAATCTTCCTTCAAGGGTGAAATATTTTTGAATGGCCATCAGCAGTTTTGCATAATTATCCTTCATAAAACTCCTAGGGATAGAATTGGTCGAATCAACTCCACTGTGTTCTTGCTTGAGAAATTCCTTACAATCCTGCATTGTGAATTTGGTACCTTTAAACCACTCTTCGCCACCTTTAGGGATTCTTGTAGCTAATGATATGATCTCTGGTGTCACCGTGAGATTCAGAATCCCAACCTTTGATGTTGTTCCTGTGAAGCTGGTGGAAAAATCCTTTTGAAACTTGTGCATGAAAATCCTGCAACCTCTGGTAGAATTGAAAGTAGCCAGTCCTCTTGAAAACCTCCATATCAGTAGGGTCTTCATTGATTAATTTCAAATCCTTTGGTTCATACCTCTGACAATGGCCACCCTTGTTCATTTTCTTTCTTGCAGCCATGTAAGCTTTATAGTCTTCACTGCCTCGCTTGCTGATGACACCTGCAGAATTTGAATTTGACAGCAACCTGATTAGATCCATGAAGCATCTCTCCAGGGATCGACTCACATGCAAGGGTAAGCAATAATATGACAAAAGGTTGTTTGGGGTGAGGTTTAAAAAGGTTAACTGACAGCTCGGGTTTTAATCATAGCACATGCAAGCAAAAGGATAATGATTACATCAAAAATCGTTGTGTACATTTGAAACTTACCATAACGGCCTTGAATGACCTCCACCTTTACTCCTCTAATCATAAACTGACACCTCATATAACTCTGAAAATCCTAGCTAAAAAATGCAGTTTCGTAGCGAAGACAGTTAGGCTTCTGACAGATTCGCTACGAAACTATTAGGCATTTTCATAGCGAAATCTGCAGATATCCTTTGTAAATCGCTACGAAAATATAAAAAATTGACAGGTGTGCACTTTTGAGTTTTAATTCGTGGGGAATAATCACTTCCATTCATCCCACTTCAGTCAAATCAAGATCAACCTATCAAGATCAATTTGGTGATAACACATTCAACGATTGGATCTCGATATTCAAAGCAACCAGTTTGAAAACCCTAAGACTCGTGAGAAAATGAATTTTCAATTAACACATTTGAATCACAAAGAGAATCTTGTGAGAGATATTTTATCTAATATTGTTCAAAAATATTGTAAGATGGTTTGGACCTAACATAACCATCAGCTCACATTGAAGTGCCTCAACTATTTGATAAGTATCTGAATGGTGAAATGATGAATCGTGAAGGTCAATAGACTTGACAACATCAATTGGTGAGAAAAAACCATCATCATATAACCTAGTGAGAAAATGATTGATTAAGTAACAGTTGTAAACACAAATTTTATGATCATATTGGTTGACTAACATATATTATTGATTCTCTTTCAGTTTCCTTTTCATTATATTATGTACTATGTTGACAATATGAAATCTTAGATCATTTAAAACAATCACTGGCATTGTAAATTCAGGAACCAATTAGGATACCAAGATGGAAAAAGATTAGAAGAAAGCATCGTAACAAACCAAGTATTCATATCAACACAAGGATTTTGATTCGACGAATAAATCATAACTTTTCTAGAACTCAAGAAGAGAGATTGTTCCAAAAATATGATTGACTTTGTGACATACACAAAAGGGATAAGAAGATGATCGATCTCGGAAGAGTTCGATAGGGTGGGATGCTACAACCAAAGATGACATTTATCTTGATGATTAGAATGATGGGATTTGAAGTTGCGTGGATCTGTATATGATATTCTCTCCAATTCTAGGGCTAATACAAGGGATTCACTTGAAAAGGGACTAACCAAACAAGAAAACTTTATCTGATCAGAAATTTGATCTTTATGATTAAGAGGATCAACTTGGAAATGTTGAAATTCCTTCAAGAATGAGCTCACAACCAATGGATGAATGTTAATGAAAGAATTATTCCTAAAAATATGGATCCAACTTAGTTCAGATATCTCTACAAGATTTTGAGAACCATGGATAACCATTAGTAGGGGTCGAAGTTCCTTGAATTCTTGACAGGTATTTGAAATTTCTGGCGATGGATCATTGAATTTGGGTGGATAAGAAAAATCAATAGGTAGGTATGCACCACTATCATCATATTTCTTAGTGAAAACATTAGTAATGCCACTGTTATGATTAGATATAATATCAATCATGTCAAATTCATGAAGGATAGAGAATTTAGATGCATCAATCAGAAAAATCCCTTGGTCATTTAGAGTTGTAACATCTTCCTCTTGAATCATGAAATATTTATAGTTGAACATATCATGAATAACATATTCAAGATTTTCATTGTCTTAATGTATGATCACAACATCATTTACCTTATTGCAATCATAACCAACCAGATAAATATCTAACGAATTTAGAGGAATTTTCGGTATAACAAACTTATGAAGCATATCTTGGTATAATGAATGGTGTGATAGAGGTGAGGAAATATTAAAAGACTTAGGAGGAGAAGAACCATTTGTAACTTGATATTATTTAGCTTTTAAGAACAAAGGATCAATATTCATTTTATTCTCTATGAGATTATTTTCATCAACATAATAGTCAAATAAATGCATACCATCATGACATTCAAATTGAACTTGATTTTCTTCAACATGTTATAACAAAGATTCAAAAGCCTAAAAACTTACCTCTTTCAGTTTATCATCTGAACATGTATGAATCAAAGGAATTTTTGGATCATTCCAAATTGAAAGAGTATCCAACGCATAAATGGAGATTGTAGACTATGACAAATAGATTCTAGATTGATACCTTGCAAATATAAGTCTTCTGAAGAAGAAAATATATCATATGATTTACTTAAGCACTCATCACCACATGTATTAGTGGAAAAATGGATTTCAGGGTGATTTTTTTCCAAAGTATCAACTTGAATGAAGGGTCTAGAATAATTTTATGGGTTATCAAGATTACAAGTTTGGTGATCAACCAAAAATGTGATGTTATAATCTTGAAAGAGAGAAGAAATATAGGACATGTATTCAACATTTTTCTCCTCTACATGTGAAATGCAACTACCTTGTTCTTGATTACTACTTGAAACAATGGGTTGAAAATACAAAGAGCTTGAAGTAGGTTGATCAGGCAGATCATGAAACAAGGAATCATGGGACATAGATGGTAGAGGTTTTAGGGCATCCCTAGAGGTAATCATGTTTTTAATTGGATCAAATTCAAGATTAGGATTATATACATTGATGTGATATGTATAAATTATGGGATAAACCTTCATATTAGGTTTCATGTGTAATATCCCAAAAGGGAAAATGGAGTAATATTGAAACACAATATAAGAATTGCAACTAAGTAAACAATAAATCTAAAGACAACATCAAAATGTACAGAGAAGCTGATACTTTTTATTATATATAGAGGATTCAGTTACACAATGTACAAAATATGATGGGATCTAGCCAAAGAAGTGGCCTAGGATGACCCTACAATCATGCCAAAGAAAGTACAACGTAACTGGTGAGCTACAGGAAGAAATATTGTGTTTTCCCTTTTGCTATTGATATACATGAAGCCGCTACAAAAGAAAATGCAGATTTATGGAGCTCAGGATCTTTGATGATGCCAAGTTTCAAGATCTGGCCAATGTGATGGGAACCCAATATAACCCAGAAAGGATTTTCCAGATCTACAACTTTGGAAACTCACCCTCATAGGGTTTGATCCTTTGACTGTTGGGTTATATAGATCTAAAGCTAGATCTAATATAAAGATATCTGCAATATGATGTACAAATAGATCTAATCTTTAGGGTTTGATACCTCCTTCAAATCTACAAGCTAGGAGCTTGAGATCTTTCCTCCTCTTCTTCCTCCTTCAAGTTACAGCAACTGAATATGTAGGTGCTATAGAAACTACGCCGTACAAGAGAGAGAAGCTATATTCCTACTTAAATATGATGCAATAAGCTCCAGGCTGATGGAAATAATGATGACAAGGTGAGGGGATGATCCCTCACAGGATTACTAGCTGAAATGCTTGCAACTTCCTTCCTCCTTTGGATCTACAAGACTGGAATGCACAATCCTTGATGGGACTATTGCTGCTAGGAGGTCAATAACTCTTGGCATGATGCCAGATCCAAAATGAAGCCCTAGGAATGCTAATCTTCAAGCCCAAGGTGATAGGAATAATCCTACACCGGTTCTCTAGCTGAGATACTGAAGACAACCTCCACCTCCCAAACTGAGCTTCAGAAATTTCATAATTCCTAAAGGTAGGTGTTTTGCAGAGAATGGAAAATATGTATGGCACCAATGCCTGATGATAGATGAAGTACAATCCTCCTCCTTAGAGATCACTCAAGGAAAGAGGTGGGATTCTCGACCAAGAACACCCAGTGCTAAACAACACTTGCAATATTAGTTAAATAGCCAAATAAAGCATGGAATGTCACATGAAAATTCCAGATCAAAACAGATCCTCAAATCATAAAACTCAAACATGCCTCCATTCTTTCCTTCATCTTCTTTATATAGTTTTTGATACTTCCCATGCCTTTGCCCTCATCTAAATTGCGTTGTGCATGTGGACATGATCCTCCATGTTTGACTGTGTTATCTCTCCAAGTCATCCATCATGTCTAGATGCAATGTGCACCCTCTCCATCATGTGTGCATTAATTTAACTACTTCCTCCATCACTTCATCATGAATTCTCTTATGATTATAAATGAGATTCCTTCCATGATCTCAGTTGACTGCTTCAACCTCCATGATCTATCTCATTAATGAGACATGATCTCCACTCCATTCACATTAGTAGTTTCTCCACTACCTCATTATGTAGATATAGGTTTAATTAATCCATATTCACACTTAAAAATTGGATATTTATTCATCTTGAGGATAATGGGTCCCTCTACCCTTTTATTTACTTAATTCATTAAGAAAATTAAGAACTATAATATTCCAAATGTCATGTGAAAATTTGGGAATATTAAATTCCTCCCAGAAAAAATGTTGCTTGTCCTCAAGAAACTGCAAAAGTGGATGCAAATCCATCCATTCCCCTCCAAATGGCATCCACATAAGGAAGGCCTCCTCCATTTGCTGCAATGTGTCATGCATGTTTGGTTCCAAAGTTGTCTCTCAAGAATGCATAGAATGACCTCCAACTGTATAGCTAGATGCCCTCCTTCCACCATGAAGTACCAAGTGTCAACCATATGATTTCCAACATCATCATCAATACATGAGATACATAAAATAAATTGGTTCTTTCCAAAAAGGAAAATTTCCATCTCACAAAGCATTTATTCATCCCATGTTTCATGAAGTAAATTGAGCATTGACATGCCCTCAACTTTAGGCCTGTTGGCCTTGTTGGACCCAAGAATCATTCCAACATTATGCAAAGAAATAAATAGAGATATATGGGTAGAAAAATATGTCAAACCATACTCTCCCAACAGTAACCACCGGAGTAAGGCCCTTTGCTGCCATCCTCCTTCCTCACCGTGCAAGATGGATAAGCCAAACTCCCCCAAAAGAAACCAAATCAAGAAGAGATCTTGTTTCCTTCTCTCCTCCTCATGTGCATCATGGAAAAAAGACATACTAATAGACATGTGGAATGTAACATCAGCCCAATACAAGAAAACACCATCAATACACATCGTGAGAGAAACATGCCAAATTATACACAATACAATACCGATAGACATAGGAGATGTCATGTGATGGCCAATTTCTCTCATGGACAACCCAAGTGAACATCCCTTCCTTTGCTTCATCCTATCATTGATACACAAGGCATGAATCAGAAAAATATGAGCTATTGGGTGGTAACCATACTCACCCAAGAGCAGCCAATGCAACCATGCCTCCTTCTTCATTACATAAGTGTTATTCAAGGTATAGATCAAAGAATTAGGAGCCTTTGGGTAGTAACCAAACTCACCCAAGAGAAACTAGGGTAACCAGGCTTCTTGCTGGCCCATGTCATATATTTTCAAGTGGTCATGCAACCCCTTGCTGATCATTCTCACCCACTCATCCCAATGTGGATGATGAATGATGTACTGCATAAACATGGTATCCTCCCTTTGTAGAATACCATCCTCCCCAAACTGATGAAGAACTTTTCACTCCATGAAATGTTGAAGTGCACCTCTAATGAGATCTCTTAATGAGACATTCTTCTCATCAATGGTCTTCCAAAACCAGTGAGTTTCTGGATCTGCTGCAGGTAGAAGTTCCTCTTTGAGCTGTGAGATGCTCATTGAGAAAGTTTCATCTAGAAAGGAGAAAAGATTTCTCAACTCAAGATGTCTACTATTTATCATCTTTACCTCCATTAATTCATGAGTGAAGTTACCTTCAGAATGCTCCAAGAATAATGGGGACCCTTCATTATCATTGCTACTAAGTGGCAGCATTGTAGATCTGCATGGTAATTCATATGTTATTTGAAAGCAAGGCACAATGTTGATTTCATAACCATTCATTGTACATAGGATTATGCTCATCCCATTTTCTAAAACTCTACACTTTAACATAAGGGGTTGAATGTAGTTCATCAATGACAAGCTGGGATATCTTTTCATCTCCTCCTTGATTAGATCAAGGGTCCTCTACGATGTGATAGGTTGTTGCTTCAAATCAATAGTTTGTTCTAACCCTTGGTTATGCATTGGCCCTGATGGCATGTCCCCATAAGTTTCAATAAGATATACTGAAACAATATGCGATGAAATTGCATGCATACCTTGGATCAACTGATGTGTGAGAACCTCTTGCAAGAGCACAAGAGTTCCTCCAACCGGGACAATGGTGTCTCCAACTACTAGTAAGAGTGATGACTCCTCTTTTATCAATGTACCAGTGCTGGAATCTTCCTCCTCTTCATCTTGCATCTTCTGAATCATGCATGGGAATCTATGTGTCAAGAGCTCAAGACTATCTTGCAAAGTTGTAAGTGTCTCTTCTCTAGATGCAAGTACTTCTGTAACTGGTGGTGAATGTAGTGACTCCTTGTCCAGAGTGACAAGATTGACATCCTCCTTTGTTTCCTTAGGAAATGTCTCTTTGTAGCACATCTTTTTTTTGTCACATCAAACTTCTTCCTCAACGTGTGAAAGAAATATGAATATTTAGTCAACTTTGCATGCTCCATTGACCAAACCACCAATCATTGTCTTCACCTTTAAGATGAAGTGCGGCAATTTGGACAACCTCTCCTTCAGCTACAGGATGTAGCCTGAAAAATGTATCTAACTCTTTCCTCCAAGCCTTAACAGTGCTTGAGAAAGATCCATCAAATGTAGGCAAATAGAATCTATTGTGCCTCTTTCTTCTATTGGTGTTATAGGATCTTCTTTCTTCTTTGAGTTAAAATAATTCTTGGAGAGTTATACTTTCCTTGAATGCTATAGACTGTGCTTTGTACTCTTCAAGATATAGACTGAGAGTCTCATGAATCTTAGGTTCTTTCCTTCCTTCATTTCTATACCCTTCACATTCTTCAAATAAATTGGGCATATTAGATCTATGAGGAGATCTAAGATTCTCCGATTTTCCGTTTTGCTGATAGGAAGTGCTTGGACCTTCCTCAACAAATATTCTTCTTGGATCTTCCTTTTGCCTTTCCCTCTTCATTTGATTGACCTCTTTGGAAAGATCTTGCATGGATATAAAGAAAGGAGTGGAAAAAATATAATACTCCTTCATGATAGATCTCATCTATCTACTTCTTATTTTGATGCAAAATATGAAGTTTCCAAAAGTTGAGCCAAAGATCATGCTCTGATAACACTGTATTCTCCCTTTTGGGATATTACAGATACCACTACAATATCCCAAAAGGGAAAATGCAGTAATACTGAAACACAATATAAGAACTGCAACTAAGTAAATAATAAATCTAAAGAAAACATCAGAATATACAGAGAAGTTGAACCTTTTAATTATATAGAGAGGATTCATTTACACAATTTACAAAAGATGAGGGGATCTAGCCAAAGAAGTGGCCTAGAATGACCCTGCAATCATGCCAAAGCAGGTACAACGTAACTGGTGAGCTACAGGAAGAAATACAGTGTTGTCCTTTTTGCTACTAATGTACATGAAGCTGCTGCAAAAGGAAATGAAGACCTATGGAGCTCAGGAGCTCTGAGGATGCCAGGACTCAAGATCTGGCCAATGTGATGGGAACCCAAGATAACCCAGAAAGGATTTTCCAGATCTACAACTTTGGAAAATCACCCTCCTAGGGTTTGATCCTTTGACTGCTGGGTTATACAGATCTGAAGCTAGATCTGATCTAAAGATGGTTGCAATATGATGTACAAATAGATCTAATATTTGAGGTTTGATCCCTCCTTCAGATCTACAATATAGGAGCTTGAGATCTTGCCTCATCTTCTTCCTCCTTCAAGTTGCAGCAACTGAATATGCAGCTGCTACAGAAACTATGTTTTACAAGAGAGATAGGCTCTGTGCCTACTGAAATGTGTTGCAATAAGGTCCAGGCTAATGGAAATGGTGATGACAAGGTGAGGGGATGATCCCTCATAGGATTACTAGTTGAAATGCTAGCAACTTCCTTCCTCCTTTGGATCTACAAGACTGGACTGCGCAATCCTTAATGGGACTACTACTCCTAGGAGGTTAATAACTCTTGGCCTGATGCCAGATCTGAAATGAAGCCTTGACAATGTTGATCTTCAAGCCCAAGGTGATAGGAATAATCCTACACCAGTTCTCCAATTAAGATACTGAAGACAACCTCCACCTCCCAAACTAATCTTCAGAAATTATGTAATTCCTGAAGGTGGGTGTTCTGCAGAGAATGGAAAATATATATGGCACTAATGCCTAATGATGGATGAAGTACAATCCTCCTCCTTAGAGATAACTCAAGGAAAGAGGTGGGATTCCAGTCTAGGAACACCCAGTGCTAAACAACACTTGTAATCTTAGCTAAACAGCCAAAGAAAACATGGAATGTCACATGAAAATTCCATATCTAAACAGATCCTCAAATCACAAAACTCAAGCATGCCTCCATTCTTGCCTTCATCTTCTTTATATATTTTTTGAGCCTTCCACACTGATCCTCATTCAAATCGTGTTTTCACTTTCTTGTAGACATGATCTTGTATGTTTGACCTCCGTTGTCTCTCCAAGTCATTCATCATGTTCAGATGCAATGTGAACCCTCCATCATGTGTGCATTAATTGCACTACTTCCTCCATCACTTCATCATGAATGCTTCTAATGATTACATACGAGATGTTTCTTCCATGATCTCAGCTTGACTTTCCAACCTCCATGATCTCTCCTCACTAATTTTCGATGTGCTATATTCTTTCCACGTACCAGCCCCACGTACGTACGTTGCGCTGCGCTATATTCTTTCCATATTTAGTGGAATATCAAATAATCATGTCCATTGAAACAGCATTTGGGCAGTATCGGACTAAAGTGACACACATCTTTAATTAAACCTAAACATTTTACCCCGACCGGAATCAAATGAAAATAAATCTTTGTATGGTCCGGTAATATCTAGATTCAATCTTTCCATTACTGCTTTTGGCATCAAATTGTGAGATGCTCCAGAATCAAGCATTGCATTATGGAGTATCTTGTCGTGAACATTCAGGCTTACATAAAATGGAGGAGTGCCTCCACTTTCTGGTTTTCCATTAACCTCAGGGCCAAAAAGAAGTTTGGGTTGATCATCAAGAATGTTTACTGAATCATCCAATCCAGTAATGTTAATGTTTAAAGACTTGGAAATATGACTCCTATAGACATCATGTTTAGCCAATTCTGATAAAGGAACAACTATCTTGAGTTTGCCTATTTCAGCCTGTCAACTCAAGAACACTTTAGTTCACTACAGTGCATGATCAGTTCAGTGGAGACCAGTGGAAGAGGTAGATGAAAGGGTGAGTAAAGCTATCAGTTGGTAGATTTGTTTTGCATGAGATTTGCATTACACTTGGAAGAATTGTCCATGACAATTACGCAATCAAGGGAAGGGGATTCGAACCTTGAACCTCTTCATATACAGGCCATGATTGCGCAATAGAGGCAAGGCAGTTAGTGGTGTGTTTTGAACCAGAGACTTGTTCAAAACCAAGCTAGATTGTGAGTAACTTCATGAGAGAGTACTGAGTACTTGTGAGGAGTATTGTACTTGTTTGGTTACTTGATTTCTCCATTATAATATACACAATAGCTGCGGGGTTTTCAGCTATAGGCTTTTCCCCATACATACTGAGTTAATGTGTGATTGAATTGATGTGAGATTGCTTCTGTTATTTCCGCATGTGACAATTAATTGTAGAAGAAGGTTATGTGTTATGTATGCAATTCGAAATTGATATATGACCAGGTTAATCTTCAGTGAATAAGTGATTTATTCGGCTAATTTCTACATGGTATCGGAGCGAGATTAATTGTCGAGATCTATTACGGTGATTGCAAACTTATTTCCTCGGACAGAGTCTGCATGCGGGCCAGGTAGCCTCCGGAATATTCATCCTTCTTTGTAAGGTGAAAGATCTGGTGAATGCCCTTGCAGTCAATCTCTGATTTGGAAATAATTTGTTTTTCAAGTATAGATCGGAAGCGATAGAGCTTGGAGTTTGGAATTCGAATTTTGCAGAAGGTTGTTTTTCTTGGTGCCGGTGTTGAAGATGTCTTCTTTCAACGGTTTGCGACTCGAATATGCTCTTGAAGGCAGTTCGAATTATGTTGCATGGAAGGATCGCATGGAAGCAGTGTTAGAAGATAATGGTCTGAAGGAGTTCATGGATGCGGATGTCCCAAAGCCCACTGATGCAGCTTTGGTCGATGCATGGCAAAAGAAGATCGCGAAATGTCGAAGGATCCTGTTGGAGGGCGTCAAGGATCATATTGTATCCACCCTGCATGGAAAGGCTACTCCATATTTAATGTGGAAAGCTTTGACGGATCTATTCCAGAGTAAGAGTGACCAAAGGAAGCTGGCGCTCAAAGATAAGCTCAGGAACATCAAGATGGAGAAAGGCGACAGTATCGCCAAATACCTCACGAAGTTCACTCAATGCAGAGATGAGCCGGGAAGTGTGGGGGTGACTGTCGAAGACGAGGACATGGTCGACCTGGCTCTCCTTGGTCTTCCGAAGGCTTGGCACTCATATCAAGATAGTGTCAATGGTCGGGAGAAGCTGCCGGGATGGGAGCGCCTTTGGGCGGATCTCATGCAGGAGGAGATAAGGAGGACTACTCGAGATGGATCTTCATCAAGGGGAGCTGATGAAGAAAATTGCGCTTTGGTTGCCAAAGCAAAGAAGGGGAAGGGTAAGAAAACCTCTCATTCTGGTGCAAAGGGCAAGAAGCAGGATATGGCGAAAGTGAAGTGTTTTCATTGCCATGATCACGGACATTATGCTACCAATTGTCCAAAGAAGAAGAAGAACAAGCAAGCGGGAAGATCTGCAGATGGAGAAGCTTTGGCTTCACAGTTCGAGCTTGACTTTTCACTGATTGCATGCTTGGTTTCAAGTGTGATGGGATCGGTGTGGTTCTTGGACGGCGGTGCGTCATTTCATATGACGGGAGATCGGGAGTTGTTCTCAGATCTGGAGGACAAGGATTTGGGTATGCACATCGAGATGGGCGATGACGGTAGATACGGTGCGACTGGTATCGGTACCGTATCCTTTCAGAGGGAGTCTGGTAAACCCTTTGTCTTAAAGGATGTCATGCATGTACCTGGATTGAAGAAGAACCTGATTTCAGTAGCGATGTTGGAGGATAAGGGGTATGATGTGGTCTTCGGCGAAGGAAAAGCCTTCCTGCGCAGTAAGACTACTGGAGAGACCCGGAAGATAGGGGTTCGAACTCAGAACCTTTATCAGTTGCAGGTAGATGACTGCGCAGCTATGGCATGCAAGGCTGGAGATGTGGTGAGCCGGGATGATGAGGGCGAACTATAGCACAGGAGATTGGGCCATCTTCACCATGGAGCTTTGAAGATTCTGCAGCAGATTTCTACTGGACTTCCTAAGGGCACCCTTGCGCAGTCAGATCAGTGCAAGGGGTGTACTTTAGGGAAGTATGTGAAAGCCACCTTTCACGAGAAGGATAGTCGCGCCACGACGATCCTTGAGAAAGTTCACACAGACGTGTGTGGTCCTTTCTCAGTTGCTTCGACAGCAAAGCACAGGTATTATGTGATCTTTGTTGATGATTTCTCTCGAAAGTGCTGGATCTTCTTCATGCAGAAGAAGAGCGATACATTAGCGAAGTTCTGTGAGTTTAAAGCACTGGTCGAGAAGGAGTCGGGGAAGAAGGTGATTGCTCTAAGGAGTGATAACGGTGGTGAATTCATCTCGGCTGAATTCAAGGATTTCTGCAGCGCAGAAGGGATTCGGAGAGAGCTCATCGCACCCCATAATCCACAGCAGAACGGGGTGGCTGAGCGGAAGAACAGAACGATCGTGGGTGCTGCACGGGCGATGTTGCATGATCAGGGCCTACCCCTTCACTTGTGGGCTGAGGCATGCAATACAACGGTGTATGTGCAGAACCGTTGTCCTCACAAGGTTCTTGGCATGAGTACACCAGAGGAGGCTTATTCTGGCAAGAGGCCTGATATTTCCCATTTGCGGATTTTGGGATCTCCTGTCTACATGCATGTGACGAAGGATGCAAGAAGGAAGCTGGATCCAACTGCTGAAGTTGGAATATTTGTGGGGTACACTGATACACCTCATAACTGTCGAGTGTATGTGCCAGACAGTCGCAAGACTGTTGTGCGACGGGATATAAAATTTCAGGAGGAGAAAGCCATGCAGTGTTCGCTTGAGAGGGAGCTACACTTACATGCAGATGAGGAGCTGTTAGTTCCTAAGGAGGAGCTTCCGGATGTGGATCAGCCACAAGAGGAAGTTCAGGAGGTGGAAGAAACCACCCGTGCAGCGCCAACCATCAGAGGGCGCATGCGCACTACAGAAGCTGAGCGACTGGCTCGAGATGCAGAGAAGGTTGTAGGACCACCTACAGCACAGCGCAGACAGAGACAGTCACCGGATCGGTACACTGGATACATAGCTCTTATGAGTCAATGTGTTGTGACAGAGCCATCCTCTTTTGAGGAAGCTGTGGAGGAACCCGCATGGGTTGATGCCATGATCGAAGAATATGATTCGATCATCAGGAACAGTGCATGGGAGATTGTCCCAAGACCGGTTGGGAAATCGGTTGTAGGTTCGCGATGGATCTACAAAGTGAAGCAGGCGGCTGACGGGAGTGTGGAGAAGTACAAGGCGAGATTTGTCGCCCGTGGCTTCTCACAGATCGAAGGGATTGACTATG